>JAKSZT010038682.1:1206696-1301552 GCA_026826555.1 Tolypeutes matacus
AGATTACTCCTTTTACTAATATGTAGTGTCCATCTTTGTCTCTTACAATAGTTTTGCATTTAAAGTCTATTTTGTCTGATATTAGAATAGCTACTCCTGCCCTTTTTTGGCTATTGTTAGCTTGTAAAATGGTTTTCCAGCCATTCACTTTCAGCCTCCTTGAATCCCTGGGCCGAAGGTGGGTTTCTTGTAGACAGCATATAGATGGATCATATTTTCTTATCCATTCTGCCAATCTGTGTCTTTTGATTGGTGAATTTAATCCATTAACATTCAGTGTTATTACTTGTAATGAATTTCTTACTTCAGTCATTTTTTATTTGGTTTAATGTATGTCATATGTTGTTTTGTTTCTCTTTTTGACTTTTCAATTGCTTTTAAACTCTCCTCCAACTCTCTCTTCTTTGTTTTTTCCTTTCAACTTGTAGAGATTCCTTTAGTATTTCTTGAAGTGCTGGTTTCTTCTTGACATACTCTCTTAATTGCTGTTTATCTGTGAATATTTTGAACTCTCCATCAATTTTGAATGCCAATTTTGCTGGATAGAGAATTCATGGCTGGAAGTTTTTTTCTTTTAGTGTTTTGACTATGTCGTACCACTGTCTTCTTGCCTCCATGGTTTCAGCTGAGAAATCAGCACTTAATCTTATTGTGCTTCCCTTGTATGTGATGGTTCTCTTTTCTCTTGCTGCCTTGAGTATTTTCTCTTTGTCTTGAGCATTGGACAATTTGACAAGTATATGTCTTGGAGTTGGCCTGTTCGGATTTATAGTATTTGGGGTGCACTGTGCTTCCTGGATCTGCACATCCATAACTGTCAATAGAGTTGGGAAGTTTTCAGCCATAACTTCCTTCAACACTCCTTCTGTTCCCTTTCCTTTCTCTTCTCCTTCTGGGATGCCCATAATGCGTATGTTTGTGCGTCTTGCATTATCAGTTAATTCCCTGAGACCATACTGGATTTTTTCTATCTTTTTGTCTATCTTTTCTACAATCTCTTTGATTTCAACTGTATTGTCTTCCATATCACTAATTCTTTCCTCTGCATGTTCAAATTCTGCTGCCATGTGAGTCCAGCGTCTTTTTCATTTCTTGACTTGTGTCTTTGTTCGCCATCATATGCATTACCTTTTTAGGTGTGTTGGCTATTTCTTCAGTATGTTCTCCAAGTGTCTTCTTTATATCCTTAATCTCTTCCTTCAGTTCTTTAAGTTGGTCCATGATATTTGTTTGGATAGCTTTGATTAGTTGTTCGATGTACTGCATTGCTTCCTGGTTTTTATTTTGTGCACTGGACTGGTCCATATTTTCCAGTTTCTCAGAGTCATTTGTATTTTTCTGTTGCCCTCTGGTCATATTATCTTGATGGGTTTGTTCAGTTGATTAGCTTTTCTCTATGCTCTAGAGTTTTATTTAGCTGTTGGTTCTGCGTGTGAGTTAAGTTTTCTCTTTGGCAGTTTTTCTTCTTATTTTATTTCCTTGCTTCTTTCTATGTTCCCTTGAAGGCAAAAGGTTAGGTGCAGAGGAATCAAAAATGTAAGGAAGGCTGAAGGATAATTGAAATATTGATAAAAGTTAGAAGAGGGGCAAAATGAGACTTAATGAGGTGAATATTTAACTTGTGTATGCAGTGTAGAATAGTAGGAAAAATATGGAGTTCCTGGGAAAACAAATGGAGGAATATATATATATAGTGATTTAGAAGGTTAGAATTATGAGGAGGGAGAGAAATAGTAGAGAAAGGTCTGAGAGGAAAAAGTTAATACTAATAAAAAAAAAGAAAAAAGAAGAAGAAGAAAACAAAATAGATGGGATAGAAATTGACACCCTTAAGTTGTGGACCTATGAAAAAATGTTGTCTCTAAGAGCCACAACGGAAAACAGAAGGCAGAAAGATGCATGAAGGATAAGCGATAGTTTGTAATACAGAATCAATATATACAGAGAGTGGGAAATTACTGAATAGAAGCCCAGCAAAGAAGCGACCAGCTGGCAGCACCTATTAAAAAAAAAAAAAATAGAAGGAAAAAGGAAGGGGGGAGGAAAATGGGAATAATAGCAATAGACCAGAAAGTAACAGAGAGAAACCAAAGATCTACCCAGGCAAGCAGTCAAACAGAGTTAAGGGGGTCAATGATTCCCCTAGGTTCCACGTGGATCCTTCCTGCCTACTTGTTTTTATCAATGAATTTCCCAACAGGGTTCTATATGCAGGTCCTGAAGCAGCTTTTAGCTATTAAACTATATTAAAAAGAAGTTATTTTTCATTTGTTGAGGTGACCTCACTTTTTTTTTTTTTTTTTAGCCAAATGCAGGACCCAAAATAATTCCTCCTCTAGACCAAACCCCTTACAGAAGGGACCCTTGCTGTGCCCGTGGAAATTAATCAAGCACGTCCCACTTTCCGGACTCCCCAGGTTAGCTGAAGCTGTGATGTTAGTCAGTGATGAGTGCTAAAGAGGGCGGATTCCGCCCCTTCTGGTGCAGAGCTCCAGCGACACTGGGCTGCTCAGTAAATCAGTTTGAGTGCATATTTGCGTCTGCTCTCAGCCTAATGGTGCTTCAGGTCGGCTTATCTGCTCCCCAAAGCTATGAGGCGGTGCAGGCAGCCAGATCAATGTCTAAAAATATAAAATACCCTTCCCTGTCTTCCAACCGAACCCTCCCTTTTTTGGGAAGTGTCCCTTCCTCCTGGCTCCGCAGCGGCCCGGGTCTTATCCCTGGGTGGCTAGGGAAATCAGCTGCATTTCCCGACCAAAATCCCCGCTCCGGTTCACTGGGTGCTGATTAGCTCGTTTGCTCTGTTCACACAAGGTCCAAGGGGCGTCAGCCAGCCAGATCCCCAGAAAATAAAATTCTTCGCCCTGCCCGCGGCTCCAAATGGCCGTTTTATTTTTTTTTTTCCCTAACCGCGGAGCTCAGCCGCCTGTGCCAACCTCCACCGGCAGCCTCAAAAGTCACGAATCTCCACCGTTCGGTCCACGCCGCCGATTCCACGCAGATAGATGTCCCAAGCTTCTCACTCCACGCGTGCACAGCACATTCCCCTGGGCAGGATCCCGTCCACAATCCACTTTGCTCTGGGAGCTTGCAGTGTGTGCCTTCCTACACTAATGCCATCTTGGCCCCTCCAATCTATTCACTCTTTATAAAGGGGACAACTGAGGCTCATGTGCATGACCTCCCAATTCTTAAGTTAATCCATGATGGACCCTTGAAGTGGAACATTGCTCTTGTTGTGTACCAGGCTGAAGAATTTTCATGAAATCATTCAAGGGCCATGAGATGAAACACTTTTTAAAGTTCTCACTACCCAGATTATAGTCAATTGCTAAAATCCACCCAGTCAAGGCAGATAAAAAACTCAGCTCCCTACCACAGAGTTCCTACATGCTGGTTCCTAGTGGAGTTATTTTTTAGTAGAAGTTATTATGGCCCTGTGGAGGGTGGGTAGCATAGTTCATGAAGCTGTATTGTTTCCCTAAAAGTTTAAGTGAACTTTAGGATCTTTAACAGTTTGTTTCTTCTTTAAACTGTGGGGTTTGCTTGAGGCAATTTCAAAGTTTTCTTTCAATTTAAAAATATGTTGTTTTCCTCTTTCTTCTCCCACTAACTTATATAGAGAAATATAAAAATTTCAAACAGAGATGGAAGGCACCAGGATCTGATGGACCAAGTTTTCTCCCCAACTACTCTTAGTATTTTTTGAACATGCAGCCTAATTCCAATTTATCATTTACAGATTAATTAATTTGGAGTTAGAGTTACTCCACAGAAGCAAAGAAAACCTAAGTCAGAGGCAAGGCAGCTTTCTCAATCACTGTTTCCTTTGATCATCAGGGTGACTTAGTGTTTTAGCCTGCTAGGCTGCCAAAATGCAATATACCTGAAATGTGTTAGCTCTTATGATGGGGGTTTAGTAACTTATGAGCTTTCAGTTCTGAGGCCATGAAAATGTCCCAAGGCATTATCACGCAATGCTCTCTCACCAAAAACTGGCTGCTGCTGATCCTGGACTCCTCTGTCACATGGAAATGTACATGGGGACATCTGCTGGGCTCTCCTTTCTCCTCCAGGTTTTGGGACTTTCAGATTCCTGCTTCCCAGGGTCTCTCTCTTCATATGAATTTCATTTTCTTATAAAGGATGCCAGTAAGAAGATTAAGACCTACTGAGGCCATGCTTTACTGAAATACCTAGTGAAAATGTCCCACCTACAATAGGTTTCCCCCCACAGGAATGCATCAACTTTAAGAACATGATTTTCTATGACTACAGACAGTCTCAAACTGCCACACTTATTACAAAATTTTGCCTTTTCCTGAAGGTCCATTCATATATATTTATTCCTGATTCTTTCCTGGGATCCCATGTCTACCAGGCTTTTTTTTTTTTTTTTAATTTATTTTTTTTATTGTGGGTAAAAATCAAAATTTTCACAATACATACCAATATTTGTAAAATGATATATAAATATATATGCATATATGCGTATTTGCTTACATAAATGCTATTTTTTATGTATATATATATATTTAAAAGGTGCTTAGATTACCTAAATATTACACAGAAATTACAGGGATTCCCATGTTCCCCATCTCCCACCAGGCTTTCTTTAATCCATGTTGTTTTCTTCCTGTTTCTGGTTCCCTGCTTGGTCTCTGGACTCTCCTTCCCTGGCCATTGTCCTTTGTGTATTCCTGGGCTTTTGCCAGTCTTCCTCCATCTGACCTAGATTTTGATCACAGCTCTAGCTCCTGGACTTATATCTGTTCTGAATTGACCCTTCAAGTTGGAGAGCCAAGAGTGAGGCCTCTGGATTCTGCTTTCAATTACTCTTTTCTATTGCTATTATAATCAAGTCTTCTTCTCTGTACATTTCGACTCTTTTGCTTGATCATTTATGCAGGAACATTACCTAAGGGTAGAATTTTTGGGATAATGAGGGGGCATATTTTAAAGTTTGAAAAGTATTTCTGAATCATTATCTAGAGGCATGCCAATTTGTACTTCCACCTATAGTGTAAAAGAGTATCTGCTTATTCATATCCTAAGAGGTCCTGGGCATGGAATGTGAGAAAAAGAGGAATCCAGGTAACTCTAAGCATTTGGCCTGAACAGCTGGGTGGATTGAATTGCCATCAACTTGAGCTAAGGAAGACTACAAGAGCAGGAGACTTTGGGAGAAGAACAGAAATTCAATCTGGTGCCGCTTTGTTTCCGGGCCTGAGGGTGATCAGGCCTGCTGCAGCCCGGGGAGCGACACGAGCTAGTTGTGGGCCGTCCGGCGTGCACTCCGGAACGGCGGGGGGGTGAAGAAGTTGTCAGGAGAGCGCAGGCCCGGCTCCCTGGTCTTCACGGAGGTTAAGGAGAAGTTGTCACAGGGTCGCCGTTTGGTGCCCTGTGGTCTCCCTGACAGTACTAAATGAAGAGACACCACTCACTTGCTTGCTGGAAGGTAAGACCTTTATTTAGGGAGAGCTGTGCAGTTTTATAGGCAGAGTTGGGCGGGGGTGAGCGTGTTGTCTTCTGATAGGGCTAAGCTGTTGCTGGGCGTGGAGGGAAGATTTGGGAGGGAGGGGGGAGGCTAGAGGAGAAGGCCAACATGTCCAAATAAGGTTATGGCTGTTGAGGGAATGCTGTGATAGGCTGCGGTGAATAGGGAAGTTGGGTTCGGGGAAGAGAGAAGTTGGGTAAACATTACCTCAATCTGGGATACTCCATCTTTGAGATTTTATTTTAGAATTGACAGATAGATTATTCTATAATTTCTCTTTCATGTTTTATTTTTAAATTTTTGTTTATAAAACCTTAAAAATTTAATTTTTCATTGTAGAATTTATTATACATATTGTAACTTTTATAAAATACATAGATACAGTTTAAAGAATAATAAAATGACTGGCTATGTACCCACTTGCCATGTTAAAAACAGAACATCAAAAGTTTCTTAGGAGCCCTATGTGATCATTTTGCTTAGTTGTCTTCTCTTCACTTTCTTCCAGCAGTAATTCATTGTTCTAACATTTTAAAAAAAGAGATATAATTCGCATGGATTAAATTCCCCATTTTAATGTGCATAATTCAGTGGTTTTTAGTATACTCACAAGGTAGGGCAGCCATTGTCCCTATCTTATTTTTTATCATTTTCATTACCTGATAAAGAAACTTCATACTCTTTAGTGGTCACACTCTATTCCTCCACCTCCCACCTCCAGCTGTAGGCCACCACTACTTTCTGGCTCTATGGAGTTGCCTATTCTGCACATTTTATATAAATGGAATCATATAATCTGTAGCCTTTTGTATCTGGCTCCTTTCAGTTAGCATATTTTAAGCTTCATTTATGTTGCAACATGCATCAGTATTTCCTTTCTTTTTATTGTTAGATAATATTCCATTTTATGGAAATATCATATTTTGTTTATCCATTCTTTAGTTGAACATTTGTTTGGTTTCCACTTTTAGGCCATGATAAATAATGCTGCTTTGAACATTTGCATTTAACTTCTCCTCTGGATGAAAGTTTTCATTTCTTATGGGTATATTCTTAGGGACTGAATTGCTGGTTCTTCTGGTAGCAGCTATGTTTAGCATATTGAGGAATCATCAAACTGTTTTCTAAAGTGGTTGCACCCTTTTATATAGCATTGAATGATGGCTCCAATTTCTCCACACTCTTGTCAACATTTGGTATTATCATGTTTTTTTTCAAATTATGGCCAGGCTAGTGGGTATGAAGTGGTAATTCATTGTGGTTTTGACTTGCATTTCTCTGATGATTAGTGGTTTTGAGCATTTGTCTTTTTTACTGTTAAATAATAAGAATTCTTTAATATAATCTGGATAGTAGTCACCTATCAGATATAAGATTTGCAAATATTTTCTCCCCTTCTCTGGGTTCTTTGTTCACTCTCTTGATAGTGTACTTCAAAGCACAAAAGCTTTTAAGTCTGATGAAGTTCAGTTCATCTACTTTTTCTTTTGCTGCTTTTACTTTTGGTGTCGTATTTAAGAAAATATTGCATAATCCAAAACCACAAAGATTTACATCTGTAAAAGATATGGTTCTCTAGGAAAACAGAAGTGACAGGAGATATCTGTAAATATTATAAGATTTTATAAAATTGTCTCACATGACTGTGGAAGTGCACAAGTCCAAATTCTCTAGGGCAGGCTGTAAGCCAGGATCTCCAATGAATGTCCTTGATGAATTCCCCAGGAGGAGCTTGCTAAAAGAAGTAGATTATGAGAAATTCTCTCTCTTCTGACTGCCTAAATCATGAATTCTTTTTTTAAAGCTTTCAACTGATTGAGTGGAAGTTCTCTTATTACTGAAGGCAATCTCTTCAGTTGATTGTAGATGTAATCAATCATAAAAGCAATTAACTTGCTGAGTTAAGTCCATGAAATGTCCACTCAGCAACAATTAGCCCAGTACCTTCTTGACCAAGCTACAGGGCACCAATACCTGTGCAAGCTGACTCATGAGCCTAACCATCACAGTCCACCCCTTGTAAACTTGGCAGCTGTATGCATTATCTTAAACCATATTTAATATGTAAATAAAAACAATAGATATTTTTTCACCTAACAGTACTCAACTGTCCTGCATACACCTGGACACATACTAAATCTCTCCAAAATAAGGTGCAAGTCATTGGGTAATATTCACTATTAGACTTGATATCCTATAACTTAAATACTATGATATAAAACTAATGTAACTTATGTGCCATTAAGCATGGACCACAGTTCACAATCTTTTCCACACAGTTCTGCATGTTATGTGATGATATAAAATGGCCTATATCTGTCATTGCTGTGTCATTCAGGATGATTCCCAAGTCCCCAAAATGCCCCCATATTACAACTATTTTTCCCTCTCCCTGCCCCAGAGCCTCCAGTGGCCACTGGCTCCACATCAATGTTGTAATTTCTTCCATTGGTAGAATCACAATATGTCTGTAGTAAAATACCAGTAAGTCCATTCTTGTCCATAGTTCTTTCCCCAATCCTGAGGATTCTGGGATGGTGATGTCCACTCCATCTCTAATTGAGAGGGGCTTATATCCCATGGGGAGGATGGATGGGACTGTCCATCATCATCTCCTTGTTACTTGTCCTGGGTGAGTCCAGTGAGCTGTAGAACAGGTGTTGCAACTCTTCTGAGGTTCCTGGCCAAACTGGCACATGGACAGCCCAAAGATTTGATACCAATGGACATACACAATTATTTGTGTATCTTTTAAGTGCTTACTTTCCATCTCTCTATCTTCTTTGGTGAAATATCTGTCATATCTTTTGCCCATTTTCTAATAGTACTTTTTGATGTTTTACTGCTGAGTTTTGTGTGTTCTTTATATATTTTATATGCTTGCATTTTGATATGTAGTTTGCAAATATTTCTTCTGGTCTGTAGCTTGTCTTTTCACTTTCTTCACATGGGATTTTACAAAGAAAAAGGTTTTGATTTTGATGAAGTCTAATGTATCAATTTTCCTTTTATGAATTGTGCTCTTTGTCAAGTCTAGGAAGACTTCACTTATACTTCAATCCAGAAGATCCTCCTGTTTATTTTGGATAGGTTTTTCAGTTCTTCATTTTATTCATAAGCATGTGATGCATTTTGAGTTGATTTTTGCATAAGGCATGAGGTTAGGAATGAGGGCTTTTGGTTTGTTTGTTTGTTTTGCCTATGGATGTCCAATTGCCTCAGCACAATTTGTTCAAAGACCTATCCCTCCCCCACTGAATTGCTTCTGGTCCTTTGTAAAAAAAAAATCGGTTGAACATATTTGTTTGGGTCTGTTTTTGGATCCTCTGTTTTTTTCTATATATCTATGTGTCTCTCTCTCTGCCAATATCACAGTCTTGATAACTGTAGTAGAGTAAGAGTGATTTCTCTCACTTTATTCTTCTTTTTCAAGATTGTTTTAGCTGCCCTAGTGTGGGTGCCTTTTTATATAAATTTTAGAATAAGCTTGTCTGTGTCTTCAAAAACCCTTTCTGAGATTTTGAGAGGAATTGTATTAAATCTATACATTGATTTGGGGAGAATTGACATTTTTACTATATTGAGTCTTCCAATCCAAGAACATAATATTTCTTTTCATTTATTTAAAGCTTCTTTGATTTCTTTCATCAGCATTTTTAGATTTCAGCATAACAAACCTTGCACATATTTTGTTAAGTGTTTATCTGTGTATTTCATTTAGTTTGGAGAAATTTTAAATGGTATTGTGTTTTCAACTTTGGTTTGCGCATGTTC
Source organism: Tolypeutes matacus (assembly GCA_026826555.1). Lineage (NCBI taxonomy): Eukaryota > Metazoa > Chordata > Mammalia > Cingulata > Chlamyphoridae > Tolypeutes > Tolypeutes matacus. The sequence continues at coordinate 1,215,968 of JAKSZT010038682.1, forward strand.
GTTGCTAGTATATGAAAATGAGAATGATATTTGAGTGTTGATCTTTTATTTTGTCACTTGATGAGTTTTTGTTTCTTTGGCTTTGGTAGATTCCCTAGGGTTTTCTATCTACATAAGTATGTCATCTACAAATAGAGGCATTTTATGTCTTCCTTTCCTATTGGATTGACATTTATTATTTCTTGTCTTGATCATGTGGTATGGAATTCCAGTAATAGTAGAGAGAGTGGACATTCTTGTCTTTTACCTGATACTAGGTGGAAAGCATTCAATCTTTCACTCTTGAGTGTGATAACTGTAGTTTTTCTGTATATGCACTTAATCAGGTTGAGATAATTCTGCTCTATTCTTTACTTGCTGAGTTTTAATCATGACTGAGTGTTGGACTTTATCAAATGTTTTTTAATTTTATACATTGATTGATATGATCATATGATATTTCTTCTTTAGCCTGTTGATGTGACTGCCTAATCTATGTCCACTCTGGATTGATTTCAATTGATTGATACTTCTCTTCATTACTGGCTATATTTTCCTGCTCCTTTGAATGTCCGTTAATTTTTTTATTGCACTTCAAACATTATGTACTGTACCTTTGTTCGGTGCTAGATATATATTTTTTCCCTTAAAAATAAAAAAATATTCTTGAGCTTTGTCCTGGGATCAGTTACTTGGAAATAGTTTGATCCTTTAATGTCTTGCTTGTAATTTGGGACTAGAATTTTGCTCAGCCCAGTGCTTATTACTACTAACTACTGAGACAAGACCTTTCTGTGAGCTCTACCTAATGCCCTGGTAAATTTATGAGTTTTTTTCCCCTCTGACTTGTTTGAACAAGCACTATTCCTATCACCACTGTTTTAATACCAGAAACTGTTATCTTTTATCCTTTCTTGTGGTTCTTTCTCAGGTAGCTTCCTCACATGCATGTATGATCAATTTTTTTCTTCCTGAATTCTTGAGGGAGAACGTCTGCAGATCTCCTGAGCTTTCTATCTGACTTATTGTCTTTCCTCCAGTACTATGTTCTGTGATCTCTAGCCACCTTGGTCTCTCTTTACTGTCAGGTCTTCCTCTTCACCTTAGAAAGCCCACATACTCTGTGTTCTCCTTCCCAGCACCACAGCATGGAAACTCTCTGAACAAAGTAAACTTGGGGCAATTGTATGGTTCACCACATTTCTTTCCTATCTCTCAGGATCCCTCTGCTTGATGTGTTTAGGCATCTGATGTTTGATGTCCTGAAATTTTTTTCATATATGTATACTTATTTTATTTTATGTTTTTTAAAAAAGCACTTTTAGTCACACACCATAAAATCCATCCAAAGTGTACAATCAATGGAATTCAGTATAATCATAGAGTTGGGCATTCATCACCACAATCAATTTTAGAAAGTATTCTGTGCTCTGAAATGAAAACGCCATAACCCTTATAAGCTCCTTTTATTGACACTTAGCATTGGTGTGGTACTTGTGTTACAATTGATGAAAGAACCTTAAAATATTGCTAACTATATTCCACAGTTTGCATTAGGTGTATTTTTCTCATATACCACTCTATTATTAACACCATATAAGAGTGACATACATTTTCCATGGTGCCCTGAGGACATAGTAATGTCCCTAGGATGTGAGTCCAGTGCTAGGCCCAACTGTGGGCAAGTTCAGACAGCCAGAAAACACCACAGTGGCACAGCACAGTTTCTGGCTTGTAACAGATACTGAATAAGCATTTGTTGAGTGTAGGAAAATTAAGCTTCATCAAAGTCCCTGGGGTTCAAGACTGTCCACCTGCAAATGCCAATCAAGAGCTTGGCGAGAGACAAGCCCACTGGGCAAGGGACCTGGGGCAAGCTTGGCTGAATACTAGAGAAATGGTACAGAAGAGTTAGGAAAGCAGGAGCTTTAGGATTCACCTCAGGTTGAATCCCACCTCTACTGCTCAGCAGCTGGGTAATCTTGGGTAGTTTATCTTACCTCCTGGGGCTTTATTTCTTCATCTGCAATATGGGGCAATTCTTCACACCTTGAGGGGTTTCCTTTATGAGGCTTTCATGAGACCACATAAAGCATGTGAAAGACAATTACCAGGTATGGTAGAGTGGCTCTGAATCAGTGTGAGAGGGGATTGAGGCAGGAGTTGTGCTGTGACCCTGGCTGGCACTGGGGGTCATGTAGTCATGCAATGGCTTGCCCAGCTGGTCCAGTCTGGTCACTGGAAACAGTCATCATTTGCCAGCCCTGGTTGGCAACTTAGCCTGCCTGCCTCTACCTTTCTTGGCTCAGGGTTTGGACAGGTCTGGACCTGGGAGTGGTGCTAGCAATTGAGGTCAGGACACAAAGAGAGGCTGGAAAGTGAGGAGTGGGCTGACATCAGCTGAGATCTTGGTCCTGAGCATATGATGGGACCTTCAGATAGGGCATGTAAGTCTTCTCTTTATTTAGGATATGTTTGGTCTATAGGCGTGTATGGAATATCCGTTACTTGAGATGACTTATCTTCACAAATTATTCTTAAAGCTGCTTGTTGGGAATGCTCCAGATCAATCAGACCTCCCATTTTTTCGCACAATGTTTTATTAGAAATGGTTCCATAATGTCATCATAACAGCCTGAGATACAAAAGTGTGGGTCATTTTTCAAAGATGAGGTGCTTGCCCTTACATATTCCTTCATGTCACACACTTGGCTCTTCTTCCTGGAACTTTCTTGTTGCCAAGTCTTGTGCCCCAAATCTTTGGGTTTAACCTTTCTTGGAAAGTACATCGTGCTAATTATTACCTGGCTAATTGATCATCCCTGACATTCCCAACTGGGTCTTGGGAAAGGTTTGCCGGGCTGGCACTTCCCAATCCCTCTTGACTGCCTTCTGACACAGTCCCTTCTGTACTAGGTCAGTCAGCTTTAACCTGACTGTGAGCTTACTTTGGTTGAGGGTATTGTGTCTTATCTTTCTGCTGTTTGCAAAAATAATTCCCAAAGGAATTCATAGGCTTTTGGAGTTCAAGAGTTGCCTCCAAAATGAATTTCCTATTAGAAAGACAGACTTTTTCAGATCACCATTTCATGTCAGAGAGCAATAATCATGAGAAGTACCAGAAAGCATCATCATGTTGCCACATTTAAAGTGCATAACCTATTGTTTACTCTGATCACAGAACCTTAATTGTCTCTACTGATTGGCAATTGAGTGTTGCTCATGATACTTTTTAGATTCAACAGGTTGGTCCTATTGACATTCACAGGACCTTCTCATATTCTTCTCTCCACCCATTTACACACTGGAAGATAATAATCAATCAAAATGGTAAATATTTAACTTACAGATTTTGATGGAATATATTATGACAAGTTTAAAATCACTATGAGAATCAAGAGAAAAGTGGTGATGAGGGAGCCAGGATATCAGGAGTCAGAGAAGAGGCACAGGAGGAATGTGGTTGTCTCTTTGGAGACTATACAGTATCAAATAATTAAATATTGTGCTGACATGATAGCTGTGATGATGTTCTTTATGAAGATGCATTGGCTGTGTTGTGAGATGGAAAGCTCACTATTTCAGGACTCAGGATATTAGAGCACAAATGTAGGTATTTTCACTGACTAGGAATAGCCACTTAGCAGAGTCACAATTTCATTAATCCTTGATATTTCCACCTGCAAAAATGGAGAGTTTCACCAGAGTAGCTACTTTTCAAACTTTTATGACCATTAGAATTACTGATGAAGCTCATTAATTAAAAGATTTCAGAGAAAAATCATCAGCACTTCCTTCTACAATCTTCTGATTCTAGGTAAACTTTATTTAAACTATCATCCTCAGAACACCAGAATCAGGATCACTTTGCATCCTTGTTAAAAATTATGATTTCCAACCCCCACTCAAGATATCCTGAATTAGTATCTCAGAGGGTTAGTCCATAGAAATTTTATATTTAAAAGTTTTTCAAGTGATTTTTAATAAATCAGTATATTAAAAACTTAATACATTTAGTGTACCTGTGTAGAATATACCGACTGTCTCCTAAGCATTGAGATCTCTTTTTTCTTATAAGTAGAAAGTAATCAGGCAATCAAATAGCAGATTTGAAAACTTTTCCTTCCACAAAAATAAATAAGGGACAACAACAAAATAAATATAGACCTGTGAAGCAAATCAGAAGGCTCATGTTGAAATGGATGTGAAGGAATATTTACCATGTGAGATAATCTTTAATATGGAAAATGGTGAATGCCAAGTTGAGACATCTAGAATTGATCTATTCTTAACATAAGAAGATGAAGTCAAAAGCATTACTGAGATATTTCATCCCATGCTGATGATACTACTACTTCTTTTCTATGGATTATTTTTCTTATGGGAGATTTTATTTCTTGATTCTGCTCTAAACTTTGACCCCATTCTCTGTCTCTAAGAGTTTTGCTGTTTCCATGTAAGTACAAAATAGGGTAAAATCTTTGTATGATTGTTGAACACTTAATTTAACAAATACCTTAAATCTATCAGATATTAAAATTTAAATAATAAAAAGCCTAGAGATAAATACTTAGGAATATGTGATAGATGTGCAAGTGCATTTTATATTGTCTTATAAATATTAACATAAAAAATGATATGATCAGTTTAGTTTCATAGTCTTTCTAGCTTTGAGTCTTACCCTACCCAAGAAGTTAGTTCTGTTCCAGAGAGTCCTGGGTTATATATATTTAGACACAGAAAACAGCAGGAGATCAAATTTCTGTTCTCAGGTAATATATTATGAATTCAACTGAAATCATTTGAGTTCAACAAAAATTTATTGAGAAGCTAAGTGCAAACAAATCTATGGAACCTTCAAATATGACTGAAACTCAAGCTTCTCTGTGCAAATAGATTATAAGACATTGTGGCTGCAAATCTATCAAAAAATAATAACACAAGATGGCATTAGAAAAGCTCTAAGCCAGAGGCAAAGTGAATTCTGGTGGAAGCAGTAATGAAGAAGCCAGTAAAACCAGGTAAAAGTCTGTAGACAACTTTATTGAAGAGTAGCATTTAAGTAGTTGCACACATGCAGCAGTGGTCATTCGTGTGCTGAAGAGCAAAATGGTTACTCATGAAATTATCTAAATGTTCAAGGCTAAATAAGTGAATATGGCTGCAGTAAAGAGTGTATTGAAGATGAGTGTTGGACATAGGGTTTGAAAAGGTACCTTAGGGCCATATTATTCAGTAGGGTATCTCAAATCATGTAAATCTTGAAAATCCATATGCTCAGCCCACTTCCTCCCTCACAGAGTTTGATTCATGAAGTCAAGGATAGTACCCAGGAATCTGGATATTTATTTTATGATAAGTCAATTTGGGTAACACTGTTAAATAGGAGCTTCTGCATGGACATCACGTACACATCGTTATGATGCACAATCACTTATGGTACCTAGAATATCTGCATATTTCTTGCTTCTACATTCACCACTTTATCCAGTTTATCCTTAGGGGTCTCAGATTAATTAGCAGGTGGCATGATCAGCCATGGGTGGGTGTTTTTATGACTCTATCTATTGGGGTTGGCCAAGAATATCTTGAAAGTGAGTTGAAATGGCTTTCATGGTCTTACCTGATACATCAATGTAGACCAATTGTAATTATATTTGACTTTTGGAATTCCAGTATTAGATATTTAGAAAGTAGACATCAAGTTGCAATTGTTCCTACAAAAGTTGCTTTCTTTTTTCCCTCTTTCTCTCTGTACCATGTTACTTTCTCCCATGCAAGAAATAGGCATAGTTGAGCAAATCCTTCTATAACACTCTGTACCATCTCATAAAAAATTTTGACTTTGTTCCTCTGTTATTGTCCTTTTGTGTCATATACTTATGTATTAGGATCAGCAAGCAAAATTAGCAGGAGTTATAGCCAAAGCAGGTTTTTAAAAAAAATATGTACTTTTTAATTTTTTTAAAAAGACACTTTGATTACATAACTGTTACATAAAATATATAGGGGATTCCCATGTGCCCTGCTCCCTACCCCTCCCACATTAACAACATCCTTCATTAGTGTGGTACATTTGTTACAATTGATGAACACATTTTGAAGCACTGCCACTAAGCATGGATTATAGTTTACATTGTAGTTTACACTCTTTTCCACTCAATTTTGTAAGTTATAACAAGTTAAATGTATAGAAAAAGCTGTGAACTTACAAAACTACATGCATATCATCATACAAGACTCCCATACATTACCTCATCACTAACACCTTGCATTGCTGTGAAACATTATTACAAACTATGAACTAACTATAGCCCATATCTTATATTTGGTGTATTTTTCCTCCAACTCACCTGATTATAAGCACCCTGTATTAGCATTATATATTTGTTATAGTTCATGAGAGAATGTTCTTATATTTGTTCTCTTAACCACAATCCTTCTCCCACCCCTGGATTTCCTATGTAATACAGCCACATGCTTTGTACAATTCATTTAAGGTATACCCTCAGTGGCTCTCATTTTCATCACACAGTTATGCTGTTATCACCGGAGTCAATTTTAGAACATTATCCTTACTACAAAGATAAAAATCCATATCCCCTTATAGGTCTCATTTTTTGCCCCTTAGAATTGATATATCTTCTATGCTATTGCTGTAAACATATTACAATATTAATGTTAACTATCATCCATAAGTTACATTTGTTGTAATTTTCCCATGTACCACTATATTCTTAATCTTTGTAAAATGAGAACTTTTTTTTTTTTAGGTATTGGGGGCCAGAGATTGAACCAGGACCTCATATGTGGGAAGGCAGTGCTCAACCACTGAATCACATCAGCTCCCCTAAGTCATTTTCCTTTTTCAGTTTGTTTTGCTTGTTTTTTATTTCTCTTTTAATAGGCACCAGGAACTGAACCTAGGACCTCCGATGTGGGAAGCAGGTGCTCAATTGCTTCAGCCAAATCTGCTCCCTGAAGAACATTCTTGTATTTATACTATTAACCATAATTTTCATCCACCACCAAAATCACTATATTATACATTCTCTAGATTATTCTCTAGCTTCCTTTCAATTGACATTTACATTCACAGAATACCTCCTGCAGCCACAAGCATAATTATAAATCAGCAGTGTTAGCTATACTCATGATAATTTATTACCATCAACTATATTCATTTCCACATTTTTACAATGAACCTTATTAAAAATTCTGCATACATTAAACATCAGTTCCCTTTCTCACCCCTTGTTCTATCTTCTAGTAACCTGTACTTTAGAGTTTACCTCCATAAGTTAGTTTCCTCATCATATTTATTTCATATTAGTGAGACCATATATTTGTCCTTCTGTGTACAGCTTATTTCACATAATGTCCTCAAGGTTCATCCATCTGGCATATATATCCAAGTTTCTATTCTTCTTACAGCTGAATAATATTCCATTTTAAATATATAGCACATTCTGTTTATCCATTCATCACTTGATGGACATTTGTGGTGTTTCCATCTTTTAGCAATTGTGAATAATGCTGCTAAAAGATCAGTGTGTAAATGTCAGTTTTCATCCTTGTTTTCAGTTCTTCTGAATATATTACTAGTAATGGGATTGCTGGACTGTATGGCAGTTCTATATTCAGCTTCTTGAGGTAACCAAAGTAGGGTTTTGATGTATCATCAAGAAGGAGTGAGTGGCTATGTCTCAAGTAGTTGAGCACCTGCCTCTCACATGGGAAGTCCTGGCTTTTGTTCCATGTACTTCCTGTAAAGAACAACAACAAACAACAAGTAAAGCAAACAAACAAAAAAGCCAACTCATGGAAGCCTATGTGGCTCAGCTTCCCATATATGATGTCCCAGGTTCAATCCCTGGCCCCAGTAGCTCAAAAAAAAAAAAAAAAAAAAAACAAAAAGAAGAAGAAGGAGGAGGAGGAGGAGGAGGAGGAATGAATTTGCAGAAACTAGGAATTTTTTTTTGTTATCATATATTATAAAATGTCTGATTCACTATCATTTTTTGCACACAGCAGAATTTTACATCCCATTAACTAGCAAATCATCATAAAAATAGTGGAAGAGGTCATTACATTTTCTGAATATTTTATTTATGTAATACCACATGTACATAAAATTAATGCCATCCAATCATCAGGTATCTCATAGGTGCAATATTAGAGATTCTGTTGAATTGTTTGGCAAAATATTGATACAATTCCATGTGGAGTGTGCTATAATTTTTAGTCAATATGAAAATCTGATGATATTGGAAAGGTATAACTGAAGATGTTAAGACAGACAGGAATAGTGCAGAAAGTATTCTACATGACAGTTTGTAAATTAGGTTTGTGAAGTATTGCTTACTCTACTTCACGCTTGTAGACAATTATTACCATAGTAAAGACTCTGGAAAACCTTACAATTTAAAATGTATATTAAGTTTTTTAAACAAGAATATTTTACAGTCTGCCATTGATCTTGTTTTCCCTATCACAGTCATTAACACTCCTTGACAGCCTATGTTTTATGCAACATTATTTTGGAAATGTTGAGTTTGACTTAAGTACTTTCAAAAATTGACAAAGTGTGATTTAATGTGTTAATTTTATTCTGGAAGTTTGAAATTAAATTAAACTCACATTCTGAATTACTGGAAGTTGGTACTACATATCTTTTGGGGGACACAATTCAATCCATGACTGAAAGGTAAGAGGGAAATCATCTGGAAAGGTAGATAGATGGATTGTGATCAAAAGAAGCAAGTAAGGAGACATGAGGGAATAGTCATTTCTTTCCACTTTCACTTGAATATTACTTCCTTAAAGACATTGCTTTACCCTTCCATCCAAAGTATAACATTGACTTGATTTATCTCCTTTTCCCTGTTTTATATTCCTTCATACTCCTTATCATCACTTAAAATCAAATAAAACATTTATTTGCATGCTTATATGCTTATTGTCTGTCTTGTTTCTCAAAATGTAGGTTCCTTAAGGGAAATGAATTTGTTCAACACTGTATCTGCCATGGGCTGATGTGGACCTGTCCCAAGCAACACTTATGGAACAATCAGATGAAAAGATAGAATGTGAGAAGCAGACTGGGACAGGATCTGTTTATATATTCAAAGAGAGTGGGAGAAACAGGGGAAGGAGACCAGCAGGATCTAAGCTGAGTGCTGTGCTTTGTAAAATGCTTTGAATATAAGCATCTGCTGCATATTCAGATGGTCTGCTCCCAGGAAACTCTTCACCTGCTTGCATGGACTACTGGAATTCCAAGACCCTGATGGCCTCTGGTCCCAACCCTTCAAACTCCAGCCACTATAAAGAAGTAAGGGTCTAAGTTTTACAGGGAGGATTTATGACTTTGGATGAAGTGGAGCTGGCCAGTGCTAAGTCAGAATGGAGAATTTGAGATTTCCAACTCTAGACATGGTGATCAAGTAATATTTCTAAGTTTGAAGATATAAAAATGCGATTTTCAGAATTGTTAGCATTGTGCCCACATGAGCAATGAGCCAAGCTTATCTCAAAGAGAGCAAGTAGGGAGAGAATTCTATGCAGTCTGGCTCATAATAGGATTTCATGAGTTTATGGTGAAATTTAAGCATGAATTTTTGAATGTATAAATTGGCAGCAATATTTCAAATATTTATGAAGCATATAGAATAACCTAAGATGCTTTTTGTTTTTGTTTTGAAACTGGGCTTGATTAGAACCTTTTTTCAAAGCCTAGAAAACACCAAAGATTTCTTTAAACTCCATCTCTGGGAAAGAAGGATAATCTATGTTTATAAATAATTAGTTTAACTATTTTGCTTGAACTGACTAGTAGCTGATCAGTCTAGTACAGATGATCTAGGTAATTATCAGATATAATCTGTCCCTGTGATCTGACCATACACTGAATTCTCTTGCACCTTCTTAACTCCCTGTGATGTTTCACACATAGAGCTGAGAACTTGTTTCTAAAGGACTGGGAGGATGTAAGTGACTATAGAGTGTTGCAAAGTGTTTATTACTTTCATGTCTCTGCACATAAACCTAGGAACAATGGCTTCTTTTTCTAATATAGGGGTACCTTCTTTGTCTGTGTCTCTGTTTGTCACCTCCTGGTGATTCTGGGTTCTTGTATTTCTCCCTTTGTATTCTACAACTCAGCAAGTCAGGTATTCAGATCTTTATGTGGAGAAGAAATGTTTACAGTTGGTGATCTTGGTGAACTCAACACTGCTGGCTCACCGCAAACTCAGAGATTGCCTGACAACATGGGAACCAGAGGTTAAATACAGGGCTTTTGACTGGGAGAGAAGCCTTAGACGCTGCACGGCATGTAGCAGTTCAGTCCAGCCTTGGTAGGTGATTAGCTCAGGTGTCAGAAGGCAGAGCTGAAATTCACCAGGGGTTAAGTTACTCCTCAGCCCTTGGTTTAGCAGTATGCTAGGGTGAATTAGTACCCACAAAACACATGCTCTTAATCTTAATCCACATTCCCATGGGGTGAATCCATTTAAAGAGGACTTTTGAAAATGTTATCTTATATTTATGGCCCAACTGAATGAGGCTGAGTCTTAGTCTAAATTCCTGGAGGCCTTAAAAAGAGAAGAAATCAGAAGTCAGAAGCTGGAGTTGGCCACACAGGAGGAAACCAGAAGTCAGAGGAAACCAGAAAAGCCCACAAAAGGAGAGGCATTTCCAGTGAACCCCAAGGAATGCCAAAACACTACATGCTCTGGCAGAAAGCAAGCCTTGCCTGGATCTTGATTTTGGAATCCTTTTAGCCTCAAAACCATGAGTCACTAAATTCCTATTGTTAAGTCAAAACAAGTATGTGGTATTTGTGAGAGCAGATCTGGCAAATAGAGACAAAGTGTCAGACTAACTCTGAAATCCAATTCACCTTTTACTACCTGTGTTGCCTTGGGCAGGAGACATCATCTCTCAAGCTTCTCTTCTCACATCTGCCAGGTGAAGGTAATAATAATTTTTTCTCAGAGGATTGCTGTACTAATTCAATGAAACAATGAATGTGAAGAAGTGAACAATACATGAACTAGTAATTTTGATAAGATGAATCTTCTCAGGACAAGTGTATCAGAGAATAGCTAATACTGAATTAATCTGATTTAACAGTGAGTTCACGGGTAATGGATAGATTTGGAACATGCAAGTTAAGCCCAGTTCACACAATAAGACCTATTTAGTTTGGCTTTTTTTTTTTTTTTTTGTTAGGCCAGTAAAAAGAATTTATTGAGAAATGGGGGAAAAGAACAGAGCTTTCTGAGAAATTGGAGAGAAGGATGGAAATATGCACCAAGATTTGATGTGAGCTCCTCTGGGCAGAGAGAGTGATTTGGCTTGTGCAGTTACCTTTATTAAGCTATTAATTACTCCTCCCCTTGATAAAGCCAAGGGGAGAGGCCACAGCTGTTATTGTTATCCCACCAAATTTGGGGGCCAATGGTGAGGCCTTTTGGGTGGGGTTTTCTGTGACCAATGGGGAGGCCTGTTTGGAATTATCTGGGGCCTCCCCATGGCCCCAGAAAGAGTCACAACTGGAACCTCATGGTCTCAGTGGGGTCTTGTGGCCATGTTGTCTGTCAGTCATGTTTGTCAGCCATGTTGTGGCTCATCTTCTCCTCATTTCCCTGTACTAACCTGCTTGAACTCCCCCCTCAGAGAGTTCACATCCTTATTCTTAAGGGGCTGCTGAGGGGCAATGGTCATTCTTCTGTAGTTACTTCCTGCTAGTTAGGGCAGTAGTCCCTGACTGATAAGATTTAAACCTCTCTGGCTATTCTTTTGAAGTTGAGGTTAGATGGTTCTGACACATGGTTGGAACTGGGTGAAATCCCTGTGTGACTAATATCTTGTTCCAGAAGACATGGATTCTGGAATAAATAAACTTAGTTGGAATTTGGAAGATACATGATACCACTAAAAGGAGTAAGACAATGATGGTAAGTGAGCTCCAAAAGGGGGCTAGGCATGACATACTGGACAATGAGAATGAGAAAGCCCAGATGCCTCCAGAGGCTACATCCTCCTGGAGTTGGTGGGCTTCATTTTTTAGATTTTATATGTTTTCTAGGAATATTCTGGAGTGATTTACATAGAAACAGCATTCTTCCTTGAGAAACAGGCGTATTCCTCCCTGAGCTGTTGTTACCTTATTTAGTGTCCTATGGTTTTTCAGTACCACAGAAGCAAGAGAGTCTATTTGCTGTCTAAGGACTACTAAGGCATTGCTACTTTCTTCTATGCCATTGGTTTACTCCAGCAAGAGGTGGTGGTAGACCTGCTGGATTTGGTATAAACTACCATCCCAAATTCTCACAATGGTGTTTATGCCTAGAACAGCTGGGAGGGGATTGAGAAGAGGCACTGCCCTTTTTGTTCTTGCATGTTGAAAAAAAATATACAGGAAATGGCACAGTAATGTTTTCAGGAACATAGTAAACAGAAGCGGGTGATGTATGCTAGTGAGCAAATTGGGTCCAAAGGGAAGGCAAGGAGAGGTAAGCCTTGTCTCTGAAGAGAAAGAAAATTCCATCATGAGATTTTAAAGTAGCAGCAAATATGGGATTGGTTATTGGTGAGGTGTAGCCCTCTTCAGAATTTACAGTTACCAGCTCACTGGTTGACCTATAAGCAGAGAGTACTGACATACACCTTTTGGGCCCTGGGACATGAAACAGGATGCTTCTCTGGGTGTCCCAGGCAAGGCTAGGATCTCCTGCCAGGCCATAGTGGTCTTGGTTATGACATGCCCATGGGTCTTTGGTGGGGAGTTTTGCTCAGCATAAGTTCTTTTCAGAAATATAGAATTACAGGAGCTAGCAAGGCACCCCCAAAAGTACTGGGTAGTGTTTGAGTGCCCTACTAACCCTCCCCTAGCCTGTTGAGCCTTGAGTGGGTCTTTAGTGCTGGTGAGCATTGTAGCATTAATGGGATACTGGGTGAGGTATACCACTTTAGGGGAAGCAGTCAGTATATCTAAATGTTTAGCCAGTTGAGGGACCATCCAGAAGGTGTTGCTACAGGAGATAAATTTAAGTTGGCCCAGGAAAGGAGGGGAGCAGTAGGGTTGGGAGGCATTTGAGTAGATACATATGGGGAAGGTAGTGTTGTTAGGTATGTGAACTGAACTGCAATAGAGGGAGAGAGGTAGGTTCTAAGGTGATGCTACTAGAGTTTTGTGAGAAGCTGGCTGATGTGTTGTCTGAATTCTGTCCCTGCACCAGGTGATATTGTGGCAATAGACTGGACTGTAAGATTGGCAATTGCCCAGTAGTTGGGAGCAGCTGGCCAGGCCATGGATGTTTCTGATTGGGACACACAGAGCCAACATGAGGATTTATTGACTAAGTTGGCCACCTTTTGGGAAAGATTTCTAAAAGGGTGTTGGCTTTCCTTCCCCCGCTAGCCATAGGATGATGTAGTAGAATACATGAAACTTCATTTGGGCTAGAGTTAGGGGTAATAGGACATAATAAGTACTGGTTTTGACACAGACACTACTTACCTTTGTTTCTTGAAGAGCTAACTCAGGCTGTCCAATTGCTGACACTCTAACATTTAATCAGGTGCTTCTGGCAAACTGGCACTTCCTTGGACAGCTCACTTCACTCAGGATAAGTACACCCAGCTGGCAATCTCTTTAACTTTAACAGCTGTGGGAGTGATCAGACCCACAGAGTAAGATTACTTCCATTTTGTCTCTAATTGGGAATGAGGCCAGTTCTCCTGCCAGGTTTTGTACAAAACCTAGTCTCCTAGTTTAACTTTAGACAAAGGCAACTGAAGGTTGAGGCTAGTGAGGATTTTGTTCCTGAACTCCTGGATGACTTGTTGAGTTTTTCCTAGGTTGATAAAATATTTGGTGAGTTCCTTGGTCTCTTGATCTAAGTACAGGCCCTGGTTGAGGAAAGTTCATCCATAGACCTCCTTGAAGGGGATAAGCTGAAGCAGGACTCTTTGAGCTATATGCAGCTTCAGCAAAGTCATGGATAAATTGGTTACCCAAGGTGAATTAGTCTCCTGGCAAAGTTTGGCCAGAATTTCTCTCAGGCCATGGTTTAGCTCTTCCTATTTTCCCTGAGGATTGGGGCATCCAGGAACTATGAAGATGATAGTTAATTCCAAGGGCAGCTGATAGCCCTTGTGTTATTTTGCTAATAAAGGCTGGTCCATTTTCACTTAGGAAGGACTTAGGTATACTGAACCTGGGAATGATTTCCCTTAGGTGGGCCTTAGCCACTTCATTTGCTGTTTCCCTTCTAGTGAGAAATGCTTAGCACTGACAAGATGGCATGTGGGTAAAGCCTTCTACCAGTCCTCCCCAGGGTATGATCCCTGCATCTGGACAGGGGGATTTAAGGGAGGAGGTTTGTTAAGCCTCCTATTGTTTGGGTCATTAATTGCATGTAAGGAGAAATACTTGGTGACCTCTTTGATTGTTTTAGCCAGGTCCTGTCCCTCAAAGACCCATTTGGCTAAGCTTGTCAGAGCACCTCTCCCTACATGGGTGGCTTGATGAAGTCCATGAAGGAACTTCCATTAACTCCACCAAACAATCACACTTGCTTCCAGAAGTACCCTCTGACCCCCATGCTGGACCTAACTCTCTGATACTCTGATATAGCAATTCTGGTACAGTTCTTTATGTTCTTTCCTCTTACTCTGAATGTTTCAGTAATTTGTTGTGTGTGAAAAAACAGCTAAGAGGCTTGGACTTAGAAAACGTGTGATAAATATTTGTTTTTTTCAACTGAATGTTAAATGAGGGATTTGCAGATTATTAGTAAATATTTTTTTGTACAAAAGTTTATAAATTCTTGATTGTGTGTGAGTATCACTGGCAAGGCAATTACTATAAGCCTGAACTTTTCCCAGGACTTTATGCATATTACTCAATTTTGACATCAGCACAAGGCAGAGACTTTTATTATCATCGTTATCTTATAAGAGAGAAATCTGAGGTGTAAAGAAGTTCAGTAATTTGCCTTCTCAAAAGTTCAAAGATGTATTAAGAGATGAACCCTGGTTTGAACTAAGAAGCTTTTCTCCTGGATGGTGACCAAGTTTCCAGGCCCCTGGCCATGATCCCAGCCACCTGGACATACTCCCAGCCCTTTCCCAGGCTTCCAACCCTACTCATGCTCCCAGCCCTGCTCATGCTCCCACTCCCTGACCATTCTACCATGCTTCTGGCCATTCTTCTCATACGGGACTGGATAATTAAGAGAATTCTTTCACTAAGAGAAAATAAAATGCATTGCAAAACTAGACATTTGTACTAATTGGGAATGTGAAAACCAAATTCTGATTTATTGATTGTTTAGGTTTTGTGTGTCAGCACGTTTGTGGACTCCTGGAGCTCCTCTTGTCTGTTATTCATTAACAGGTATAATATCTATGTTCTTTATTGCCAGCCACACTGCAAGCCCCTCAGCACTGGAGGCCTTATCTTTAGACATCTCAGAGCCCAGCTTAGGGATAGAATCAGTGAAATCACCACTTAATTTAAACAGAATAAAAAGTCAGTATATTAGGGGAAAGTTGTTTCATGTTTTCTGTCAGTTGGGGCAGTGAAATGGATAACTTTGTTGCTCTATGTGTACAACATCAGGAAGAGCCCTGGCCCCATGAGGAAGAAAACCAGGAGCAGCCTTCCACTGTAGTGTGCAATTTGAAGATGGGTGTAGGCACAGAAGTCTTCCACACAGTTCTCAGGGTATACCCTGTGTATCAGAACCAACTTCTGATAGTATGATAAAACTTTTAAATGAATCCCAATGGTTGAAAAATGCATTAAGAAACAAATTTAAATGTATTCATTGTGTATGCACCCTCTAATTGAGAAGGCACTGAATTGAAAGTTGAAGATTTGGAGGTTCTAAGATTTATCCCTTTATTTGCATGACATTGTCCAAACACTTAGTCCCTTCAAACCTCACACAATGGAAAAGACAATAACCTCATTGGGGTTAGGAAACTAGAAACTAGTGTGTCATGAATATATAAATGTAAGGTTCTATAGCCATGAAAATTATCAATGAGATTCTAAATATCACAATGTTTCAATAAGTAGCATTTGTCATAAAATTGTGGTTGACTGTGTAGTTTCTCCATCTAATGTGCTTATGATAGTTGAGGAAAGAAGATGCACATGCTTAAAATGACTATTGACTGTTTTGACTGTAAAAACAATACACAATACAGTTAATTTTTTATAGCAACCTTAGCAATGTACATTTTTATTTGTACTAGAATACAATTGTTAAAATATAACAACCATATAAATTCTAACATGTCTCTGGAGACTACTGTGAAACAGTTATATGAAACCATAACTGGATTTCTTCATTTCTGGTGTTTGTTTTAGCTTATGACTATAAAATGCTATTGGTTATTTGAGGTAGAATTGATCAGTGCTTTCCAAATGTTTAGCACTGTGTAGAAAACTGGTGAGTTAGTCATGATATTCTTTAATTCATAACATCATAAAGGTCTTAGGAGGTTAGATTAGAAATGAGTTTATATGTGTGTAAATCATAAATTCTGTACCTATGTTAATTACTGCTGTTATTCTAATTATCCCAAAGTCTCAAGTGACATTATGGATAAATATAACATAATTATCTAGTTATTTTGGCTAAATAAGTATAAATTGAGTGCATGTCTCTAAAATGCAAAAGCAACACCTTGATAAATGAAACTAAACAAGCAAAATGAAGCAAAAATTTGGTTTGATTGAATACTTGTTTTAGTGTGATAAAATGATAATAATTTAATACTTTCCATTTATCAATGGATAGCTCTTTACACTGATACTTCCTAATTCTCTGAAAAATCTCACAAGGTAGATGTTAATCCTTAAATTTTACAGATGTGGAAAAGTGAGGGCAGTAGACCAATGAGAATATTTGCCCTTGGCCACTAAAGAGGACTGAGTCAGCCTTCCCATGCACATCCCACAGGAATACTCTCTATTTCCATCAGCTTCAGTCAATACCTGGGTATAGCATGCCATCAATGGGCAAACATCTTCCCCCAATTCTGTCACTTAATAATACCCTTGTACCTTTGAGTAGGCTATTAACCCTCACTGGGCCTCAGTTTCCTTGTCTATTAAAAAGGAATAAAGATATCTATATTACAAAAGATCAATTCCCATCTTCTGGAGCTTGTGTGAAAACCAGGAGTCCAGGAGGGTGACCTGGGGAAGCCTCCTAGTCCCTCTAGGCTCAGAATTTAAAGAACAAATTCTGAACAACTCATTGGAATGTGCAGCTCTGCTAATTGTGTTCATTGGTGAATTCACTAATCAAATGCAAATTGTGTGCATTTTGAAAAGTTTAGGATTCATTGGAATGTGCAGCTATCATGTTCATTAATGAATTCATTAGTTAAATATGAATTGTGTGCATTTTGAAAAGCATAGGACATAGAGGGAAGACATTGGTTAGGGGGGAGACCAAGGATCCCTGAGTCTGACCATGGGCCAGGGCTGCTTCACAAAGTGAGAGGTAGTGCATGGGGATCTGTAGAAGGAGGGAGGGTATACAGGCAGGGAGTGAGAACTGGGAACTTGAGTGTAGAAGGGCTTTCCAGGTAGGGGGAAAAACTCCTGCAAAGGTACAGTTTGGGAGAAAAAATGTTACTCAGGAAAGAATACAAGCTCAGATAGATTGTGGAATTGGTGGCAGACAGGGCCATGGCATGGAAGCCCTTGCTGTCACCTGTGAAAATCTGCAGTTTAGTCAGGAGGTCATGGAAAGCACTGATGAATTAAGAGCTCCTGAACAGGGGACTGGAGGTCTACAAATAGGTAAATCACTCTGGTAGGAGTGTGGATAGGTTGAAAGGAGCAAGGGACCAGAGGATGAACATTCATAAGAAATTATTCTTAGAGTTCAGGAAGAAAAATGGAGAATATGATATATATAACCATGATCATTAGAGGGTTAACAGACATGAGTCAGTGTATCACTGGGTGCACAAAAGTAAAAGCTGTTTGAAGGTTGTTACATCTGGCTTTGTTTCATTGGTTCAATGGGCTGAAATTATTGGGCATTCCATTATGCTTAGCCATCCCTGAGACCAAGTCTGTATTCAAGAAGGGGCTGTCACAGACTTAAACTGTCAGTTAGAACTTAGAAGACATTGCTCTAAATCTTGGAGCCAGACTTAAATATGCAGTTTTTACAAAACTGGTGTTACTATTTTGCCAAATAAAAGTCAGAGTGGAATACACATATATACACATATATACATCTGCATATATGCAATATATAGTCTAAAATCTCTTGAGTGTGAGCAAAGTTGGAAATAAAAAAAATATTCTCCCAAAAAAAAAAAAAAAAAAAAAAAAAGAAAGTTGGGGAATGTTTGATCTCAGGTAAGCTACTATTTTTTCATCCCAAGAACTCTTTTTCATATATATTCACATATATTCTTACTATATCTAAAAAAGGGAAGACCTGAAAATTTCCATTGCAGGAGATACCAATGAAGTGAGCTCAGGGGATTAAGCATATGCTCATTTCCACACTAAGGGTCAGTTGTGATTTAGTGTTCACAGATGTAACTATTTAAAACTAACATTGTCAGGAGCCAGGGATGAGTTCTGTTACATTCTTCTCATAGCCTAACAGGCACATGGATTAATTGAATTCCATACATTTTCCTAACTGCATCATTAACTGGGTTGACTGGCACCTTTTGATAACTGTAAAACTTTGAACCTTTGACCTATTAGAATAATCACAATTGTTCTAACTATGTCATTTGTTCACACTGATGCATTGAAACCTAAGTCTGATAGAATTATGTTACATATCCTGATGTACATATGTCATGGATGCCCAGATGATCAAAATGCTATGCATTTTAATTTGTTTCAAATTAAGAATCTGTTTCTTCCCATAGAGATTTCTCCTCAGAGTTAAATAAATTTAGCCATCAAAATGAACTGAGGGTAATGGGGTGGTTAAGTTCATTTGATATGGTATAAGTTAAATGAGAAACGTTTGGAAACTGTTATAAAATTAAAAGAGGTCATTTAACCTGTTAATCAAAATTGTATGAGTAAAATGTTCATATGAATACTTAAAGATTTCATAAAATTCCTGGAAATTAAAAAAATGAACTGAAGGATCTGAGTTTGTAGGGACCAGCAGATGGGAAGGATGCAGACCCTCTCAAGGGCAGATGATAGAAATGATGAGAGTCAAGCAAGAGCAGTTCATGTGTCAGTAACTACTCAAGTGCCAGGTGCAGGTAGGTCCCACAAGGAGGAGGAAGAGGATGTGGCACTGGCTGCTGGCTAGAATTTCCATTTTCTTTCCCTCTGTCTTTGATTGGGCTTCTGTATTGGCCAATCCAAGTGCTTCAACCAGACCTGCAACAGTGCCAGGCTTTCCTGGATGGTCCAACCTAACAGCTTATAATTAAGAGCTCTATACATAACTCAGTTTTTAATAAGAATTGCAGCAGGATCTACTCTGGGTACACAGTTTGAAAGTAATGAATGAATTACATAACAAAGTTCAAGAAGAAAAACAGAATTTAATTAAAACTCAGGCTATTTGTATGGAAAATGACAATTTAAAAAAAAACAGAAGGCATTGAAAGACCCCAATTCTTATATGTCTTCCTTTAAAAATGAAATTGTTTATGATAATCTTTCAAAAAGATACATTTCATTCTGTTTGTCAATACTTCAGTTATAACCACAGAATGGAGAAAATTAAGAATTTTATGCTAAATGAAAATTGATCAACCTTTATAGTGAAGACAGCAGCAAAAGTAGAGGAAAGAAATATAACAGGAACAAAAACTTCGTCATGATAATGAAATGAAATGGAAGCTAATTTTAAAAGAAGAGAAAATGTTACTGACAGTCAAAGGTAATTGAATCCTCAAGGGTTTAGTATCCTTACTGATGTCTCAAAAGAATCTCTTCTTACCTAAATATAAACATGTAAATCAACAAGAAGTTGATAAGAAAGAGGGGAGAAAAAGTAGAAGAAAGAAAGGAAAACAGGTGAAGAGCCACTGCAAGCAAGACAATATGGGTTTTACACAATCAGCCCGTAGCTTCTATAAAGAATTGATCTAGAAAATAAAGGTCATGGCTTTGAGAAGAAGGCAAGAATCTGTGATTTAGTGTGAGGAGATATGGAGAAGGAAGCTGATCTACAATACTATTATATTACAAATTCAACAACTAAACAAATGTCATATTAAAAGAAAGATGGAGGACTCTAAGGAAACTAAACCTGATTTGCTCACCATGAATACTGTATGTGTAAAACCTTGATTAAAGGAAGACAGCTAAATATTTTGATATCTGCATTTGTTTTAAACTTGCTGGTTTTTGTTGTATTTTATTATTTTTGTTTTAAAGCATTACAGTATATATATATATTCATAAAGTCATTAAATTCATTTGAGGATTTGTGCTATAAGAATACACATTATATACCATCATTGTATTCTTAAGAATCATTTTACTTTGAAAGTAAAATTGTTGAATACTGCTTCATTCAATATCTCCACCCTCAAATCCTGCTCCAATTGAAAGAGAATGAAAATGTGACAAGAGAAAAAACTACTTCTATTAGCCTATGTTGCTGCTGCAGGCTGACCTCATCCCTGTAACACACCCGTAAAAATGAAGATTCCCAATCAGTGAATAATAATAGGCCTTTGACATAAAAGACAATGATTTGATTTATGGCTTTAATGTGCTGCTTAATTACCAATTGTGTGTTTATAAAATTATAAATTTACAGGGTAATCTATCAGTTATACCATATTAAATTTTCCTGTAAAGAAAATAACTTGAAGATAGTAATAACATAGGACAGAATTTCTATTATTTGCATGAATAGCTGCATGTTTCATTTAAGTACATTTTAACTTAGGCACAAGTGTTAAAATTTGACCAAGATGGTTTTGAATAAAGCTTATTTATAACCCAGATCCATAAGCATCAGATTCTCTGATACTTTCATTCAATAAAATAATATGGGACAAAATAGTTATTGGTAAATGCTTAAATTTGTATTAACTGTGATCATTTAAAAATCTATGAAAAATGTTGTATAGACAAGAGCATAAATATTTTACTAGGTAATTTTGAGTCTTTACAAACATTTTATTCATAAGAGAATTTAGTCAAAAAGTAACAGAATTTAGCATCTCTAGTTACATGTGTTTTATTAAGAAAGTGAGTGAATATGTTATGTATAATTTAGAGTATTGGAGCATTTGTACAAAAACTGAATACTAGTATTTTATACTCTGTATTCCATTTCCTATCAAAGTTTTATTCATTAAAAAAAGAACTCAGTACCAGTCTTGTTTCCTTACATAAAAAATTAAGGACACTACCAGTATGAAATAATTTATCGATTCAATGAATTCTCTTATGAAACCATGGGGAACACAGTCAAACTGGTGACTTGATATAATTGGCTAGTCCCACCATCTCAGACTTTCCAATTAGTAGTGCCAAAGGTCCATGGTATGAATTTTACAACACCCTGTCAAGAATCTTCCTAAACAAACCATAGCATTTTTTTTTACAATATTAATTTTCTTTTTACAAAAGATGATTGAAGTAGTAAAAGATATTAAGATGTGAGTGAGGGCTAGCTCTTTTCTCCATAACTTCACTACCAAGTTTAATGGCAACAAGTTAGCAAGTTTCAGGCCAAATTCTACCATACCTACTACAAATGAATATGAACTAAGTATATATGTGTGAGTGGGCAAGCTCACGAGAAACAGTTCACAGGACCTGTTCAGTGGACCTAAGGAAGCTTCAGCTCTGTCCTTCCATGTGCTCCTACCACAACCTGCATGAAAATTCATTCCAGGCAAACACGAGGAGTGAGAGGCAGGTTTCTGCTACCCAAAAGAGCAAACAGAATTGAAAGTTTAAGCCTGGATATGGTATGGCTGGGGTATTTAGCCTAGATGATAGTATCTAAAGGCAAGGGATGCATATGCTCATGCCATTTATATTGTAGAGTATCTCTAAATTATTTTCTAGCTAATCCACACAGTTTGTATAAATTTAAGTTCACTTGTAGGAGCTCCTTTCTACTATTTCCTATGTTAAACATGCTACTATTATTACTAAATATCTTATGTTGTTATCATTATACAAATTACTGGACTTCTTGAGGAAAACAGTTAAGATATACTGGTCTAGAACCTCAAGCCTCATCTGGTTCAACATTCTATCATCCTAAAATAATTCAATGCCAAATTTATTAATAAATACTTTCACATTCCAGCTAATAACCTTAATATTCTTCTTTTTCTCCTAAGTACACCAATATTTTGGAATTCTTAGCCCCATTTTCCCTACTTTGCTCTTTTTTTTCCAAATTAGTCATTTGGATTGATTGATTGTTAATTAAATCTAATATGTCACACCCCAATTCTGGTTCCTGAAGCACAGACACTTAAAATGTATTTATCCTGCCATCCTTTTTAATTCTATGCCGTTAAGCACCTCAAAGAGGGTTTAAAATGCCAGTATTATTTTTCAGTGAGCTATCTTGTGTGGGATGTAAGTATCTCCTAAGGACTGACTGGGTAGAGCATATATGACTTTTTCCAGAAATCTGTGAACCCCTCTTGCATGGAAATTCAGATGTTACTTGTTTTTAATTCAATTTATTGGCCCAATTATGGTCCAACTCATTCACTGGGTGACAGTGTTGGCATTCAATTTAATTGTACAGTGCAGTTGGCAGTGGCAGAAAGGGAAAACTTAAGCTCAGGGAGTGATTGATAAGGAACTACCTAGGGAAAATCAGCACTTATCCGTTGAGCTCCAGTCATTGAATAAATTATTTTGTATTGCAACTTGCATTTAAAAACATTATCTGGTTAGATCAGCCACAACAACTTTTGGGATATAGACATCAGGTATTTCATCCCTGTATTATAGATAAGGAAATCCATATTCTGATAAATTATTGAACTGATGGCCAAAAAATAAGTAGTGGAGTCTATTGATTCTTGATCAATTATATTTTCTTCTCAAACTACTCTTCCTTATGCATGTAAGAAGATAAGATTACAGTGACTCTCGTCTTCAATTTCAAATAAATGTGTTCTGCAATTAACAGCAACAACAAAAGCTAAAGCCATTCAGTCAGGTAAGGAGGATGCCAATGAAAAATTTAATTAGAAATTTTCTCTTGTCCAGAAGGAAACCAGCATAAATGGTGGCCTTATGAGTAAGTTTCAAATGAAAGAACTGTATCTAAAGAGGTGGTTTGACATCATAACAAATGATAGGAATGGATTGCTGGTGAAAAGCTAAATGGTACTGCAGTGTAGGAAAGGGTATGGGGAGGACATAGGGTTTGCTGTTCTCTGAAGGCATTACAGCTAAAGACATATGTAAACATGTTACTAAATCTAGAGGACAGAAAGAGAGTTCAGCCTGTGCCTAAAAAGAAAGCATTTATAGACTATATTCTTCTTAAATCAAGATAAAATAGGAATCAAAAGAACAAAAATTCTCCAGGGCAATGGAAATATTGATGTAGGAATTATACATGATAGATTGAAAATAAATTACTGAAAAGAGCAAAGCAATGTTTGGACATCAGGAAAAAGAAACATGATGGAAACAGGACTCAAAATTTGGTATGTGCTTTGTTTGTTGTTTTGATTGACATGTTAATTAATTGAGTACAGAATATTCTGTTTAGGTAAGAGAAAGGTGTACATAAATTTGTTTTGTGGGCCATTGTTATTTATAACATAATTACTTAGGGCTCTTTTCTCTGGAAGTGTGTGTGTAGGTAAACATGGGTGTGTATTTATATTTTGAAGCATCTATTTATATATAGTTTAGATGGCTTTTCAAGTCTTATTTAAACACACTGACACATTTAAATGTAAACCTAGACAAGCAAATTTGCTTGTCATCAAATGTAGGACTTTCTGACTCCTGTAGTTTTGGGAGACACACCCCTGCTCTCTGTGGAGGAATAATAGGAATTTTCCAATTCTATGATAGGCAGTTGAAAGGCTCCATTGTTATAAGCCCTCTGTAGAAAGATACAGGTGAGTAAAACTTGATTCCTTCATGGTCAGTGTATATGAGGAAGCCATTTATCCTCTCTAGAGTTTTGTAGATGCCATGTCATACTCAGCAAGGCTGAAATAGGAAATCAGAAATTCCTACAGTTAATATGACATTTCAAGAAGCATCTCTAGCAGTATTCTCATTTATGCCCAGTCTCACCTTAAATCATCTGGGCCTCTTCATGGTGGCATAGCTCTGTTCACTGAGGCTTGGTGGCATTTGGATTGTTGAACCCTAAATTAGCCTACCCATAGGCCTTCATGGCAACCAAAGTAATATAGAAAAGAAAAGTTTCCCACTGTCTCCTAAGTGTCTTATCTGAAAAGCACACAACCTCCCCTCCCTTGAACAATCTCGCAAGGACAGACAAGCATACAACCTCCCCTCCTTTAAACAATCCTGCAAGGACATCTCAACCCTGCAGCTGTGCCCCAGGCTATCAGGGCATTCTGTGCAAACGCTAGCTAACTGCCAAAATCCGCTTCTGTTTATCCTGCTTGCTTGCAAACTGTGACAGCAACCCCCTATAAAAAGGAGCCATTTTAAAACCTGGGGGCTGCAGTTCTCTCCTGCATGAGAGGTGCTGCAGACGCCCGCGGGCTTAGCTCAATAAACTTCATAAAAGTGGTTAAAGTCTGAGTGTGGTCGATCTCCTGGGTTATAACATTTGGAGGCCCCAGCGAGATCAACCGCGAGGTCCCCCTTAATTGGGGTTGACCTCCTCAGACTAAGCGGGAAGTGCCTCCACTTCCTCGCCTTTGTTTTTGATTCGGGATCGGATTCGGACTAGGACGGTGGCCTCGAGGAATTTGGTAAGGGATTCTCCCTTTTGTGTTGGCTCCGGAGCATTTGTGGGGGCTGTTGCAGGCGGGACGCCGCGGTACTGCACTCCCCGAATCAGGGACGGGACGCCCTCTCCTGATTTTGGAAACCGTTAGGTTTCACTTTGGTATTTGTTGTGTGAGTGGGAGTGAGACTAGTCTCCAGTGTTTTGTTCGTTTGTCTGTCTATGTTCAGTGTTTCTTGGTGTTTTAACTGTTTCAACCCTAACAGGATGGGACAAGGAAAATCCACTCCGCGGACTCCTCTTGAATGCATTCTTGCTAATTTTTCTGATTTCTTTAAGAGATCCTGTGACTATGGGAAGCCAGCAGATCCAGGCTTCCTACGGACCCTCTGTGAACTTGAACGGCCAGCCTTCCGAATAGATTGGCCTTTGGAAGGCTCATTTGATTTATCTCTGTTGTTTGCTGTACGGTCTGTTGTTTATGGGGTTCCCCACCCCGACCAGAGGGTTTATATAGGTGTTTAGATTGACATTGTGTATGATAAAGTAGATTATATCCAGAAATGCCAGAAACCAGGGAAGGGGGATATGTATGCAAGGGTAGGCAGAAAAACCATTTTAGTAACTGCCCCGAAACCTCGAGGGGCACGGGGTCCCCCGAAAGAAAAGAAAGATGAGAAACCAGAGAAACAGAAACCCCGTTTATATCCTGTTCTGCCGGGGGAAACTGATGATATAGCTGAAAGCTTATTTGACCCCCTGACTTGCCCAAGAACTCCCTCGCAGCAACAGGCCCCAGGGCGCTCGCCCCAAGGGGAAGTCCAGAGTCCTCCCCACACAAGAGGGGGATCTCTCTATCAGCCCCCTCCACCAGGGCCTGATTCTTCAGTGCCCCTGTTGCCACTCAGGGAAGTTCCTCCTCAACCAGGGGCGCCTCCGGGCCATACTCGAATGATTTATGTCCCATTTTCCACCTCTGATCTCTGTAATTGGAAACACCAGAACCCTCCTTTTTCAGAGGACCCCCAGAGGCTGATTTCGCTTTTAGAAACTATTTTCCACACTCATCAGCCTACCTGGGATGATTGTCAACAGATTTTACAAACTTTGTTCACTTCTGAGGAGAGAGAGGGAATCCATCAGGAGGCTGCTAAGATTATCTTGGGGGACAATGAGGGGGACTCCCAGACTAGGAGGGATGAATTAGAGGAATTACTCCCTTCGAGTCCTCCTCGTTGGAACCCTAACACTGATGCAGGGATGACAGCCTTGCACCACTATCGCCAGTCTCTACTTAGGGGTCTAAGGGCTGCAGCTAAAAAGCCTACTAATTTAACTAAGGTTAGTGCAGTCATGCAGGGTAAGGACGAGTCCCCGGCTGCTTTCTTAGAGAGATTATTGGAGGCATATCGAATGTACACCCCCTTAGACCCAGAAGATGAAAATAACAGATGAATGGTAAACATGGCGTTCGTCTCTCAGTCGGCCCCAGATATTAGAAAAAAACTTCAAAAGCAAGAAGGGTTTGAAGGAAAAGCTAGAAGTGAATTGGTAGAAATAGCTCAGAAAGTTTTCCAAAATAGAGAAGATCCTATTCGGGAGCAGACCAAGCAGCTCTCGCGAATCTTGTTGGCAGCACCAACCCGGAAACCCCATCCCTCCAAGGGACAGCCGGAGGGAGGAGACCTGAAGAAGAACCAATGTGCCTTTTGCAAGGCACTGGAAAAAGGATTGTCCTAAGTTGATAGGCAGAAGGGCTCAGGAACCTAAGGAACCGGCCCGCCTCTTAGTAGAAACTGAAGATTGAAGATCGCGCTTGGCCCCCAGGAACCCATGATAAAGTTAACAGTCGAAGGGAAGCCAACTGAATTCCTAGTAGACACGGGGGCCACCTTTTCAGTTCTCCAAGAGACAACTGGGGAACTTTCATCCCAGAAGACTTCTATCATAGGGGCAACAGGAAAACCTAAATCTTACCCCTGGACTCAAGCCCAAATTACTGACTTAGGAAAGGGTACTGTTACCCATTCCTTCTTAGTAATGCCAGAATGCCCATACCCCCTCTTAGGCCGAGACTTGCTGCAGAAATTAAAGGCAACCATTTCTTTTAAAGATGGGGAAACAATTTTGCAACTGGGAGATCAGCTCCCTCAATCAATTATGTTAACTGTCCCTATCTCCGAAGAATATATTCTATTTGAACAAGAGCCCAAGGGGGCTATAGGAGAAAGCTATATCCAGGAACTACTTACTAAAATCCCCAGGGTCTGGGCAGAGAGCAACCCGCCAGGATTGGCTTTGCATCAACCTCCTATCATTGTGCAACTCATGAGTACTGCTCTCCCCATCCAAGTCAAGCAATACCCTATACCTCAGAAGGCAAGGGAAGGCATAGCGAAACATATCAAGAGATTAAGAGAAGTGGGGATACTGACTCCCTGCCAATCACCCTGGAATACCCCCCTTTTACCAGTAAAAAAGCCAGGGACCAAAGATTATAGACCAGTACAGGACCTAAGAGAAGTCAATAGGAGGGTTGAAACCATTCACCCCACTGTACCTAACCCTTATACCCTTCTGAGCTCTCTGCCTCCAGGACAGACTTTTTATTCTGTACTGGACCTGAAAGATGCCTTCTTCACCTTACCATTGGCCCCTCAGAGCCAACCCATCTTCGCCTTTGAGTGGACGGACCCCGAAGGGGGATTTTCAGGTCAGCTAACCTGGACTAGACTCCCACAAGGATTCAAGAATTCTCCAACCATCTTTGATGAAGCCCTGAGCCGAGACCTCCTGGGATTCAGGGAATCCCACCCTCAGGTAACTCTTTTGCAATATGTAGATGACCTTCTTCTTGCAGCAGCATCAGAAGAGGATTGCCTAACCGCCACCAAGGAATTGCTCTCTGAACTAGCATGCCTCGGCTACCGGGTGTCCATGAAAAAGGCTCAGATCTGCGTGCAAAAAGCCACATATTTGGACTACCATCTGGAAGAAGGTAAGAGGACCCTATCTCTGGGACGGATAGAAGCTATCCTGAATATCCCAACTCCAACCACCAAGCGACAGGTATGAGAATTCCTAGGGGCGGTAGGCTACTGCAGGCTCTGGATACCTGGGTTTGCTGAAATTGCAAAACCCTTATATGCCTGCACAGGTGGAAAGGACCCTAACTTTCATTGAACTCGGAAAAGAAGAACAGGCTTTTATAGCCCTCAAGCAAGCCTTAGCCTCAGCCCCTGCCTTAGCCCTACCCGACATCATGAAACCTTTTCAGCTGTTTGTAGCTGAAAAGAAGGGGATTGCCAAAGGGGTCCTCACTCAAACCTTAGGGCCTTGGAAACGCCCAGTGGCCTATCTCTCCAAGCAACTAGACCCTGTAGCTGCAGGATGGCCATCATGCATGACAGCGATAGCTGCGACCGCCCTTCTTGTCAAGGGGGCACAAAAATTGACCTTGGGCCAGGACTTGCAGATTATCGGGGGCCACACTACTGAGGCCCTCCTTAGATCCCCACCTGACTGTTGGATTTCGAATGTGCGTCTTACTCAATATCAGGTGCTGCTACTAAATCCCCCTCAAGTCACTTTCTCTAAGTCCATGGCTCTCAACCCAGTTACTCTGTTGCTAGATTCTAAATATGGAGAAATTGTCCATGATTGCCTGGACATTTTAGAGACTATCACTGGATCTAGACCTGACCTCCAGGACACTCCCCTAGAAAACCCAGACTACGAGCTTTATACTGATGGAAGCAGTTATCTGAAAGATGGACTGAGATATGCAGGCACAGCAGTGACCACGGAAAATCAAGTACTCTGGTCACAGGCCTTGCCCCAAGGAACCTCTGCTCAGAAAGCAGAACTAATTGCTCTGACCCAGGTGCTTCACTGGGCAAAAGATTTGAAGACCATCACCAACTCAGAGGTAACCCGTTGCTCAGCATGCGCTCAGGTCAACCCAGGGCCTCCAATCTCTCACAGTGTAGGGGTCCGAATCAGAGGCCATGAACCAGGGGAACATTGAGAATTAGATTTTACTGAAATTGGAAAAAGCAAATACGGCTATAAATATCTCTTGGTCTTTATAGATACTTGCTCCGGATGGACTGAAGCTTTTGCCACCAAGCATGAGACTGCCAGTGTAGTCGCCAGGCACCTCCTGACAGGAATCCTCCCACGATTTGGCTTACCCTTGGCGTTGGGGTCCGACAATGGCCCGGCTTTCATAGCCAAGATATCCAAAAGTCTAGCCGAGGCACTTAAAATAAACTGAAAATTACATTGCATTTACAGGCCTCAGAGCTCAGGACAGGTAGAGAGGATGAATAGGACTTTAAAGGAGACTTTAACTAAATTAAAATTAGAGACTGGAGAGAGTTGGGTAAGTCTTCTCCCTTTTGCCTTACTAAAAACCAGATGTACCCCTTATTTGAAACATTTAACCCCTTTTGAAATAATCTATGGAAGACCACCTCCCATAATTCCCAACTCCTAGCACCATCGCACCCATTGAACTTCTTTAGTAATTCTTTGCTAACTATGCTAGACTCTGTTTTCTCCCTTCTGAATGAAACTCAGCCGGCCATCTCCACTGAGTGTTGGCTCTGCGTCGATCCGGCACCATCATACTACGTGGGGATTGGTGCCAACCTGATGGGAGAAATGGCCCCCCGGAACGTCTCCTACACCGGTGCCGACAACTTTGGGACTGGTATCCTGTCTGATTGTTCTCATCAGAAAAAAAATCACCCTCAGCGATCTCCAAGGACAAGGTATCTGTTTCACCAGCGGCAGCTACTCCATAGACAACTCACCTTATAAAGACAATTGCCTGAACACTGTCCCCCTTACTGCTGCAGGATCCACTTGGACTTTAATCACCCCCAATGGTACCTGGTTTGCCTGCTCATCTGGTATCACCCGCTGTATTGCCCCTAGTAATGCTTCTGACCTGTGTATTGGTGTTTATATCATTCCCCAGGTTTACCTATATGCTGGACCCTCAGGTACTGCCCACTTCCTAGCTCAGGATCAACATTTTAGACTACAAAAAAGGACTCCAATTCTAATCCCTATCTTAGCCACCTTAGGGATTGCAGGTTCAGCAGCCATAGGAGCTGGGGCCATGATTACCTCTGACATGGGTATTAGAAAACTTTCAGCTACTTTCTCTGCTGATGTCTCTCTCCTTCAGACCCAAGTACAATATATGTGCTGCCCTCGGAGAAGCCTGCTGTTTTTATGTAAACCATTCAAAAATTATTAAACAATCAATGCAAGAACTACAAAAGAGACTCAGAGAGAGGGATCTAGAAGAACAATCCTCTGAGTCTTGGTTTCAGAACCTTTTCAATTGGTCTCCATGGCTGACTACTTTAATTTCAGCCCTAGTAGGCCCTCTCATACTGTTACTTTTGGGTCTCACTTGCGGACCTATCGTTATCAATAGGCTTGTAGCTTTTGTCAAGGACAGAGTCCAATCGGTCAAACTAATGGTATTAGACCAACCCTACCAACACCTGCCAACGACTGGAGACCACTATGATGAGTCAATGATTTGACCCACTAAGAAGAGAAGTGGGGAATGTTGAACCCTAAATTAGCCTACCCATAGGCCTTCATGGCAACCAAAGTAATATAGAAAAGAAAAGTTTCCCACTGTCTCCTAAGTGTCTTATCTGAAAAGCACACAACCTCCCCTCCCTTGAACAATCTCGCAAGGACAGACAAGCATACAACCTCCCCTCCTTTGAACAATCCTGCAAGGACATCTCAACCCTGCAGCTGTGACCCAGGCTATCAGGGCATTCTGTGCAAACGCTAGCTAACTGCCAAAATCCGCTTCTGTTTATCCTGCTTGCTTGCAAACTGTGACAGCAACCCCCTATAAAAAGGAGCCATTTTAAAACCTGGGGGCTGCAGTTCTCTCCTGCATGAGAGGTGCTGCAGATGCCCGCGGGCTTAGCTCAATAAACTTCATAAAAGTGGTTAAAGTCTGAGTGTGGTCGATCTCCTGGGTTATAACAGGATGACTGGCTTTGTCTTCATTAAGATCATTCATTTGACTTCCCCTTGAGCCTAATCATTGTACTGTGGCCAGTACAGAGAACATGTGGTGCCAAATCCTTGTCAGTGTCTAACAAAAGACCCAGCCACTTAGAGGAATGATATATGAGAGCCTTTATTTTTATGAAATCACACTTGTGAGTTGCTGCCCTGTCCCCATTAGGCAGACATCATTGAGTAAAAATAGATCCAATTCTTCTTATGGTGACTTTTCTGGGTCAAAGTCTCCCCAACTTGCACAGTTACAGGAATCACCTGAGGCCTTGGGCAAGCAGAGATTCCAGGGCTCCTGAATCTGAAATGCTGGGGAAGGACCAAGAATGTGTGGATTTATCTAGGCCTCAAGTGGTTTTACCCCCAGACAGGTGTGGCAAATACTGATTATGGACCAGTTTCTTTGACCTGCTGATTAGTGGCAGCTGATGATAGGATTCTTGGCATTGGTTCTCAATGCTGACTGCACAGAGTAATTTCTTGATCTTATTGGTCTTGGGTGGTGCATGTCTAGCTTCAGGATTTTAACTCTCCACCCATCCTTGTTCTAATGTGCAGATAATGTTGAGAAACACTGAAATTCCCCTTGCCCACAATAAAAATTTAATCTGCTGCAGTCAGAATATGACCAGGATGAATATGAGCATACAGGTCCCCATGGAGGAGACAGGGTACAGATAGAGACTCAGCACAGAGGCCTCATTCACCTAGGTGCTCAATAATGGTTGTTAAATTGATATCCCCACTGATTTAGGGCTTGTGGAACAAGCACATTTCAACCTGGTCATTGGGTAGCCTCAATCACCTTTGGGGACTGGAGTAGCAGGTCCAAGTCCCCAGAAACAAACTCAGACCTCAGGGTATTGACTCAGTCTTTTGAAGTTTTCTTTGTCTTGATTCTCAAGCCTGTGGGTTAGACATAACATTAATTGAGCCCAATGAAGTGCTGGTTCACATAATCACACTGGGCCTCAGTTCCCTTATTTGTGAATAAGAAGGTTGAATGAGATTATTTCAAACTACAAATTTCCACAAATTATTAAACTATAACCACTATGATTCTTAGTTTTCTCTCCTTACATTTGGGATAATAATGCCTCATTCAATGGGATGTTCTGAGGATTAACTGAAAATTAATGTGAAAATGTTTTATACACCTGTGAATTGGAAAGTACTATGTAAAGACAACATGAAAATTTGGCCCAGTGATTTCTTTTCTGGTATAGATCCCAAGAGAAATTGTTGTGCAGGCATATCAGGACAATTGTACAAGAGCCATCCATACATGCAATAAAAGCTGGAGACAATTGAGGTAGAAAAAACAGTCTTGTATACTGACAGCTGAATCTAGCCAAGCTGCCATCAGCTGGGACATGAATTTCTCTTCTGCAAATAATCAATTTCACAGATTAACAAACCAGACGAGGGGATGGTGTGAATATAATGTAGCTCACTTAACTGAGTTGTGAGTGTGGCTTTTTCTACAAAGGTCAGTCTTTCTCAAACTGGGCTTGGAAGCATGAAAGAAAATTCCTCAGGGTTTATTCATATAAACCCTTAGCCCTCAATAGTGGACTCTTTGACACACACTAATAAATACATGGCAGCAAAGAGATTATTTCAAACATACAAATTTCATCGTAGTTTGAAATCTTTCAGAAATACTTTCACTTCTTAAATGGCTTGAAAGACTTTGCACTCTTGGTCTCCTGCTTCTTTGAACAGTTCTTCTCTCAATAGTCTCTGCCATGATTGTTTAGTCAAATTGAACTGCTTTTATTTCCTCCTAGTACTCCATGTATACTCTTTCCCTTAGACTGTATTACATGCAATTCTTTCCTTCTGCTGGTGCCTTTTTATGGCTAAGAGCAGCATGTTCTTTGGGTCTTCAGGAAGCTTCCCTCCTACACATGACCATAGTATCATGTGCATTCAACAACACAGAACATATCAAACTGTATTATCATTGCTTCTCTCATTTGAACCTTCCACTCAACTTGTTCCTTTGAGGACAGTCAATGAATCACAGAGAGTCAGCTCAGGTCCTGGAATCAAGCACACATTGGCCACATGTAGATAAGCCCTCTATAATTCAGTTTTCTCATAGGAGAATCTGGCCTAATTAATGCCATCTATTTCATAGAATTCCTGTAATGGACACCACAGACAATTTACCCTGTATTCACTGAAATACAATCCTTCTTCCTATAAGAATACCAATTTGCTTCCCTTGTTCTTTTACATAATCTAGAGACCCAAGGGAATATGACACTTCCTTTAGTTGCAGGAATGGAGTTTTAATAGTCTCTAAGTCATTCATGGCAATCCTATCACCATTGCCAATCATAGTTCCATTAATGGGAAGTGATTAAACTTGAAGAGAGGGCTGCTGGAGATTTCAGAAAAAGTTCGTTCTTGCTCTCAAAAGAGAGCAACAGGGTATTAAGTATAATATTGAAAGTTGTATATCCAAGTTTCCTCTTCCATTAAATAAGGATATTAATAGTATTTACTTTATCAAGTTGCTGGGATGAATAACTGAATTTAAATGTGTTAAACCCTTACAAGGGTGCCTGGCACATAATAAAGACCACATAAGTGTTTGCTATTATTTCTTTCTCACAGAGAAGGAACAAGGGGGCTTTGACTGGCAATCTTATGACTATGACGGTACCATCTTTAGGATGAAGACAATACTATGGAAGGCAGAATGAATGATAGAAAGAGTCTGTATCCTTGGGAAATTTGGGGGCACTGAATCAAACCTCACTAAGTCTGCCTACATACTGCCTTCCAGTAATAAGATATTTCCTTACTTTCTAGGTCAATTTGACTTGGGATTTCTGTTATTTACACACATATGTGGAAGAATATTGACTAAACTCCTTTGAGGATTATATGATGTGAAGGCACATCAAGTACTTACTTAAGTTAGTGCCTGGCAGGTGGGGTTCCTTAGTAAATGTTAATAGTTGGTTTAAAGGGAGTTCTTTCCTTAGCTACCATTGTACTCTCATGCTTACCAGAGGCTGGAAAAGGGAATTTCTCATCAAATATTGATGGTTTTTGTTAGTGTAAGGAACATGGCTCTTTTACTTACAGGTTTATACCTGATGGTTAATATCATGTCTGACATGATATAAGCCCTCTCTCACTTGGAGTTGGAGTGGACATCACCATCCCAGTCGCCTCTGGAGTGGGGGAAGAACTATGGACTAGAGTGGACTTGATGGTATTCTCTTGCTCACATATGGTGATTCTTGCAATGCAAGAAATTATAACAATGAGGTGGAAAAAAAAATAAATAAAAATAATTCACATATCAAAAAAAAAAAAAATATGTCTGACATGTAGTCATTAATAAATATGTGTTCAATGATTGACCATTTGGACTTGGTTAAGGAAGTTTAAGTGTCTTGAGCACTCTTCTTTTTTTTTGTCCAACCAAATCATTAGCTAAAAAATTGTAATTTATAGTACAAATAAGCACAATGTACTATTAAATATCTTTTTATCAATTCACATCTAATTAGAACTGAGCCATTCAGTCATGTATAAGTTAACTAAATAAACATTAGAGGTGTTTTTTGAAAACTAATGAAGTTTCCTTCAACCCTTGGTTTATACTGAGCTTTTATCATGAATAGATTTGGGGCATTATCAAATGATTTTCTGCATTAGTTGAAATTATTATATATATTTTTCTTTATTTTTTTAAAGGAATCTTTCTGATGTCAAACTATATAATACTACAAGATAAATTCTACTTGACCATATTTTTTTGATTGTTTAATTTGGGTAGTGACTATTTTATTGAGCCTTTTTTCACATTTGTTTTCATAAATAAAATAATCCTATAAATATATTTTGCATTGTCCTTGTCTAATAACCTCAAAACTGGATAGATATTAAAATTTCTTATTGCTTAAAGATAATTTTCAAAAAAGGTAAAATCATGACTCTCATATGGTATAAAAATAAACACATGTCAAAACCTTTTAACTAATTAATGAGGATATTGTTGAGGTGTTGCAAACAATTGACAGAAATTGACAAAATGGTCCCATTTATTTATCAAATATTGAAATCAATGTGTAAATATAGGCAAAAGTTGATTCTCTTCCAGTGGAGTAGGGAAGCCAATTGAACATGTACCAGACAGGACAGAGTATTCAGGTCTATAGACAAAAATTATGTGGCATTTATTATCAACTATTCACAACTTAGAAAGGTATAAATTAACTTCCACAGAATCAGAGTTAGATAACCTAAGGGGTGTTAACTAGTATGGACAATGCATCGTTTTCCATGGAAGCAAGATTTTTCTCTACTCTATTTCATGAACAACTTAGAAAAATTGACTGCTCCTTGAAAGTTTGAGAGAAATCATATAGAAAACTATCTGGACCTGTATTTTGGTATATAGGTGATCTCTGACTGCCAGGTCAGTACCAATTTATAATTTTCTAGGAATCATGTATTTCAACATCCATGTTTTGATATATGCTAATGTATATCTTTTCATAATACTTATTATTTTTTAAATTCTTTGCTTCAGAAATAGCTTATGTATATTTAAATAAAATTTAATTAATATTAAAATTTTAAATTAATATTAAATTGTACTCTTGATATAAGTCTGTTTATTTAATGATTTTTTTTTTTCAAAGAACTAGCTTTTGGCTTGCTTGATGTCAAAAATTTTTTTTGTTCTCTATTACTTTATATATTAACCTTTATTGCCTTTATTCACTCATTTCATATGCTTTCTTGTTTTATTCCAACTTTTTGGGTTGAATAATTTTCTCACTTCTTCTTAACATTTCTTATTTTATGATAAATTTATTTAAAGCTATATATTTCCCATATAAAATGCATTGTATCCCACAAAATTTTACCTGTGCTATTTTCCTTATTATTCAATTCTGAATATTTTTTTGATTTACAATTAACCCAATGGTTATTTAGTAATAAGTATTTCAAATCCTAAAGATACTGTTTTTGTTAATGATTTAAAAATTTTATTATATTATGATTGGAGAACATCATCTGTATGGTACTTATCTTTCAGCATTTTTAAAGATTTATTTGTGTCCAAATGTGTGAACTATTGTTGTATTTCTACATATGTTATTCAAAAGAAATGTTTTCCTCTGTTCCTGTTCTTCCTTTCTCCATAAAAAATTTTACTTGCTTCCCCAATCTCTTGAGTGTCTCCTGGATTTATCTCTTTCCTTTTCTTCCTCCAAAAGTATAGTGTGTGGCTGTGTGAGACCAACTGCTGGGGTCTTGATACTTGGTGATATTTTGTTTTATCCTTAAATTTAGATGCGTCAAAGTCCTTTTCCTTGTATCATATATATATATATATATATATATACCATTGCCTTGTTTTGCTATGGAGTCCTTTAAGATTATCTTTGGGATTTTATATAATTAAACATTACTACCATGTGTCCACTGTGTGTTTTTCCTGCTCTCTCCTGTTTGACCTTCTATGTCACTTTCTGTGTGAGGCCATTCAAGTTTCTTAAATGCAGTTAAATTTATTTAAAAGGTTTTCTAGCATAGATGCTCCTTTTCAGTTTCACTTTTCTCTTCTTCTAGAACTCTATTATCTGGCTGTTGACACACTTTAGCCTCTATATGTCTTAGCTGATATTCTTCCTCTTTATATTTTCCTAGGTCCTTTTAAAAGAATTCCTCCATCTGACCTACCAAGAAGTGAATTTGTTATTTAGTTGTATCTATCCTATCATTTATTTACTGTATAGTGTTTTATTTCAACTATCATCTCATTCATTCATGCTTAATATTTCATTTGTTCATTTTAATATTTTTGTTAGTATCGTTTCACATTATTGATATCTTGCTTGTTTTACGACTTTGGCAAATCTTCTCTCATACTTTTGCATCAGAAGTAGTCATTTAATACAGTTTGCTCTCTATCTTTAGAGATGAGGGTTAATTATTTTGACCTTGGAGCTCATATCCTCTTAGGGATAACAGCCTCTCTGACTGGTAGTTGCCACTGAGGTGGAGTGAAACCTAAGTCCTACCCTGTATATGTCCAGGAGAATTTACTACAAAACTTAGCTGTCTCTTCCTGTTTGCTGCCACCCCTAAAAACTCTTCCGGTTGAGGATCCCATTTATACCCTGTGAAAGAACCAATTTTAGAGAGGAGGTTGGCTCGGGTTGTTGTCCATCAGCTCTGGGGATTAGGGGCTGAAGACTGGAGTAAATGCCTGAGGCTGGCCAGTCATGTGTGTTTTCAACTTGTCACCTCAGCACCACTTGGGCTCAGCTCTACTGTTACCCCTATGCACTTCTGCACCTAATTTCCAGGTCCAGGCTGCTCCCAAAATGTAGGCACATATTTCAGAGACAACCTGGGTCAAAGGCCAAAGCAAAACCTCAACTGCTCTTCTTTACCAGTGGTTCTCAACCTTGGGTGTGCATCAGAATCACAAGAAGCCATGTTAAATATAGAGTGCTGGGCCTTCCCTGTGGAGTTCCTAATTCTTTAGGTCTGGGGTGGGGCCTGAAAATTTACATGTTTAGCTAGTTACCAGGTGATGTCAGCATTTCTGGTTCAGGGCCAAACTTTGAGAACCACTGGTAAAAACCATCCTCTCCATGTACATCTCAGCAGGATAGCCCTTCCTCTCCTCTGGCCTTAGAGGGTGTTTTTTCTCCCCCATCCTTTAATTTTTAGAATCCTTGTTTTTCTCTCTAGTGTGTATAGGGTTGATATTAGGAAAGGGAGCAGGATCTCATGATAAATTGTCACCTTAGCAGGAGCTCTTTTCAGTGCATTAAATATGAAAATTTTATCAGCCATTGGAAATACAAAAGTATATTATTGTGTAAGGCAAAAATGATAACCACTACACTATGGAAACTCTGAGATATATGCATCTTACTAAAATAAAAAATAAAAAGTTTTTTTAAAAAGTATATTATTATAAGGATAAAATGCTACAACTTGCTGAGAATGCCATCAAGCTATTTAAGAGTTAATTTCTTCTTTTTTCTATCTTCTTGTGTGATTTTTTTTTTTTTTTTGCTGTGATACCTAGTATAAAAATTCTCTAGAGAGGAAAATGAAATTAGTAGTGAGTAATGTGTAGATGGAATTCTAGTTTTAGAGATCATTTGTCACTTGAAATGCCAGCTAAATTGTCATGTGCCACATTTCTAGTACTGATATTTAAGGTTAAATTATTCTCAAGCAATTGAGGGATTCAACAAACAGACATATATTAATGTGGCCTCTCTCTAAGCCAAACTCACCATATGAATGCATTACCTTCCCCCAAGCATGGGACATGACTCCTGGGGATGAGCCTCCCTGGCAACAAGGGATTACTACCAAGAGCCAACTGGCAATATGCCTGGAAAAAGACCTTAAATAAAAGGGGAGAAAGGTAAAGAGAAATGATTTCATGTGGCTAAGAGACTTCAAAGAGAATCAGGAGGTCATCCCAGAGGTAATGGTTATGCACACTTCAATAGGATCTCATAGAACACCAAAGTGGATATCATCCTACACAGAGGGGCTCCTGAGGGTTTTGGAGACACCGAGGTCCTATATAAGGGGGATAGCTCCAGAGATTGATGCCTTATCAGTTGGCTCTACTTTGGAATCTGTGCTGCTGAGAGTGACAGAGTTGGACTCTAAGTCCTCATTGCACATGGTCCATCAGTCCCTTCTATTCAAACTGATATGTGATGCTGGAGTTTGTAAGTGTACATCCAGAGACAGGGGCTTCATTCCTGCCCATGTGCCAGCTGTGTCTGGAATCTTGGTAGAGCTGCAAATCCTACTCTACAGCTCAATGGACTCAGCCAAGTCACCTGGTGAGGAGACAAGATGGGCAACAGCCATCCCAGGGAATGGAGAGAGCCTGCAGCTGCAGGCAGGATAATCCCATCCACCATATCCATGGGATATAAGCCCACTCTCACTTGGAGGTGGAGTGGACATCAACATCCCAAACGCCTCAGGATCGGGGGAAGAGCTGTGGAATAGAGTGGACTTAATGGTATTCTGTTGTAGACATAATGTGATTCAAGCAAAGGAAGAAATTACAACAGTGAGGTGGAGACAGTGACCACTGGATGCTTTTGGGGCAGGGAAGGGAAAAGCAGTTGTAATACAGGTGCTTTTTCAGGACTTGGGAATTATCCTGAGTAACATTACAACAACAGATATAGGACATTTTACATCAGCATATACCATGCAGGACTGTGTGGGAGATAGTGGGGTCTGCAATGTGAATATGATCCATGCTTACTGGCAAAGCTCCAGGATGTGTATATTCATTGCAGGTGATGAGCCACATTAATGAAAGATATTTTTGTGGGATGTTATGGGAAGTGTGGTAGGTGGGGACCATGGGAATCCCTGTAATTTTTGTGTAACATTTATGTAATCAAAGCATCTTATAAAATATATACATATATTAAAAAAAAAAAATAGAAACTTGCCAAGCTGAGAGCCGGGCTTTCCAAGTTTTCCAATATGAAATGTAAAACAAACAAACAAACAAACAAAAAACATGTGCCTGTATTAAGTCAACCAAGTATCATTTTTTTTTTGTTTTTTTTTTTACTTTATTTTTTACATTTAATAATTGAAAATATAAACAATTAACAACTAAAAAGGAAACACAGATGAATAAATATATATATTTCTCAATTTAAAAAAATATTGTGTGTGTGTGTGTGTATGCAACAATGTTAAAGTATTTCTGTAAATATTCAGAAAGCATTTTCTTCAAGCAAGGTAAAAGCACAATTCAAACCCAATCAAATAAAAGTAAATGCAAAAGTCAACACAATCTACCAGACCTTCTAGTCTATTTACTAGAGAGGAGGAAAGCCTTAGGTTAGGTGCTTCTTATTAAATAGAAAGGAATGCACTGGGTTATTACCAGCTCTGTGATACACTGGCCAGCTGAGCACCAAATACTCTGCTCTTCATTCACCTCAACTGAAGTGTACATCTATTTA
Source organism: Tolypeutes matacus (assembly GCA_026826555.1). Lineage (NCBI taxonomy): Eukaryota > Metazoa > Chordata > Mammalia > Cingulata > Chlamyphoridae > Tolypeutes > Tolypeutes matacus. The sequence continues at coordinate 1,255,944 of JAKSZT010038682.1, forward strand.
GTATTAAAAATGTGTAATACATTGAATGACCTCATAGTGCTGAAAAGTTATTGTTCCACAATAATTACAGACTTTTAAAATTTGACTGCAATTTTTTAAATAAACCAGTAATATTAATCATTATTTAGAAAGTTTTTGTTTCTGTTATTTAGTGTTTTTGGTCTCAGACTTGATTGATTTTGGCTGATTTTAGTACTCAGTAATTTTACTTTCAAACTAAAGCAAATATATATATAGAATTTTGAGGCAGAAGAAATGGGTCTTGTGTTGGTACCCTGAAGCCATGATAGTTTATCTATTTTTTACTTTTATTTGTATACAGCAAGGGAGCTGAAGCAAATGACTGCTAACATTTCTGTATTTCTCATGACAATTTGCCAAGACTTAAAGCCTCCTGGAAGCAATTGAAAGAAATATGCCAGCAGAAGATTATAATCAAGTACAGCAAGCTAGGTGTCTTTATGTCTCTCCCAGTGGACATCTACTAATAACTATACTTTTTACAGATTCTATGATATCCTTGTTTCTGAGGCTATAGATGAGGGGCCTCAGCATAGGTGTAAGGATGGCATTAAACATGTGGAGAGACTGGTTTAATTTGGGGGTCTTAGAGGAACCAGGCCTCACGTAGACCAGTATGGCAAGGCCAAAGTAAAGGTTGACCACACCGACATGGGAGGAGCAGGTGGCCAGAGCTTTGTTCCTCTCCTCAGGGAAGTTCATGCGGAGGACAGAGAGGAAGATGAGGGTGTAGAAGGCCAGAATGAGGCTCAGGGGAATGAGGACAACCAGGAAGCTTGAGACCACCACTAACTTCACATAATTTGAAATGTCCTCACAAGTAAGTTTTAAGAAAGCCATGACCTCACACAAAAATGTGGGATCTCTTGAGGATGGCAGATGGGGAAGTGCATGGCATAGGCTGTATGAACAAGGGAAGTTACTGCCCCTCCCACCCAGGACCCTATGACCTTTGTGTGTACAGATTGTGTGGCTAATGATGACTGAGTATCACAGTGGGTTACAAATGGTGATGTAGCGGTCATAGGACATAAGGGTCAGCAAGAGGCACTCAGCTATCCCTAGGGTTAAGCTGAAGAAGATCTGTGCTCAGCAGCTAATCTGTGATATGGTTCTCTCCCCTGAGAAGAATTTTGTGAACATTTTGGGGACAGAAGTTGAGATCAAGGCCAAGTCAATGAGGGAGAGCTGCCTACGCAGGAAGTACATGGGAGAGTGGTGTCTGGAATCCAGCCAGATGATGACAATGAGAATAGCATTGCTCCTAGTAGCCACAAAGTAGACCAAAAGGATGAGGCAGATGAGGATCATAAGGTGGTTGAACTCAGGCCACAGCCCCAGGAGAATAAAATCTGTGGTGACAGTCTCATTGTTTTTCTCCTGACTCAACCTGCTTACACTGACTAAAACAGCAGGGCATTTTTCCATCTGCTGACATATCACACTACTGGTCTACCTCTTTAATACTAAGGCTTCTCTGAATATCTGCATCACAACTTATTTCTTTATTATGGTGTTTTTTGTATTACAAACAATTTCTCAAACATTCAAGATTTTCATTATTTATCTCTCATGGATTCCTTAGTAAACTTACATACTTAATTGCTACAAACAGCAATAACTAATAGTAACCAAATAGGAACACAGGTACATTCTAATGTTTTATCCACAAACATCCAGTCAATTTAATGTAAAGTTATCATATATATTTCTTAGCAAACTAATTTAGCATAACTTTGAGTTATAACTTCAACAATGATTTATAGGCATTTTCATTTTGAAAAACCAGCGTTTTCATTCAGTCTTCGATGGCTTCATGGAAAATTAAGAAGGTTTTCTTTATGTGAGAAGTAGGGGCTTTGAGAATTTGAGGAGAGAAAAGCATTCTCAGAACTGAGTGTGGTCTGCACTCACATTTTCCCTCCCAAATAAGCCAGGCCATTTGTCATGAGTTTTCCACTATTGATGGAAAGTGTTGCAATGTCATGAATTTGATCATGCTGGAGAAGAATTACAGTGAAGAGACAGGAGGGCTAAAGGTTGTATTAATGATATTATAAAGACACTTTTATTCAACAACTGGATGCTGCAGGTGATCAGTGATTGTTTTCTGAATGCTGCTTGTTTTCCGACTAAGTTTCAGGCACCCTGATCCATGAAATTAATCCGTGTGCTGGTGTTAATGGTGAGGATGCAAAATGTCCTTCTCTGAAAACATGTGTCATAGACAAGTAGGGTGCTTTTTGGTCTCTGAGTCATAGAAACAATCATTCATATAGCATTTAGACAAAACATATTTAATTGGTACCCGGCTCTCAGGTTATATATGTGGAACAATTGTGACACCTTGGTACGTACCCCCTACAGACTGATCTGTACAGATCACAGATGACAAGATGCCAGTGTAAATACAGAGTTACCATGACAACATCCACATTTTTAGTCACTTTCCTCACTTAAGCCAATTTATGTAGAGGACTGCTTACTCCTCTATTTGTATCTTTCTTCCTCAGACGGTTTCCATGGCCCACCTCAGTTGCCCACAGTGATCAGATTTTTTTTAAACTTTCAAAGTTTACTCCCAAAGTTTTATCTGTGATACATATTGCTTTTATGATTTAATCTAATTATTGGTATAGTGGGGTGGGTTTACATATTTAACACAAGAAAGAGCCTTAAGCAAAAGGGAGGTTTCCCCATTGCTGGAAAGCCAAGCATCAGAGGAGAGAAATGGGAAAATTGTGGGGCTTCATCACCCCAAGAGATAAACAGCCACCCACTACACCTGGCTACAGATAAACAGCCACCCATTCCACCTGGCTGAGGCTATAAGGTACCCTTTTCTTAGCACTTTCCCCACATTCTTTCCCTATTTTATATGAATCCTCCTTTATCCACTTAGCTTTCTGCACTCATTTCTTTCATCACTTTTATGAACACAGTGCCTTATTTTTTTCTCATTCAAAAGTTAGCTTTTCCACAGAGCTTTAGCTATGCCCTGTTATTCTCCCTTCTCCTACCTATAAGCCTGGAGTTGTCTCACAATCAAAGAAGGATTCTTTGTTTCTTCTGAGATGTGATTGAATCATTTATCACTGAGGGATAAATTTATTAGATGGAAGGATGATTCTGCCCCTCAGAAACATGAAATACAGATAAAAGGGTCCAAGGGAACCCAGTGATTCTACTTATAGGTCTATTTCTACTCATTAATCTCAAAAAGCAGCAAGGATTTGGGTTTTACTCTTACCCATGTTCAATGTAAACTTTCACATAATCAATTTATAGTGAAATAAATATATTTTAGGGGCATTTATTCCAGAAACAGAACCTATTTGCTCAGCATATTAAACTTCCTAACTGTAACAATGCATTGGTACAATTCAATCCTAATTGAATGCACATTGACATACAATGAAAGGCAAATGTCACAGCTCAACCAGGTTGTGTCCTTAACAAAAATAATAGTAATATAATAAATAATTATTGAACACTCACCAAATACTAACACTTTACATGTAATATTACATAATTTAATTCTTTCAACAACCCAATGAGAAAAACAATTGTGCCTGCATTTTTCTAAAAAGAACCCTGGAGCTTAGAAGGAATAGGAGATTTTCTGAAGGCAAGGGACACAAAGTTACTATTGTCTGTCTAACTCTAGATCCTGTATCCTTACCCATGCAATAATATTTCCCAAGTCACCTGCTCAGCAGAATCATGGAAGACTCTTGTTCAAACACATATTTCTGGACCCCAACTAAAACCTCCTAGATTGGAATATGGGGATTTAAAAAGAACCCTAGTTATTTATAAAATCAGATAAATTTAGGAATTCAGAATGACTTTGGATTTGACAAAGACCTTCCCAATACTTCTGTCAGAAAATAACTGTTGGACTGTATGGTCTAAACTCCAAGGGACCTGCCAGTGTGGTCATGCTTACATTACTCTTTGTAAGTCAGCATTTTTAAATATGTTGAATGATTATATGGCAATACCCTACTTTAATTTATGTTATAATATTAATTTATTTTTATTGGATATAATTTTTAGTGGATTCTATTTTTGATGTTTTTACATCACTGTGAAAAAACAGCCAAAATAGTCAACTTGGGCAAAGCTGGATGGAAGAAATACAGATTCCATTCTCTCAATACATATTTCATTAATTGAAGAAAACACCCCATTCAGTCATAATGACAACCCTCAGAGATGGGTGCTATTGATATATCCAATTTAAATTTATCAAAGTCAAAGTTTGTAAAGATAAACTATTTGTCCAAGGTCTCAGAGCATGCAGTCAGTGGGGCTGAAACACTAATCCAATTCTGCCAGGTCCCAGAGCCCATGGCATTAAACACTCTCATTAATAAATGTTTTATACCTGGGAGACATTTAATCTTCTCCACTATCTAACTTATGAGGACAAACCTTCTTCGAGATAAAAACTTAAATTTATATCTAAACACTATTAAATGAAAATACTTAAACAGAAGCTGAACAGCATGGGTGTTATTTATTAACCATGCCTCTGTCTCTACATATCAATATGATTTGATATTTTATGCACTTGATCCATCTGAGTTAACACAACAGATTATTAAAATTATATTTATTATCCAAGTGATTATCATCAATAATGTGAAACACTAACTGTTAAAATATTAATGTGATTAATTTCCTTTCATAAATACAGGAAAACATTCAACAATTGTTTTGATATCATATGCCTGAGAAAATTTTAAAGTTGACTACCAGGCAATTTCAATAACTTCTCTTCATTATCACCTGGAAACCCAAGCATCTTCTGTGTTGCTCCCTGAGTGAGAAGTGCTAGGTTCTCCTTTTCTGAATCAGAACTAAGGCTAAGAATTGGTTAAGGAATAATTTGACAGAATCATTGCATATCCCCAGATCTGATTGCTATGAATCTGATCATTAATAAAAGGGACAACTATAAATTAAGATTGTTGTTCAGATGTAAGGTGTGTCTATCATAATACAGAACTTTTGCTAATTGAGGGCCTAGAGACCTGAAGGGGGAATGTTCTGGAAACATTGTCTCCAGACTTTAATTAACATGACTTTTTATCATCAGAGCTGAGCCACTGTACAATTATTCTCCAAGGAGAAGTAGCCACCATTCACTAGATCACTGTTTCCCTAGGTTTCCACTAATGTATCTAATAGTTTTACTTAAATTTGCCTATCTCATACCATGTCCCTATACTCATCAATTGTGGCCAGGGTGGTGATGAGCAGGAAGGACTTCCCTGGAAGCTGTGTTGGTAGTATATTCTGCATAAAACTGGGAAAAAACCCATTATACAAATAAATAAGTGGGCAAGAAGGGCTAATAGAAATTAAGGAAAGTGAGTATTTTAGTTTGCCAAGCTGCTGTGAAAAATATGAAACAATGGGTTTACTTAAACAAAACTAATTTATTGGCTCATGGTTTTGAGGTTAGAAGAAGTGAAAAATCAAGATATCAGCAAGGTTTGCTTTCTCCTTAACATCTGCAGCCTTCTGGTGTTGGATGCTGGCAATTCTTAAGGATCCTGGGCTTGTATTTCTACCTCCTTTCCTTGGTAATGTCCTCTCATTTCTGGCATCTGTGGCTTCCAGATGGTCTTTATAAGACATCCAGTAATATGGATTGAGACCCACCTTGATGTATTTGGCCCCACCTTTACTAAAAGTATCTTTAAAACATCCTATTTGTAATGGGTTCACAGTGTGCCTCAGGGATGCAAATTAAGATTAAGAAACTGTGTTTATTGCAGTACATCCTTCAATCTACTACAGAGGGTAAATTTCAGTGAAATAAAACTAGGTTTTGCCACCATTTTAACCCATATTCTGTGATCTGGGCTACATGTATCTATGTAGCAGTTATCTCAGTGGTTATTACATTAATAATTGAGTTTAGGATGCTTATGTCCAATATTTATGACAACTAAGTTCATTATGTATAGAAAGGCTTCAAAGATTATATCTTTATTTTACTGTCTTTCTCAAGTGTGTGTAATAGTTCATAGAAATGTCCATTCTCACACTGTATTTTATAATTTTTTTAAAAGGAAAGTAACCTGGTAATTTAAAGTACACTTTACCTTAAAGGTATCTGTCAGAAATGAAAGAAACACAAGATAAAGATACATGTCCAGGAATGTTTACTATATTCAGTATTATCTCTGGAAACATGAAAGTGGAAATGGGCTCAATATTGTGAGACTCACTCATAGTTTGATACATTATGTATCTATTAAAAGGAAGTATTAGTTCCAAATTTATTCAATGGGAGGGATATACTTGATGTATTGTCAGGTGAATACAAGTTGCAGAATGGGGTGTAGTATATGATTGCAAAATTAAATGGCACCCCCCTTGAAGTGCATATATGTTAATATAATTTTGTATGTTCATGGAGAAAGTAGAGAAGCAATTAGTCTGAAGAGCACATGAATGAAGGAATGGGGTGGATATTTGGGTATGTTTCTAGTCTTTTGTTATAACCAGTAGTGCTGCCTTTGAAATCTTGCTAGTGTAACCACAGTGTGGATTTCTAGATGTAGACTTGTGTCCAATGGTCCAGAAAATGTAATTTGCTAAATATTGCTAAATCCCCCTTCATAGGAATTGTACCATTTACATTCTCACCAGCAATATATGAAAGTGTTTGTATCCCCACAGCCTTGCTAATATCATATATTGTCCAATGTTTGGATTTTTTCCAGTCATATAAATGAGACAATGTTTTGTAGTATTATTTCTCATTTCTCTTATGAACAGAATGAACATATTCTTTTTTTAAATGTTAAGAGCCATTTTCATTTCCATATCTGTGAACTGTATTTCTTGTCTTTTACAATTTTTTCCATAGGGTTGTTGGTTTACTTCTTACTATTTTTAAAGAATTTGTTTAAATGTTAGAATCATTAGTCCTTGCCCATGGTGTTTGTTGCAAATATTTTTTCTCAGGTTTTCATTTGTCGTTTAACTTTGCTTCAGTATTGTGTTCCTTTTTCAATGCAAAGACTTCAGAAATCATTTTTATGCAATCAAACTTAATAATATTTTTACATTATTAATTTTAGTAATAACAGGTGAGGTGAATTATATTGTATTGACTGCAATTATTTTTCTTCCTTTCACATAGGAGAATTAGCCACCCCACCCAGAGAATCTTGTAAGCAATGTATACTTTCTTGTATATGATATGAATTTTACTCATTTGAGGGTTTTGTTTAGTGGAATGTTAGCAGATGTAATGAACGTCATGTCCACACAGAAAAAGTAAGAACCATTTCCTGTTTAGTGCTCTGGATTTTCTACTCTGTGATGAGAACATTAGCTTTTTAGCCTTGGTCTTGGATATGAGAAAACTGATGGGGTAGAGCCTCAAATGATCCACAGATGCCAACCTGTAAACTAGTCAAGAAATTAACACACAGCAGAAATGGAAATTGTTTGCAGTTTGAGAAGTTTCTTGAGGCAGAGCAGGCATATTTGCCCTGTCCACCTTAAAGGGCTGCTCCACACTGGGCCCCAACAGGCTCTGGATTGAGAGGACATATGCACTCTCTAGTGGGCAGTGTGGATAGATTTCCCTGCCCACATTGATGGGCTGCAGCCCATTCATTACCCCTGGAAAGAGAGGAAGTGATCACTCTCTAGTGGTTAATGCCAGCAGATTCACCCCATCCACCTTAAGGGGCTGATATTCACTTGGTCCCAATGCCATCTAGAAGGAAAAGAAGTACTTACTCTCTCTAAGACAATACAGGTAGATTCACCACACCCATATTAAAGGTTTACTGCATTCCCATCCCCAAGGTGCCCCAGGAAGGAGAGGAATCAAGAGCAGTCTAATAACTCTCTCTCAAGACAGTGCTGGCAGAGTTATCCTGCCCACCAGGGGGCAGCCCAATTGGTGACAGTTGATCACAGAGCTCAGAACTCAGTGGCTGGGAACTGTGTGACAGTGTCATCCCTGGTAGACTGACAGCCTCAGTTTCAACCATTCCCACACTAGGAGCTAAGTAAGCTAAGAATTAAAGGCACAGAATAACCTTATGGCAGCAGGGAAAAACTGGAAAAGGACTTCTACCTCCTGGGTACCTTAGGAAAATCTATATTGGGCATATGTCAAAAAGAAGATTGGAGGCCTTTAGGGTCTCTTCTCCAGAGAACATTGGAATCAATCTACACTCCATATGTACCCTGAACCCATTTTGACTGGTAAACCAGAGGTGAGAAAGTTGTCTCCAGGGGGAAACTTCTACCAATATTAGCCCTTTATGTAATAACAATGAGAGAAGACAAAATGAGAATTAAAAATATACAGACATGTGCAGGGAGGACTTATATATAAATAACATTTTTGTAAGCAAATGCACATATATGCATATATATTTATATATCATTTTGCAAATGTTTGTATGTATTGTGAGAATTTTGATTTTTACCCATAATAAAAAATATATATATATATATATATACAGACATAAATAAAAATTAAAAATCAAACAAAACAGACCACCATTCACAGAAGAGTAACAGGGAAAGCTTTAACAAAGACCCACCACTAAGAAAACCCTAGGCTAAAAAGAGAAAGTGAACAAGGAATAAACACATAGAAAAATCAGATGCCAGGACACCAGCAAAAAATTACAAGACATACTAAGTAACAGAAAGCTATGGTCCAGAGAAAGAAACAAATTAAACCTTTGGATGAAATGGGATTTGAGACAACTAATCTCAGATACACAAACAAATCTCCTTAATAAATTCAATGAGATGGCTAAAGAGATTAGGATATTAAGGAAACACTGGTTGAACACAAAGAGGAATTTGAACACTTGCAAAGAAAAGTAACAGATCTTATGGGAATGAAGACACAATGGAAGAGATTAAAATGTATTGGATTTTGCCCATATAGGCATCAGCTCATTGCCCTCTACTCCCTTTCTGTCTCCAGTTAACCATATTCAAAACCCAAGCTCAAGCAGCAAGGGGGGGGGGATAAATGAATAAATAAATAAAATCTTAAAAAAAAAAAAAAACCCAACCTCTTAGAGTCTGCTCAATTTGCTTAAGTCATATCAGTGAGGTCATGTAATATTTGTCCTTCACTCACTGGCTTACTTCACTTGACACAAGGTCTTCAAAATTCATTCATATTATCTTATGTATTAATAGTGCATTCCTTCCTACATCTGAGTCATATTCCATTGTATGTTTATACCACAGTTCGTTTATCCATTTGTCTGTTGATGGACATTTGGGTTGCTTCTAAATTTGACAACAGTGAAAAAGGCCTTATAATTCTAGAATGAAAGAAGTTCAAAGGGAGGGAGAGGAAAGAATAGGTGTAAAATGGGGACATTTTGAGGAGATTGGAATTGTCCTTCATGACATTGTACGGACAGATACAGGCCATTATACATTTTATCATAACCTATAACATTGTGAGGGAAAAGTTTAAACTATAATGTAAATTATAGTCCATGGTTAGTAACAATGCTTCAATATGTGTTCATCAGTTGTAAAAAAGGTACCATACTAATGTTGGAAATGTTAATGTTGGAAAGTGTGGGAGTGGGAGGGGTGGGACATATGGGAATCACCTATATTTTTTGTGTATCATTTATGTAATCTAATGCTTCTTTAAAATAGAAAAAAAAAAAAAAAAAACTTCTGGGATGCAGTGAAAACAGTGCTGAGAGGGAAACTTTTATCCCTCAATGCTCAGTTTAAATATGAAGGAAGAGCTAAAATCATACTAAACTGAACAGTTACAGGAACTAGAAAAAGAATAGCAAATTAATACCAAAGTAAGCAGAAGGAAAAAGAATAACAAAAATTTGAGTAGAAATAAATGAAATTGAGAACAAAAACACAATAGAGAGAATCAAGAAAACCAAAAGTTGGTTCTTAGAAAAAAAATAATCGAAATCAACACTCCCTGAGCTAGACTGACCAAGGAAAAAAGATATTATATAAACAAATAAAATCCCAAATGAGTGAGCAGACATTACTACTGACCCCACAGAAATAAAAGGCATCCTAATATCCTTTCCCCCTGGTTTTCTTGGCTAATCTTTCCTATTTATTTTTTCCATTGTAACTTTAAAATCAATTTGTTCATCTGCATCCCCATCCTGGCTTCTCCTCTCCTGACACACAACCAAACAAAAATCTGTTACATTTATGTTTTTCTTTGGATCATATTATGCTTATAAATACAAGGAAAATTGATATTTTATGATAGTGAGTCTTTACATCATATTTACATTTGCTTCATTCTTTTTTTATGACTTAAGGATGGCTTATAATTTTCCTCAAAGAGGTTTACAGATTTGAAAATGTATTATGCATAGGCACTTTATTTTAACTATAAGAAATCCAATCTTTTTTTCTTTTATACCTTCTAAATGGTTATTGTTTGCACATATGAATACTATTTCTGTATGTTAATCTTAAATCCTACTAATTTACTAAATTTTTCATACTCTGAAATTGTTTTTCCATTCATTCCCCCTTCCCCAAACCCAGATATAAAATCATGGTATCTGCAAATGCCAATAGCTTTGCCTTTTTCTTTCAAATTCTTATATCTTTAATAAATTTACCCCCCGTAATTGCTTTGACTATTACCTTCTGCAAACTCTTAAATATTAATGGAGATTTTGAACATTTTCCCCATTTTCTGACTTTAGGAGTAGAGTGTTTTTTCATCATGGAAGATACTGACTTTTGAGCTAAGGCCTATGTTTTGTATTTCCTTATGGATTTATCTTTCAATTCCTCTTTTATTCAGTATTTTTATTATAAATGGTGCTAAGGTTTATCAGATTACTTTTTTGTGACTATAAAGATGATGATATATGTTTACCTCCTTTAATCTACTGTACGGTGAGTTATGTTAATGGACTTCCCAGTATTGGACCATCTTTGCTTTGAATTTGTCTTTACATACCTACCTACTACTTACTTACCTACCTGACTAGCATTATTGGGTTCTAATGTTTTAGTTAGGTTTTTGTTATGTATATACTTAATTGAATTTGGTTTATATATTTGCGTGTATGTGTGTATTATCTTTGTCATATTTAATATCAATAAATTATTTATTCCATTAAATTTTCCTTCCCTTTTAATACTCTTGAACAGTTCAAGTAGTACTGGGATGATATGATTTTTAAATGTTTGGTAGAATTCCTCTTTCCCTTGGTCTGGTGATCTTTTGCAGGGTATGTTTTATAACTTTACCTCTTCTTTTATGGATTTGAGAACTTTAGACTCCCTCTCTAATGCTTTATTCTATTTTTCCAGAAATATATCAACATAACCCATGATTTTAAATTTATTTAACTGTTTATATATTTTCTATTTGTGTGTGTGTGTGTGTGTGTGTGGCTATTTTCTGCTTGTTATTTTTATTTTGTGTAATTGCTTCTCAGTTTTTTCTCTCTTTTTTATTAAGCTGGTTAGTGGTTTGTATATTTTGTTGACTTTTTTTCAATAAATTCTGTTTTTTTTTTCCTTATTCTGTTTTCTAACTCAATATATTGAGCTTTATAAATTTCTTCCTTCAGCTTTCTTTCAGTTTACTTCATTGTTATTTGGAGAACAATCCTTAAATCACTTAAATTTATTTTTACATTTTATTGATATAAGTACTTACTGCAATGAATTTTTTCTTAGGCACTGCACTGCATTGGTTGTATTTTGTTCTAAGTATATGATGTGATTTTTATTGAACTTTTCTAGAAATTCTGTTAGTTTTTAATTTTTAAAGAAGTTTTAGATTACATAATTGTTACATAAAATATATTGGGGTTTGCAATATACTCCACCCTATCCTCTTCCCCTCCAAAACTTACCCCATTAACATCTTTCATTAGCATGATACATTACTTACAATTGATGAACACATACTGAAGCGTTGCTACTAACCGTGGTCTATAGGTTACATGATGCTTTACAATTTGCACAGTACAATTTTATAGGTTTGACAAAATGTATAATGGGCTATATCTGTCATTACAATATCTTGCAGAAAAATTTGAATGTCCCCAAATGCCTCAAGTGACAAGTATTCTTTCCTCTCCTTCCCCTCAAAACCACTTCTGAACATTCTATATAAATATTACAAGTTCTTCCATTTCTAAAATAGTAATAAGTCTACTTTAGTCTACAGTTGCATTTCCCCCTTGATTATTTTGGAATGGTGGTGCCCACTCTGCTTCCAATTGCATGGGGGCTTAGATCCCATGGGGAAGATGGATGGAAAGGTCTTGCTTGCAGTTTTAGACACCCTCTTTTTTTGAGATCATCAACTTTTTATAGTTGGCCTGGGTGAGTCAAATGAACTGGATAGTAGGTGTTGGTTGCAAGTTTGCTCAGAATCAGTGCTCAACTGGCTTATAAACAGTTGGAAGATTTATGTTTCTGGGAAATATATTTAATGGGTATGGATGATAAGCTAATTATAAGTTCAAATAAAAGGGGCAGAAGAACCATGTGTAGGAAAATTATAAATAAGTCTATATCTGATACATTGGAGAAGTAGTTTATCAAATATTCCAATGTAAGGTCCACTAACAGGGTGTTGATTTCCTGCCCTGCCTATAATGTGTAGATGACTTGATAGCCCTCAGGAGCACATTTCCTTGAATCACTGTTTACTGTGTCAGTCAGTAAGATCCTTCTGAGATGTGCATAAGCAGAACTTCTGGAAAGACCTCCTGACTCACTTTGAAATCTCTTAGCCATAAAAATCATTTGTACTTAATATTTCCTCCTTTGGTCAAGGCCTTTTTCCAAATGTATCTCTAGTTGGTGCTTTAAATAATCCCTCAGTGCCAGGTAGGCTCATCCTTAGGAGTCATACCCCATGCCACAGGGAAGTTAGGGAGTTTATATGCTGAGTTTGCCTTAGAGAGATGCCACATTTGAGCAACAAGGAGTGTTTCAGTTTCATAAAAGCAAGGTTCATAACTACAAACATCAATATAAAGGACCTGGCATATTGGTCTGTTCTCCTTCTCTAGACACTGTGCACGTACTCTAGAGATTCTTGCTACTCTTAGAGAATGTAGCAAGACTCCTCAGGATGGGAATTCAATATTCCATTGTTTATTGTGTGGGCCTCCACCCACTGAGACAACACCCCATGACCACTTAAAACATTCATATTCCATAAAGGTATGGCCCAGGTGTATACCTACACACACACACATCCCCCCACCACTGACACCCCACACCAGTAATTCTTCCCTGCTGCACATGCAACCATTCTGCAATTCAAAACCTCACAAAAAACAAAACCAATAATAATAATATAATAAAAGAAATAAAGAAACAAACAAACAAATAAATAAATAAATGGATTTTCTTACATTGGACCTATCATCAACATAAGATATTATCTTTTTTTTTTTAACAAATCTATTTTATTGGTACATATTAACAAAGCATACAATTCATTCAATGTGTACAGTAATAGTATTTGGTATAATGGTGATTCTAGCAGTGGAAGAAATTATAACAATAAGATATTATCTTTTATGTATATTGAAAGTTTCTTTTGTATGGTCCCCTAGTGTCTTAATTTTTCAATTTAATTTCAAGGAAGTGTTAGGTTACAGAAAAGTCACAGAAAATATAGTGTATTCCCATACAACCTATGTCCTCCCCTGCCCACTTTTTTCTCTATTAGTAATATCTTATATGAGTATGGTACTTTGTTATAATTGATGAACAAATATTGCTGCATTGCTACTAACCATGGTCAATGGTTTATATTATTCGTTACATTTTGCACCATACACTGTTATAGGTTTTGAAAAAAATGTGTAATGGCCTGTATCCATCATTGCAATATCATGCAGAGCAATTCCAATATCCTAAAAATGCCCTATGTTCCATCTATTCTATTCTTCCTCTCCCTTCCCCTTGGATGATGCAGGGCATTGGTGGTAGTGTATATTTGGGTAGGCATGCACCTGTGTCATGTTTCTATGGAATATTAATGTGTTCCCATTTTCAAGGGTGTTATCTCCATGGGTGGAGGCCCACACAAAAATCTGTTACTTTTTAATCAACTTTATTGCAGTATAATTATAATAAAAGACACCATGTAAAATATACATGAGTGTTGACAAGTATATGTATACATGTAACCATATTTCAATCAATATATAGGCCAGAGATCAGCAAACATTTTTGGAAAAATCAGATAGTAAACACACAAATAAAGTTAAACTTTATTTAGAAAAACAGTTCACAGGATCTGATGCTCTCTCCATCATTTCAGAAAGTACTGCCCTGAGGCTTTGGGGTCAATCCCTTTTACTCATGGTCTGAGGCAACTGCTGATATCTTTCTGGTGCTATAGGTGGTCTTGCCTGTTCTAGAAGTATATATAAATGGGCTAACACAGTACATCCAATTTTGCATCTGGCTTCATTCACTCAATGCAATATTTTTGAAATTCATATATATTTTTGGGAATGTTATTTGTTTAATATTATTATTATTATGGTGTATTATTTCTTTCATGTTTTAAGTATTTTATTTTTTAAAATTTTATATTAGGGTGTGTTTTTGTTCCCAGAATAACACTCTATAATTTTAAAAACTTGTATTAGGGTGATACATTTTTTATAGTTCATGAAAGAATATTTTTATTGTAGTTCTATCACCTAGAGTCCATGATTAACAATAGTCTTTACTGTGTTGTATGGTCCTATTTGCCGTCAAATGTTATTTTAGTAACATATATAGCACAAACTTTTCTTTTGGTCATATTCACATATATAATTCAGCGAATTAATTATACCTACTAAAATTTGCTACCATCACCACCATCCATTTCCAAAACTCTATAATGAACCATATGGAAATTCTGTATAAATTAAGCATGAACTTCCCATTCCATACCATTAAACCAGCACTTGGTAATATATATTCTATATTGTAACTATGCATTTGCTTACTCTTATTTCATATCAGTGATACCATAAAATATTTTCCTTTTGTGCCTGGCTTATTTCACTAAACATATTTTCTCAAAATCATCCATGTTTCGACAACTAGGACTTAATTCCTTTTTAATGCTGAATAATATTAAATTACATGTATATACCACATTTTGTTTATCTGTTCATTGACTAAGGGACAGTTGGGTTGCTTCCATCATAGGAAATTTTGAATAAAGCCACTATGAACATTAGGATGCAAATACCTATTCAAGCCCCTGCTTTCAGTTCCGTTGAGTCTATACCGATTACAGAATTGCTGCAGCATATGGTAATTCTATACTTAGTTTTCTGAGAAACTGCCAAAATGTACTCCACGGTGGCTGCCCCATTTTACATTCCCATCAGCAATAAATATGTAGTGACCAATCCAATGGGAATGAAAAGGAATTTAATTGTGGTTTTCATTTGCATTTCCCTAATACCTAATCATATTGAGCATCCTTTAATTTGCTTTTTAGCCATTTGTATATCATCTTTGGAGAAAACTAAGTTGTACAATTTCTTTATATATTCTAGATATTAAATACTTATCAGATATGTGGTTTACAAATATTTTCTCCCATTGAGTAGATGTCTTTTAACTTTTGTGATAAAGCCCTTTGGAAAAAGATTTAATTTTGTTGTGGTACCACTTATCTATTTTTTTTTATTTTTCAGCTTCTACTTTTGTTGCCACAGACAGAATGAAAACCCAAGCTGCCTTCTGAAGGGGTGGATGAATGAAATTTTATTATGCATGGACCCAGAGGAGAGTCAAGCCTCCAAAAATCTGAGCACTGTGTCTTGATTTTCATACATTTATATAGGAAATCTAAGCGGACAAATTCCTAAGCAAGCTGGCAGGCCCAGTTACAAAAGCAAAAGGAGAGAGGTTAGCTTATCTTCCTAAAGCAGAGGGCTGTTAGGGAGTAAAAGAGTCATTATCTGTTTAGAGTTGTATATTCCAGTTGAAAGTGGCAGGTGGGTAGTGCTTATCTTCCTAATGATGTGGATTCCAGAGAGAAAAGGGGAGGAAGGGTGAAAAGGGCCTGAGGGGAGCTTATTTTCCTAAAGCTGTGGGTTTCTGCTGAGGGGGATTAGGGCCTTTGGCCTTTCTTTATCATCACCCTCTTTGATGACTTTGTAAATCTTTATGGGGCATCACCTGCTAGCCTGGGAATTTTTCTGTAGTCCCCAAGGGCTGATATTTAACATGAGGCATTACCTGGTGTTTTAAGGCATTTAAGCAGGAAGTGATGTATTGTGTTACGTACCATAGAATGCATTACCCAAAAGTTAAGAGGAAGAAGACTGAGACTATTTCTGGCATGAATGGAAAAATCCAGAAAAGGAGATACTGGAAGTAGTTCCCATTGGCAGATGCCAGGTAGACAAAGTTTAAGCAGTCTTTGGCTCATTCTTTTAGTAGGGCCACTATTCCTGAGGATATTTGCATAGAAATGTATTCTTCCCTTGGACCTGGCAGATTTCCCCTGAACCTGTGGTGAGCAAGTAAAACCACTTCTGCCAACAAGTCTATCCAGTCTTGCAACCCGTTGATAGCTCCTGATATTTCTTAGAGGTCATTTGATGTTTCCCATGCTAGGATTTATAAGCCATCCTGACCAACTGTGAGTGAGGACCCTGCTACTGCTGCACTCCCAACTACTAATCCTAAGAGTATTGGAACTGCCTGTAATGCCCTTTTGGCTCAGGACACCTCTCCAGGCAATTCATCTCCATACACTTAGAATGATGGTACTGGCCAAGCCAGGTAGCAGATGCCCTGGCCATCCTGGGGTAAGCAGAAGTAGGCTTTGGTGCCACAGACCCAGATGGTGGAGTTTACAGTGCATCTGTCAGGCTCATTGAGTAGGTGGGTGGTGTTACAATTAGCCCTTCCAAAAGGAAAGATGGTTGAAGTAGACCTGGTAGTTATGTTTTTACAGTTAGCCAGTTTTCCTGGGGGTTTGGTTATGCAAAATGTGAGGGGCCTAGTTCCTGCTGCAGAGCTGTCATGGGTCAGGAAGGTTACATTCCATGGGACAGGAAGATGGTTAGACTTGAGGCAGTGCACAGTCAGCAGGATGCAGCTATGTCAGGCCAGGATTCATTTAGGAGTTGGTGGAAATTTGAACCCAATTCAAAAGGATGTTGTGGGGAGCTGTTCTAACTTTGGCTTTCAATGTCTGGGCAGATTTACTGTTATTTTTCACCGGGGTTTTCTCTGGGGGTTGCGTTACCAGGATCAGTTGGACCAGTATGAAGTCCCCTGGGTCTGGCCCTGATGGGTCGTATATTCCAATTCCTAGTTTTAGTCCTGTTTGGGCCTTTAAAAAGGTATTTTCTGATCCAGTGGCTATGCTTAATAAGGTGAGTGTTATGGGGCCAGAGGTATATATGCTACACACTCCTGGGCTGGGGATGTCGTCTGCAAATAATGAAATTTTTACTTTTTCTTTTCCAATTTGGATGCCTTTTATGTACTTTTCTTGCCTCAGTGCTTGAGCAAGTACTTCTACGACAATGTTAAATAGCAGTGGTGATAGTGGGCATTCTTGTCTTGTTCCCAATCTCAGAGGGAAGGCTTTTAGGATTTCACCATTGAAGAAGATGTTAGCTTTGGGTTTTTCATATATACCCTTTATCATATTCAGAAAGTTTCCCTCTATTCTTATCTTTTGCAGTGTTTTTATCGGGTAAGAGTGCTGTATTTTGTCAAATGCTTTTTCTGCATCTATAGAGATGATCGTGTGATTTTTTTTCTTTCAATCTGTTTATGTGGTGTATTACATTGCTTGATTTTCTTATATTGAATTATTCTTTCATATCTGGGATGAATCCCACTTGGTCATGGTGTATAATCCTTTTGATTTGTTGTTGTATATGATTAGCAAGTATTTTGTTGAGAATTTTATCATCTAGGGTCATTAGAGAAATTGGTCTGTAATTTTCCTTTCTTTTGGTATCTTTGTTTGGTTTTGATAATAGGGTAATAGTGGCATCGTAGAATGAGTTAGGCAATATTCCTTCTACTTCTATTTTTGGGAAGAGCTGAAGCAGAACTGGTGTTAGCTCTTTCTGGAATGTTTGGTAGAATTCAGCTGTGAAGCCATCTGGTCCTGGGCTCTTCTTAGTTGGGAGGTTTTTGATGACTGAGTCTATCTCTTTACTTGTAGTTGGACTTTTTGAGTTCATCAATTTCTTCTTTCATCAATGTAGGCTGTTTGTGAATATCTAGAAACTTGTCCGTTTCCTCTAAATTATTATTCTTGCTGGCATATAATTTTTCAAAGTATTCTCTTATGATACTCTTTTTTCTGTGGGGTCAGTAGTGATATCCCTTTGCTCATCCCTTATTTTGTGTATTTGCATCTGTTATCACTTTTTCTTTTTTAGTCTGGCTAAGCATTTGTCAATTTTATTGATATTCTCGAAGAACCAGATTTCGGTTTCCTTTATTGTTTCTAGTGCTTTCTTATTCTCTATTTCATTTAGTTTTGCTCTAATATCTGTTATTTCCTTCTTTCTACTTCCTTTTGGTTTATTTTGTTGTTGTTTTTCCAATTCCTTCAAGTGTGCCATTAGTTCTTCGATTTTAGCTCTTTCTTCTTTTCTAAATATGTATTTATGACTATGAACTTACCTCTCAGGATTGCTTTTGCTGCATCCCATAGGTTTTGATAAGTTGTGTTGTCATTTTCATTAGTTTCAAGGTAGTTACATATTTCTTTTGAGTTTTCCTCATTGACCCACTGTTTTTCTAAGAGTGTGCTGTTTATCTTCCATATCCTTGTGCCTACCTGTTTCTCTGGCCCTTAGTGGTTTACATTTTCATTCCATTGTGGTCAGAGATATTACTTTGTATAATCTCAATCATTCTGAATTCATTGAGAGTTGTTCTGTGGCCTAGCATGTGGTCTACCTTGGATTATGTTCCATGAACACTTGAGAATAATGTAAATCCTGCTTGGGTGTAGTGTTCTGTATATGTCTATTAAGTCCAGGTCCTCTAATATATTGTTGAAAGCCTTTGTTTCATTATTTATTCTCTGTCTAGATGTTCTGTCTAATGATGATAATGGTGTATTAAAGTCCCCTGCTATATTTGTAGAGGCATTTATTTCACCAATTAATTTTCCAGACTTTGCCTCATGTAATTTGAGGCACTCCGATAAAGTGCATAAATGTTTATGAGTGTTCTTTCTTTTTGAGAGATTACCTCTTTTACTAATATATAGTGTCCATGTTTGTCTCTTGCAATAGATTTGCATTTAATGTCTATTTTCTCTGATATTAGAATAGTTACTCCTGCCTTTTTATTTTTGTCTATTGTTAGCTTGTAAAATTGTTTTCCATCCATTCACTTTCAGTCTCCTTCAATCCCCGGGTCAAAGATGGGTTTCTTGTAGACAGCATATTAATGGGTCATATTTCCTTATCCATTCTGCCAATCTGTGTCTCTTGATTAGTAAATTTAATCCATTACCATTCAGTGTTATTACCCAAAACGAATTTCTTACTTCAGGCATTTTTTCTTTGGGTTAATGTATGTTTTATGTTTTTTTTGTTTCTGTTTTTGTCTTTTTAGTTTTTTTTTAACTCTCCTCCAACTCTCTCTCCCTTGTTCTTCTCTTTCAACTTGTTGAACTTCCCTTAGTATTTCTTGAAGTGCAGGTTTCTTATTGATATTCTCTCTTAATTTCTGTTTATCTGTGAATATTTTGAACTCTCCATCATTTTTGAATGCCAGTTTTGCTGGATAGAGAATTTGTGGCTGCAAGTTTTTTTCGTTTAGTACTTTGACTATGTGATACCACTTTCTTCTTGCCTCCATGGTTTCAGATGAGAAATCAGCACTTAATTTTATTGTGCTTCCCTTGTGTATGATGGTACTTTTTTCTATTGCTGCCTTGAGTATTTTCTCTTTGTCTTGAGCATTGGAAATTTTAACAAGTATATGTCTTGGTGTTGGCCTTTTGGGATTTAAACTGTTTGGGTTGCACTGTGCTTCCTGGATCTGCATATCCATCTCTCTCAATCGGGTTGGGAAGTTTTCAGCCATTATTTCCGTCAACACTCCTTCTGTTCCCTTTTCCTTCTCTTCTCCCTCTGGGGTGCCCATAATGTGCCTATTTGTGCATTTTGTGTGCCAGATAAATCCCTGAGTCCCTGGTGCATTTTTTCTGTCTTTTTGTCTATCTGTTCTACTATCTATTTGATTTCTGATATATTGTCTTCCACATCACTAATTCTTTCTTCTGCCTCTTCAAATCTGCTGTTATGTGAATCCAGTGTCTTTTACATTTCTTGGATTGTACCATTGATAAACAACATATCCGTTATCCTTTTGGGTATGTTTACAATTTCTTCCGTATGTTCTCCCTGTGTCTTCTTTATGTCCTTAATCTCTTCCTTTACTTCATTAAGTTGGTCCATGATATTTGTTTGGAAAACTTTGATTAGTTGTTCTATGTTCTGCATCACTTCCTGGTTTTTACTTTGTTCATTGGACTGGTCCATGTCTTCCTGTTTCTCAGTGTGGTTTGTAATTTTTTGTTGCCCTCTAGTCATCATTTTATCTTGATGGGTTTGTTCAGTTGATTAGTTTCTCTCTCTGCTCTAGAGTTTTATTTAACTGGTGGTTCTGTGTGTGTGTTAAGTTTTCTCTTTGACACTTTTTCTTCTTATTTTATTTCCTTGCTTCTTTTTATGTTCCCTTGAAGGCAAAATATTAGGGCTAGAGGGATCCAAAGATATGAGAAAGGAAAAACGATAATAGTAATATTGCCAAAATGGGCCAAATAAGACAAAATGAAATGAATATTTAACTCATATAGGCAGTGTATAGTAATAGGGAAAAAAGTGGAGTATCTACAATGGACTGGGAAACCACATAGAGGAATATATATTTAATGATTTAGAAGGCTAGAATTATGAAGAAGGATAGAAAGAGTACAGAAAGCTATGAAAAGAAAAAGCTAATATTAATTTAAAAGAAGAAAACAATATAGATAGAATAGAAATTAACACCCTTAAGTTGTTGGCAAATGAAAAAACGTGGTATATAAGAACCACAAAAGAAAGCAGAAGGCAGAAATATGAAGGAAAGATAAGAGAGAGCTTTTGATACAAAATCAATATAGACAGAGAATGGGAAATCACTGAAGAAGAAGCACATTAAAGAAGATCCAAGCTAGCAGCACCTAATTATAAAAAATGAAAGAAAAAAGAAAGGGGGGAGTAAAGAGGAAAGAAAAGCAAGAGACAACAAATAAACAGAGAAAACCAAGTAACCACACAGACAAGCAGTCAAACAAGGTTTTTTTTTTTGGTTTTTTTTTTTGTGTGTGTGAAATACAAGACCCAAAATAAGTCCTCTTCTAGATAACCCCCTTCACTGAGGGGACCCTAATTAGGCTTGTGGAAACTACTCTAGCACTTCCCACTTCCTAGGCTCCCCAGGGAGCTGAAACACTGATGCTAGTCAGTGCAGAACAATAAAAACGGCTGACTCTGCCCCTTCTGGAGCCGAGCTTCAGCGTCAATGAGTCAATGAGGGTGTCCAGGCAACCAAATCAATGGTAAAGAATCGCCTCTCTGCTTTCCGTCAGAACCCTCCCTCTCTCAGAGAGTGCTCCTTTTCCCTGGCTTGGCAGGGTATGGGGCTTATCGCTGGGCAGCTAGGTAAATCAACTTCCTCAGCAGATTTACCCTGCCCTTTGCCGTGTGTTGATTCTATTCAACCATTTTGTTCCCCCAAGTTGCAAAGGGTTCTAGGCAGCCAAATCCAAAGAAAGGAAAGCTCTCTCACCCCTTTCCAGAGCACTCCCAATCTAAGAGAATGCTCCCTCTCACTGGACCCTGTCACCCAGTTGCCGGGTGGGAGTCATGGCTCAAACCAGCTTTTTTTCCTCTAAAGTTAAGCTCAGCTGTCTGCATTAACCCCCACAACCAGGCTTAAAACTCATGAATCTCTACTGATCAGTCCATGCTGTCGATCTGTGCAGATAGATGTCCCAAGCTTCTCATTCCATGCTCCCACAACACAGACCCCCAAGCAGGACCCAGTCCACAATCCACCATCCTCAGGGAGCTGTGAGAGAGTGACCTTCTAAACTAATGCCATCTTGCCTCTCCAACAACTTAACATTAGAAGGGGTATCTCAATGAGCTGCATACCACTGGACACCTAGAAATTTCACTGAGGTGGAAGTTCTGTGTAATTCTTTTGGATTTATCTCCATTCTGTCTCTCACAATGCCTTATGAGTAAGTCTGGTGTCTTTGCTACTTCTTATTCATTAGGTCTTATCAACATGATATCATCAATATAATGGACCAATATGATGTCTTGTGGGAGGGAGAGACAATCAAGTTTCCTGTGGACAATATTATGACATAAGGTTGGAGAGTTGATATACACATGATGTAGGACAGTGAAGGTATATTGCTGGTCTTGTCAGCTGAAAACAAGCTGTTTTTATTGTTCCTTACTAATAGCAATTGAGAAAAATGCATTTGCCAGATCAACAGCTGCATACCAGGTGTCAGGTGATCTGTTGATTTACTCAATCAATGACACCACGTCTGGGAATGCAGCTGCATTTGGAGTTACCACATGATTAAGATTATGATAATCTACTGTCATCCTCCAAATCCACCTGTTTTCTGCACAGGCCAAATTGAATGGTGTATGGTGGGAGTCACCCTCCTTCATCCTTCAGATGATTGATGGTGGCAGTAATATCTGCAATGTCTCCAGGAATTCTGTATTGCTTTTGATTTACTCTTTTACTAAGCACAGGCAATTCTAGTGGCTTCCACTTGGCCTTTCCTAACATAATAGCTCTCACTCCACAAGTCAGGAGTAAAATGTGGGGATTCCACCAGTTACTGAATATATCTATTCCAATTATTCATTCTACAACTGGGAAAATAACTACAAAATGTGCCCATGGACACACTGGACATACTGGGAGATGGACCTGAACTAAAATTCCATCAATCACCTGACCTCCATAAGCCCTTACTCTGGTGGACCACAGTGATGTTTTGGGTTTACCTGGAATTAATATAATTTCTGAGCCAGTGGCTAATAATCCCTAGAATTTCTGATCATTTCCTTTTCCCCAGTGCATAGTTACTCTGGTCAAAGGGAATAATTATCCTTTGGGAAAGTTGGAAGGAAGTTTAACAGTATAAATATTTGGTATTTTAACAGAATCCTTCATCAAGAGGACATGGTCTTCTCCTCATTAAAGGGACTCTGGGCCTTTAAACTATCTCAAGTCTGTAAATTGATTAAGGGGCTATGATATTCTGTGTCTGTAATTTGAGTTAGGGTTTTGTTCACTTGACCTAGAACTCTTCTGCTTATACAAATCCAGAAGAAATTTAGTAGACTCCCAATCTATTTCACTTCTAATTACCCAATGATCTCTTATTCAACACCATAACTTTATTGGATTAAGACTATTTTGAGTGCTCATTTGAACCTACCTTTCATTGCAGTAGCCATACACACCTTTTCTTTGGTGACTAATTGATGATACATGAACTTTCCTGGCCCCAGATCCAATCACCCCCATAATGTTTAAGGATTCTAATTTCTTTACAGCCCTCCTTACAGTAATATCTGGACTACAGAGAAGAGCAACCACTGAGCTGTTCAGAGAAGGTGGTGTTGGTCTTACAAATTTATTCCTCACTTTCCTGGTTAAAGGTGTGTTCTCTGGACATTCCTGGGGTGGGTGAGCAGGTCTTAAATGGTAAATCCATTCTAGCATTCCAAACTTTCTAAATCTTTGAATTCCCTCTTCTAAAAGCCATCTCAACCTCAGACATGCAAGGCCATCTTTTACACCATGTTTCAGTCAACCACCTGAACAAACTGTTAGAGCCCTTTATAACCCCATCATACTACAGTGTTGAATACAGAATCACTGCTTAGTGTACCTGTGTGATTAAATTCATTGTGATCCAACTTTAAATTCCTTCCACCATTATCCCATAAATTTAGTATCCATTGCCACACGTTTTTCCCTGATTTCTGTGCATATGAGTTGGAAATCTCATGCTATTATTTCAGAATATAGCATTCTTCCTCATTATTCACACTTTTTATTTCACCTTTGGGGTTTTGTTGTGATTTTAGTATAGTAATAGTTGTCAAAGAGAAGAGAGGTGTGGGGGTGGGTAAGGAGGATTAGAAATGTCTTGTAGGATACTGACTTTGGGGCATTCCTTTGCTTTTTCTTCTGGTGAAAAAGGATTAATCTCTTCAGGCATGTGTTGGAAGGCAGATGACTCAGGACAGGCTGGTGGTTGGGCAGTACATGCTTGGGTCAGGCTGGTGCCTTCCCCGGTATTGGGAAGAGGTCCAGACACCCTGAGGCAGGCTATATATCTCAGGCCTGTGGCTGGAGGAAACAAGATTTTCTTTCAGAGCACACATAGAAATGTTCACATCATTCAAGTGGCATTTAAGTTTCAAATTTGAAGCCTTTAACTCATCTCTTCCTTTTGTACCTTTATCCAGAGTATGTAGGAGGGGCCAGTCAAAATCAGTATACTTTTTAACTTCACAAAACTCTGTTAAGATATTGAAGACACACTCACCCATATCCTTTCCTCCTATAAACAAGGAAGTAGGGGAATCCAGTGATGATGCTTTGCATATCTTCATTTCCAATTCATGCCTTGCACTGTTAGTAACCTCCTCATTATTGGAAAAGGAGTCATTAGTACCCTCAAGTCCAATTAGATTAGAAGACAATTGCAGAACTCCCAGACTCACCTCAGACAGCCCATTTTTAAGATCCTGTCCCTCAAGGACCCCTCCAGGTACCAAGCTGAATTAGGGTTTTTTGGGAAACAGTATCAACAGGAGATATCTGTAAATAATATGAGACTTCGCAGCCATTGCAGTACATTGAGCTCCATAGAGACAGCACCGGGGTAAGTGTGAGCTGAGCAGGCACTGGGTGACTCTGATCCTCACAGACAAAAAATAAGTAGACATGGGCAAAGGATACCTTAAGAATCAGAGAAGCAAAATATCATCATATGCATTCTTCATGCAAACTTTCCAGCAGGAGCAAAAGAAGAAGCACCTGGATGCTTCAGTCAACTTTTCAAAGTTTTCCAAGAAGTGGTCAGAGAGGTGGGAGACCATGTCAAGTAAAGAGAAATGAAAATTTGAAGACATTGCCAAGGCAGACAAGCCTGTTATGGGAGAGAAGTTAAAACCTATATCCCTACTAAAGGGGAAACAAAATAGAAGTTCAAGGATCCCAATGCACTCAAGAAGCTTCCTTTGGCTTTTTTTCTTGTTTTGTTCTTAGTATCACCCAAAAATCAAAGGCAAGCGTCCTGGCCTCTCAATTGGTGATGAAAAGAAGTCTGCAAAGCCGAAGGAGAATAACGAAAAGGATATTACTGAATACCAGGCTAAAGGAAATCCTGATGTTGCAAAAAAAGGAGTCCTCAAGGCTGAAAAAAATCAAGAAAAAGAAGGAAAAAGGAAGATGAAGAAGATGAGGAAAATGAGGAGAAGGAAGAAGATGAAGAAGAAGAAGATGAAGAAGATGATGGTGATGATGAATAAGTTGGTTGCAGTGCAGTATTTTTTCTTGACTATAAAGCATTTAACCCCCTGTACACAACTCACTCTTAAAGAAAAAAATGGAAAAGTAAGGCTGTGAAAGATTTGTTTTTAAACTGTTCAGTGTCTTTTTTTTTTCTTTTGTTTAGTTATCACATTACCAAATGTGTCTACAGATAGCCCTGTCCTGGTGGTCTTTTCAATAGCCAATAACCTTGCCTAGTACAGTCTGGGGATTGTAAACTGGCATGAAAATTTAAAGCAGGATCTTCTTGGTGCCCAGCACAAATTAGTTATATATGGGGATGGTAGTTTTTTTCATCTTCAGTTGTCTTGATGCAGCTTATCCAAAAAATTGTCATTCTGTTAAATGAATACCACAATGTAATTGCAAAAAAGAAAAAAAGTTGCAGCTGTTTTGTTGACATTCTGAATGCTTCTAAGTAAATACAATTAAAAAATAGTATGATATTTGGAAGATTGTTTCATGTGACTATGGGGATGAACAAATCCAGGTTCCACAGGGATGCTGCAAACAATGAGCTCCAATGAAATTCCAGTGAAGATCTTTGATGAGTTTCCAGGAGATGTTTGATGTCTAAATACCAGGTGGAAAATCCTCCTTGAATGTTGGAATCACTTTATTTTTTAAGGCAGTCAACTGAGTAGATTAAATGTCACTCATAGCTTATGGCAATCTCCCAGGTTGATTACAATTTTAACTAGCCATCTATGCAGTAAATACACAGCTGACTAAAGCCCAGAAATGTCCTTATATTACAATAAGCCCAGTGCTTAGTGGACCAAAAAATGGACACAATTACCTGGATGATTTGGCACAATGGCTAGTCCAATGAACCATCTGTAAAACAGGAGGAGATACATAACTTGGAACAACTAATCAGACAGGTCCAAACAAATATCATGAATCAACTTAATGACATGAAGGAAGAGAATAAGGATATTAGGCAGACACAGTGAAAACACATTGAGAAATTGAAAACCTTCATAAAAAGAGAGCAGATAAGATGGTAATGAATAGCATATTAAAACAATAAAAAATACACTGGAAACATATAGCATCAGCTTTGAAAATGCAGAGGAAAGAATCAGTGATGTGGAAGACAGTACAGCTGAAATCAAACAGATAGACAAAAAGATAGAAAAAATCCAACAGGGACTCAGGGATTTGAATGACAGGATGAAGCACACAAACATACTCATTATAGGCATCCCAGAGGGAGAAGAGAAGTGAAAGGGGTGAGAAGGTGTGTTGGAGGAAATAATGGCTAAAAACTTCCCAAATCTATTGAAGGACATGGACGTACATGTCCAGGAAGCACAGCACACCTCAAACAGTATAAATCCTAAAAGGCCTACTCCAAGACATATACTTGTCAAATTGTCCAATTCGCAGGACAACAAGAATAATGAAAGCAATAATAAAGAAAAGGGAACCATCACAAACAAGGAATGCTAAATAAGAGCAAGTGCTGATTTCTCAACTGAAACCATGGCAGCAAGAAGGCAGTGACATGACATAGTCAAGGTGCTAAAAGGAAAAAAACTTCCAATAATGAATTCTCTATTCATCAAAACTGGCATTCAAAAGCAGGGGAGAGTTCAAACTATTCACAGATAAATAGAAGATAAGAGAATATATCAATAGAAAACCTACACATCAAGAAATACTAAAGCGGATTCTGGAGGTGGAAAAGAAAAAATAGGAAATGGAGAGTTGGAGAAGAGTGTAAGAACAACTAAAATGTTAAGAGGAGAAATGAAAAAACCATTTGGCTTACAGGAACCTCAAGAAAATATGGCTAATGTAAGTAATTCATTGAGAGTAATAACATTGA
Source organism: Tolypeutes matacus (assembly GCA_026826555.1). NCBI lineage: Eukaryota > Metazoa > Chordata > Mammalia > Cingulata > Chlamyphoridae > Tolypeutes > Tolypeutes matacus. The sequence goes on from JAKSZT010038682.1 coordinate 1,283,464, forward strand.
ATGTTAAGGGATTAAACTCACCAATCAAGAGACACAGATTGGCAGAATGGATAAGGAAATATGAACCATCTAAACCTTGGATTGGGTTGCTAGGAAGCTGAAAGTGAATGGTTGGAAAATAATTCTACAAGCAAACAATAACCAAAAAAGGGTGGGAGTAAGTACAATAATATCAGACAAAATAGACTTTAGTACAAAACCATTGTAAGAGACAAAAAAGGACACTATATATTAACAAAAGTGGTTATCTATCTAGAAGAAAGAACAATCATAAACATTTATGCACTTAACCAAGGTGCCTCAAGACACATGAGGCAAACACTGGAAAAATTAAGTGGAAAAATAAATTCCTCTACAGTTATAGTGGGGGAATTTAATACACCATTATCACCATTAGACAGAACATCTCAACAGATAATTAATAAAGAAACAAAGACTTTGAATAATACATTAAAGAATCTGGACCTAGTAGACATATACAAAACATTACACCCGATTACAGTGGAATATACAGTCTTCTTGAGTGCACATGGATCATTCTCCAGGATAAACCACTTGCTAGGCCACAAAACAACTCTAAATGAATTCAGAAAGATCAAAATTATACAAAGTAATTTCTCTGACCACAGTGGAATAAAGCTGGATATCAGAAAGGGACAGAGAACCAGATTAGGCAGAAAGATATTAAAGATGAGCAACACACTCTTAGGCAAAGAGTTGGTCAAGGAGAAAATTTCAAAAGAAATCTGTAACTATTTTGAAATGCATGAAAATGAAAACATAATGTATTAAAAGCCAAGAGATGCAGGCAAAAGCTGTACTGAGAAGAAAATTCATAGCCATAAATGCCTATATTAAAAAAGAAGAAAGAGCTAATATCAAAGACCTAACTATACATGTGGAAGAATTAGTAAAAGAACAACAAAATAATATCAAAGGAAGTAGAGAGAAGGAAAGAAAGACTAGAACAGAGCTAAATAAATTGAAAATGAGAAATAAGTAAATAGGAAACTAAAATCTGGTTCTTCAAAAAGTAAATAAAATTGACAAACCCTTAGGTATACAAATGAAGAAAGAAAGAGAGAAGATGCAAATATATAAAATAAGAAACAAGGAAGGAGATAACACCACTGAACAAACAGAAATAAAGAATATCATAAAAAATTCTTTAAAAAATTATGTGTCAACAAGATGGATAATTTGGAGGAAATGTACAATTTCTGAGAAAAACACAAGCAGCGTACATTGATGAAGAAATTGATGAACTCAGCAGACTAATCACAAGGAACACGATAGAATTAGTCATCAAAAACCTCCCATCTAAGAAGAGCTCAGGGCCAGATGGCTTCACAGGTCAATTCTACCACATTTCAGAAAAAACTAATACCAATCCTGCTTGAAATCTTCCAAAAAAATATAAGTGGAGGGAACATTGCCAAACTCAATCTATGATACCAAAATCACCCTAATACCAAAGCCAAAGATGTCACAAGAAAGGAAAATGATACACCAATCTCTCTAATGAACCTAGATGCTAAAGTCCTCAAAAAGTACTTGTTATTCATAGTGAACAATAAATCAAATGCATTATACAGTATGACCAACTGGGTTTTATCCAGGGTATGTTTTATTTTGAGCAATCTATCTTCCTGACCATCTCCCTCTAGATTGATACCCCAAAGGCTCCCGCTCTGTGGGCTCCCAGAACAGCTCTCCTGGGCAGTATCCTTTCCCAAGTCAGCCATCCTTTACAAGAGAGATGCAGAGTGCCCACTTAAACTGATGCCATCTTGCCTATCACCTGCTAATTATTTTTTAAAGGAAAACATTATTTCAACCTTTCCACAGAGATGTTTCCTTCAACCTCAGCTTTCCCTTGATTCCAGTCTGCCCAGATCTGAAGTTCTAAGTGGACTTTGCTGGGCAAATTCACTTAAGAGAAGTCCTTTGTCTTAACATCCCTCTTCTCTTGTAATAGGTGATGGGGGAAGATGTCTGTTCCCCTCAATTGACTGCAGTGAGCCTTAATATCTTGAGGCTGGGGGACGGGAGCCCTTCTACACTACCCCAAGGGATGGTAACTCATGTTCATTGTTTTGGGCTCTTTGTCTTTCTGTTTCCCACTCTTCTGTAAGATGCACAGCATTGCCTAGGTCTGTTGACCCCAAAGCAGATTCCTTTGACAGACTTTGCCCCTTTCTTGATTGTTTTTGTGGAAAATTTGCTTGCTTGAAAAAACAACTGGGAACCATTGCCTGGCAAATTGACACATGAACCTAAACATCAAGGACATTGTTCCCTTCTCTAAATTTTTTGTTGGAACAGTTTGAGGTAGATTGAATTTGTATGAATTTTTTATAGAATTAACAAGTAAATTCATCTGGGTCTGGGCTTTGTTTTATTTTTGATTACTGATCATTTTCTTTAATTATTATTGCTATAATGTCATTTTCTGTTTTGCAGTGAATCAGTTTAGATTGATTGTGTTTCTAGAAGTTTTTGCATTTTCATACAATTTCTTGGTATAAAATTGTTCACGGTGTTCTTTGTAATATATATTTTTTAATTTAATAAAATTTATTTTTAAAGTTTTAGATTACAGAAAACTTACATTGAAATTGTAGGGGATTCCCATAACCACACCCCTACCCCTCTCATATATTAGCCTATTAATAACAACTTACATTAGTGTGGTACATTTGTTACAATTGATGAACAAATATTGTAGCATTGCTACTAACCATGGTCATAATTTACATTATTGTTTACCCTTTGCATTGTACACATTTATTGGTTTTGAAAAAATGTATAACAACCTGTACCCTTCATTGCAATATCATGCAGAGCAATTCTAGTGCCCTAAACATTACCTATATTCCAACTGTTCTTCCCTCTACCTCTTTTCAGAATCTCCGGTAACCTCTATTTTAATTTCAATGTTGAAAGTTCTTCCATTACATCAACAATAAAAGTCTACTTTGGTCCATGGTTGAATAACTACTTAAGTTTGTTCATTCCTCAATTTTTAGGATTTTGCATTGTTTATGTTCTTTCTCCTTCAGATTTAGAGGTAGTTTAGATGTTATGGTTCAGATGGAATTAGCTGTTTTGCTTGTAGTTGTAGATACTCTTAGCTTTTTAGGATGGGGCTCATCCATCATCATCATTTTGTTAGTTGTCCTTGGGTGACGTCAATGAACTGGAGAGTAGGTGTTTGCCACACCTCTCTGAGATTTAGGGCTCAACCAGCATATGAACAAGCAGAAGATTTAAGTCTCTGGGAAATATATTTAACATATATAGTGCTAATTATAGGTTCAAATAAAGGTGGTATAAGAATCATGTGTATGGAAATTATAAATGAGTTTAGCTCTAGTATATTGGGGAAATAAGTTATCATATACACCAAGGTAAGGCCCAATGATGGGGTGCTGATTCCATGGGGTTGTGTGCCTTCCCTATACTCTCTGGATGTCTCTAGAGACCTCAGAAACACGCCTGTTTGAGGTTTTGTTTACTATGGCAGTTAGTGAGATCTACTTTAGATGTGAATATGTGAAACCTATGGAATGATCACCCAACTCACTTTGAAATCTCTTAGTTGTAAAAATTCTTTTATATTTAGTGTTTCCTCCTTTTGGTCAAAGTCTTTTTCCAAATGCATTGCTGGCTTGTGCTTGGTAACAATCCCTCAGTACCAGGGAGGTTCACTCCTGAGAGTCATGTCCCATTCTGGGGGAAAAGTGGTGAGTTTAATTGCTGAGTTTGGCTTAGACAGGTACCACAGTTGAGTAACAAGAGAAGTTTGCAGAAGGTAACTCTTAGGCAATACTTATCATTAGGCTAAGTGTCAAATTTATAAGGATAAGGTTTATAAGTACAAGCATTACTATCAAAGGCTTGGACAATTGGTATGTTTTCTTTTAGTAGGCAGTTTCTATGTACTCTGGAGGTTCTTGCCACTCTATTCTTCCCAGGTGGGACTTTAATATTTTGTTGCTGTTGTTATTATGTGGGTTTCCACCAAGTGAGATAATGCCTTATGAGAACATGAACACATTCATATTCCAAAGAGGCATACCCCAGGTGCAATATTCCCCACACATGCCCCCACCACTGACACCCTGCAACAGTGACCCTCCCCTGACATAGTTGCCAGAAGAGCACTCTCACAATTGTATACTCAACCACAATGATCAATGTTCTCTTACTCCTTTTTAAATGGGTTGTTGGTCTTTTTATTTTTGAGTTGTAAGATTTCTATATATATGCTACATATTAGATCCTTATCAGGTAAAGTGTTCCCAAATATTTTTTCCCACTGAAGAGTCTGCTTTTTCCTTTTCTTGAAAGAATCCTTAGAAGAGCAAAAAATAATATTTGAGGAGGCCCCGTTCATCTGTTTTTTCTTTTGTTGCCCACATTTTGGGTGTAAAGTTTATGAAACCATTTCCTATTACAAGATTTCAAAGACGTTTCCTTACATTATCTTTTAGGAGCTTTATGGGCTTAGCTTTTATATTCAGGTCTTTGATCCATCATGATTTAATTTTTAGACAGGTTGTTAGATGGTCATCCTTTCTCATTTTTTTGTGTATGAATATCCAATTCTCTAAGCACTATTTGCTGAAAAATATTCTGTCCCTGTAGAAAGGACTTGATAGTCCTTTCTAATATCAGGTGGTTATCAGTTTCATTGTTCAGAATGCCTATCCTTGTGCCAGTACCAGGTAGTTTGGACCACTGTAGAATTGTAGAATGTATTAAAGTCAGGTAGAGTGATTCTTCCAATTTCATTTTTCCTTTTAAAGATGTTTTTTGGCTACTCAGGGCCTCCTACCCTCAAAATAAATTTGATAATTGGCTTTTCCAGTTAAATGAAAAAATCCAGTTGTAACTTCGATTGGAGATGAGTTGAATCTGTGAATCAATTTGGGTAGGAGAGACAACTTAATGATATTTTGTCTGCCACCCCAGGAAGATGTAATATTCTTCCTCTTATTTATGTCTTCTTTGATTTCATTTAGTGATGTTGTGTAGGTTTCTGTATATAAGCTCTTTACACCCTCAGTTATGTTTATTCCTAGATATTTGGTTCTTATTGTTGCTATTGTAAGTGGAATTTTTCCTTCATTTGCTCATTATTATTTGTGCAGAAAAGTTATTGACTTTTGCATGTTTATCTTATATCTCATCACTTTATTGAACTGGTTTATCAGCTCTAGAAACTTCATTGTTGATTTTGGGGGACCTTCTACATGTGGGATCATGTAATCTGCAATAGTGAAAGTTTTACTTCTTCCTTTCCAATTAGGATGGATTTTTATTACTTTTTTTGTAATTGCTCAAGAAAGTATTTCTAATACAAAGTTGAACAAGTGTAGTGACCATGGGCATCCTTGTTTTGTTCCAGATCTTAGAGAGAAAGCCTTTAGGATTTCACCATTGAGTATGATAATTAGGTTTATGTTTTTCATATATGGCCTTTATTGTGTGAGAAATTTAATTCTCACACAATAATGTGTTTTTTGAAGTGTTTTTCATCAGGAAAGGATGCTATATTTGTCAAGTGATTTTTCTGCATCAATAGATGATCATGTGATTTTTTTCCCTTTGATCTGTTAATGTGGTGTTTTATCTTGAAAATTTTTTGATGGGGAAGCATCCTTGCATGCTTGGAATAAAACACACTTGTTCAGGGTGTATAATTCACTAGATGTGCTGTTGGATTCTTTAGAATGTATTTCTTGAGGATATTTGCACCCAAGTTCATTAGGGAGATTAGTCTGTAGTATTCTTTTCTTGCAGCATCTTTATGTGGCTTTGGTATTATGGTGATTTTGGTATCATAGATAGAGTTAAGGTAATATTTCCTCTTCTTCAATATTTTGCAAGAGTTTGAACAGGATTGGTGTTACTTCTTTCTGGAATGATTCATAGAAATGAATTGTGAAGTCTTCTGGTCCTGGGTTTTTCTTGATTGGGAGATTTTGGTGACTAGTACAATCTAACTACTTGTTATTAGTCTTTTGAGTTTGTCTCTTCTTTTGTCAGTATAAGTTGATTGTGTGTTTCTAGAAATTCATCCACTTCACCTAAACTGTCTATCTTGTTGGCCTACAATTTTTCAATGTATTCTCTTGTCATACTTTTGTGTTTTTTTGCTGTGAGTTCAGCCGTTATATCACATTCTCAATTCTGATTTTATGTATTTGCATCTTCTTTTTTCTTTGTTAATATAACTCAGGTTTTTTTCAATTTGTATTAGCCTTTTCTTAGATCCAGCTTTTGGTTTTGTTAATTCTTTCTAGTGTTATTTAATTATCAAATTCACCTAACTATGCTCTAATATTTGTTATTTCCTTCCTTCTGCTTGTTTTGGCATTAGTTCGTTGATCTTTTCCCAGTTCTTCCAGGTTTACAGTTATGTCACTGATTTTAGTGCTTTCTTCTTTTTAATGTAGGCATTTAGATCTATACATTGCCCTCTCAGCACTGATTTCATTGCAGTTGATAAAGTTTTATATTTTGTGTTCTCATGTTCATTCACTTAGACATAGTTACCAATTTCTCTGGCCACTAAATCCTTGACCTACTGATTGTTTAGCAGTGTGTTGTTTAAGTTTCACATATTTGTGCCTTTCCCAGTTTTCTATCCTTCACTGATTTTTGGATTCATTCACATGATCAGAGAAATTACTTTGTATAATTTCAATCATTCTAAATGCTTTGAGATTTTTCTATGACCTAGCATGTGGTCTACTCTGGAGAATGATCCATGAACACTCAAGAAAAATGTATATGTTCTTTGTAAGTCCATTAGGTCTAGTTCCTCTAAAATACTATACAAGGTTTCTGTTTCTTTATTGAGCCCCTGTCAACATGTTCTCTGTAATGGTGATAATGGTGTACTGATATTGTGTACTATGATAGCAGAGTTATTTATTTCTTACCTGAGCTTTTCCAGTGTTTGACTAATGTATTTTGAGGCACCCTGGGTAGGTGCATAAATATTTATGATTACTCTTTCTTCTTGGTATATTACCTTTTTTTAAAATTGTGGGTAAAAATCAAAATTTTCACAATACATACCAACATTTGCAAAATGGTATATAAATATATATGCATGGTATATTACCTTTTTTATTAATATATAGTGTCCATCTTTGTCTCTTACAAGAGTTTGCCATTAATAACTATTTTGTCCCATCTTAGTTAAGCTATTCCTACCCTTTTTTGGTTGCTGTTTGGATGTAAAATTGTTTTCCAACCTTTCATGCAACCTCCTTGCATCCCTGGATCCAAAGTGAGTGTCTAGTAGAAAGCATATTTGAGTCATATTTCCTTATCCTTTGTGTAAATATGTGTCTTTTGATTGGAGAGTTTAATCCATTATCCTTCAATGTTATCACTTAAAGGAAGTACTTAATTTAGCAATTTTCTTTGTTTATATATGTTATGTTTTATTTTTATTTACTATTTTATCCCTTTAACTACTGTTACCAATAATCTTCCTTTCTACCCTCTCCTCCAGCCCTCTGTCTCCTGATTTATTTTCCTTTCATCCTACCAAATTCCCTTTAGCATTTATTTTTCTTTACTTTCTTTTCTTTAGAAATGAATTCAACTTTATTTTCTAGGGGACTAGTATTAGGGTCTCTTACATTCCTGTGGTTTATCTGGGAATTCAAAATTTTTACTGTTACTGTAGTGTATATTGTATATGTTTAGGTCTAATTACTCTTGGGTATTTAGAGCAAAGGGTCAGTTTCGCCTTCCTTCTGATTTCTCATTTCTCTTTATTTTTGAAGAAGTTTTAGTTTATGTAAAATTACATCAAAATTATAGGGGATTGCCACATACTTCCCTCACCCTCCCTTACTTTATCATATTAACAAAATCTTACATTTGGTTCATAACATTTTTTTCAATTGATGAACAAATATTGAAGGATTTCTGCTAACCATAGTCTATAATTTACAATATGGTTTACACTTTGCACCACAAAATTTAAGAGGTTTTGATAAAATGTATAATAACTTGTATCCATCATTGCAATATCATGTAGTACAATTCCAATGTCACCAGGATTCCCCCAGTTACACTTATTCTTCCCTATGCTTCTCCTTACAACCTCTACAGGCCACTGTCTTTTTATCAATGTCACTTTCATATTTCTTGAAGGGAGCTCTTGTAGACCAATTTTCTCAATTTCTGTTAATCTGTGAATATTTTGAACTCTCCCTGATTTTTGAAAGAGAAATTTGCTGGATACACAACTCTTAGCTCCCAGGTTTTTTTTTTTTTTCCCTCCCTTTCAGCACCTTCATTATGCCATACCACTACTTTCTTTTTTCTATGATTTCAGATGAGAAATCACAAAATCTTATGGAGCTTCTCCTATATGTGATGGATCTCTACTCTTTTGCTGCTTTCAGCATTCTGTCTTGTCTTGAGCTTTTAACAATCTGGTAAATATGGGTTTCGGGTTAAGTCTGTTAGGATCTATTGTACTAACAGTACACTGGGCTTCCTGGACATATACATCCATATCCTTCAAAAGAGTTGGGGGACTTTCACCCATTATTTCCTCAAATACTCTTACTGCCCTTTTGCCCTTCTCTTCTCCCTCTAGGGTACCGATAATGCATACCTCCTCCCAGCAGATGTCCAGATGTAGAAACAGAAAGAGAGAAAAAATTGGTTCCCTCCCTCTCAGCCCACCAGGGACCTGCTAGTCTACTCCTATCAAGCTGATTGTGCCCACAATAAATCACTCCATAGCTGGCCTCTTCACCAGCAACAAGATGAAGAGAAAAAAAGTCAGGAAATAAACAAAACCTCTTTCTATATTCCCCAGCTTTCCTGGTGTCATGCCCCCTCTCTTCCCTATCCTAAGCAGGCTGGGCACAGGTACCGCTGTGGAATAAACCCACAGCAGCTACCGTCTCCCAAGATCCACCTACCCCAGGGCTGGCAGAGTGTTTTGCCTTCCCCCTAGCCAACTGGTCTGCTCCCCTTTTCTCCAGAGCCAGCTGGTTGTCTCCGCTTTTCCAATGTCCAGCTGGGCTCCTTCCAGTCATGTTCTCTATTGTCCCCATGATACTCTGGCTTTCACTATGCCTGGCAAGACAATGCCTACCTTCCCACAGTTTCAAGAGGAAAAGTTCAGCTTGCACTTCCCTACTTTGCCATCTTCACATCAATTTATCCATCTTATAGTGGCAGTTATATGCCCTCTTCAAATATTATTTGTGCAAGTTTGAAGTAATGGTCCTACTTTCTTTTCTGAAGTTGTGTATTTGAATCCTTTCTCTTTTTTTCTTTGTCAGACTTGATAAAGTTTTGTCAATTTTATTGATCTTTTGAAAGGGCAAGTTTTGTTTATCTCTATCATTTTTCTGTTCTCTATTTATTTCCATCGTGCTCTTTAGGATTTATTTTCTTCTCACATTGTGTTTAATTTGCTCTTCTTTATCTCATTACTGCACATTTGAAATTGGGTTACTAATATGAGGTCTTTTACTTTTTCAATATAACCATTTAAAAGTCTAAATTTCCTTCTGAGTGTTGCCTTTGATGTGTCTCATAAATTTTGGTTGTTCTATTTTCATTTTCATTCACCTCAAGAAATTTTCTCATTTCCTTTTTTAATAAATTAAAACCTCAGTTCTAAAAGAGTGTATGGTTTAACTTTCACATATTTTTTAATCTTTCTATTTTCCTTCTGGTATTGATTTCTTGCTCCATTGCATTTTGGTTAGAGTAGTTACTTTTTATGATTTAAATCTTTTGGATTTATGGAAACTTGTGTTTTGTCTTAATATATGATCTATCCTTGATAATGATCCATGAGAACTTGTGAAGAATGTGTAATCTATTGTTGTGTGAAATGTTCTATATATGTCTGTGAGTTATAGTTGCTTTAGATTATTGGACAACTCCTCTATTTCATAATTTATTATCAAATGCTCTAGCAGTTTAATATGGTTTATGAATTTCAAAAACAAATATTGGATTCAGTTTGTAAACTCATCTTTTCCTCTGGGTGTATTAGATTATATTAATTTCAGAGGTTTCACTTTTACTTGATTAAATTTTCATTAGGGGTTTGATTGGGCCACATCAGTAGGACATTGAGTCCCTACCATCCAAGGGGGTGGGGACTCACAGAGAAAATGACATAGCAGAGGAGAGAGTTGGAGTTTTGGTGCTGGAGCCCTGAAAAGTAAACAGAGGAGAAGAGCACACAGGAATAGAGATGACTCCATTGACATGACAGAGGCCCTGAGAAGAGAGAAAGCCTAATGATCTCCAGCTGACCTTGTGGAGATAGCAGAGAAGCTGATCCAGGAGAGAAAGAAGCCCTTGGGGGGGTTGAGACATCACAGCCTACAGCTGATATTGGAAGAAGCTGGAATCATGGAACCTTAAGCAAAAGAATAAAGGCTGTCCATATGTTGGACATCACCCACCATCTTGCTCCAACATGTGGCCAATGACTCGGGGGAGAAAGTACCTCTTATTCTACCTTGAGGTGGAATCTGTAGGGCCTTGTGACTGTAAGTTTCTACTCCACACACGCTCTGTTCAAATTTCTTTATTATTTTTCTTTGTGCCCAAGAGTCTGAAAATTTCAATAATCCTATCTTTACTTTCATTGATTTTTCTGCCAGCTACAGTCTACTGGTGAGCATCACCAAAGAATTTTATATTTCAGTTCCAGTACTTTTCAACTCCAGCATATCTCTTAGTTTCCTTTTACAATTTTTACCTCTTAATTGAATTTTTCATTTTGTTCAAATATTGTTTTCCTGATTTCCTTTAGTTATTTTCTGTGTTTTACTCAGTTCTTTGAACCTATTAAAGAGATTTTAAAAACACATATTACTATATCCAGTGTCTATAATTCACCATTGATGGTTTCTTGTTAATTTATTTTCTAACTTTGAATGGGTGATTTTTTCATAACTCTGTGTATGCCTTGTTTTTTTGTTGCTGTTGTTGAAATATCATTAGAATATTTTAATTTCTGTTCTTTGTAAATCACACATTCCCTTGTCTGAAGTGTTTGTTAATTTATCCTTCAGGTGAAAGGTATAACCATCTATTTGTTTAGAAATTTTACAAAATTGTTTATGCATAGACTGTATCTGTTGATATATGAAATTACTGAACACTTTGTCCCTTAAGTTTGCATTCAGATACTGTTTTGACAGAAATGTCTTCACATGCAAGGAGCTGCAAACCAAAAATAAGAATAAAAAGAAAAAGAAAAAAAAAACACCTTTTCTTGTTTTGTTTTATAGGCTCTGTGCTAGTGCTTTCATTCATCACTTACTCAGACTTATAAAACAGCAAGAAACAAAAACATACTGTCTTCTGAGGTAATTTCTGTGCTTTTATTTTGTCCTGGATATGTGTGTGTATGAACTTGACAGTTACCCATTTTATCTGGAAGGAAGTAAGAGGCATGCCCACTGGAAAAGAAAAAAAATATCTATTTTCAGAATATATTGTGGCCTATATAGATAATATCAAGGAATTAACAAAAACTTTTAGCTCTAAGAAATTATTTCAGAAAGATTTCAGATTACCAAATCAACTAAAAAGTAATTCAAATTACTAGTAATTAGCACACAAGGTGTAGAAACAGAAATTCACAACATAATACCTTTTTATACCCTTTTCATAAAAAAGAAATAGGTGTGCATTTACCAAAATATGCACAGGTTCTACAGAGTGAAAATTACAATATACTGAGGAGAGAAATTGAGGAAGACATAAATAAATAGATAGATATACCATGTTAATGGATTGGAAGACTTAGCATAATAAATATATTATTTCCCCTTTGAAATGTTCTATAGATTTAATAATTTTCCTATCCACATGCCAGCAAGGCTTTTTTTTTCATTTGGAGACAAGTGTTTTCTAAAATATATGGAATGGGGGAAACCTTAGAATAGCTACAACATTCAAGACAGTGTGGTATTGGAACTGATATAGAAACAAATTTCAATGGAACCAAATGAAGGAAACAGAAACTGTACTTCAAAAATAAGTTCAACTAATCTTTGACAGAGGTGCAAAACAATTCAATGAAGGAAGGATAGCTTTTCAATACATGGTGCATGAGTAATTAGACTACCATAGGCAAAGAAAATGGAGAATGTAGACCTTAACTTCAAACACTATACAAAAAATGATTCAGCACTCTCAGATGAACTTACACTTGGAGCTCCTGGAGAGGATGTGGAGAAATACAAACACACCTTCATTTTTGGTGGGATTGTAAATTGGGACAGAATTTTTGGAAGGAAATTTGGTGTTTCCTCAGGAAGCTAAATATAGAACTGATCTATTATCTGGCAAATACTCTAATAATAATATATCTAAAAGAAATGAAAACTGCGAAGTGAACAGACAACTGTAAACTGATATTCATTGTGGCATTATTCACAATTGCCAAAAGATGGAAACAAAACAAGGGACCACCAACCAATGAATGGTTACATAAAATAGATATATACATACAATGAAATACTATGCTGCAGTAAGAAGAAATGAAATAGGGACACATACAATAACATGGATGAATATTGAAGACATTATGTTAAGTGAAGTAAGCCAGACAAAAAAGGTCAAATATTGCATGGTATCATTAAATGAACTAAATATGAAGAATGAACATATGGAGTAAAAACCTAGAGTACATGTTATTAAGAGATAAGGGGAGGGTTAAGAAAAACTACTGGTGTTTAATGCATGTAGAAATTTTAATTAACTTGAATATAAAAGTGTGGAAATTGATAGGATTGATGGTAACATATTGCAGTGAATAGCAGCTGGTTTATAAATTGAATTGTGTCTGAAAAGGGTAGTCAAGTGATGTAAATGTCAATTGAAAGAAAGATAGAGAATAACTGAGGGACTGAATTACACAGTGAATCCAGAATTGGATGAAAATTGTAGATGATAATACAGATGCAAGAGTGTCCTTCTGTAAGCTAGAGTGGATGTATGTCACTATTGCAGGGTGGTGGGAATGTGGAGAATCACGGGAAAAATATTATGGGTGTGGCTGATGGACTGTGGTTAATGGCAATACTGTAATATTCTTACATCAATGCCAAAGGTGTACTGTGCTGACAATGGGATGCTATGGAAAAACATGCCAAATGTATGCTATGGACCATGGTTGGTGGTAACAGTCTTATGATATTATCTCATAATTCTCTAACAAATGTTACTCCACAGTGTGGTGTGTTGGTGAAGAGGTGTTGTATATGAATTCTACACATGGGCAAGATTGTTTTATAAGTTCCAAACTTCTGTAATAAAAAAAAACTATTAAAAATAATAGAGTAGTTTGCAAGAAAATACACCAAATGTAAGACATGGACTACAGTTGGTAGCAATAATTTGTTGATGATATTGCATAGTTTGTAAAAATGTTTCACAAAAATGCAAGGTGTTGATGGTAAGTTGATATATGGGACCCCTGTTTGATGTTATGCATATTTATTTTTCAAGTTCACAGCTTTTACTATACATATATTGTTTATGTATGTTCATGTGTGAATTATATACTTCAATAAAAATATATTAAAATTAAATCAAAATTAATTATAGATTTAAATGTAAAACATAAAACTATAAATTTTATAGATAAAAACATAAGAAAAAATATTCATTATATAAGTCTAGGCAAACAGTTCCTGACTATTTAGCATTTTTTACATGAGCCATAAAAAAACATGTGAATTGTACTTAATTCAAGCTAAAAACTACTGTTCTTCAAAACATTCATAAGAAGAAGAAAAAAATACATCTTTGCAAATAACATATGAAAAAAGACTAGTATCTAGAATATATTTTTTTAAATTATCAAAATTCACCATAAATAATGCAAACAATCCAATTAGACATTGGCAAAAGTCATAAATATACATTGCAATAAATATATTGCAAACATTTTGAAGAAAAGCTATTCAATATCATTAGTTACTAAGGGAATTAAAATTAAAACAGAAATGAGACTTCACTATATACCTTCCAGAAAAGCTAAAATAAAACATTGCAACATCAAGTGTTGCCAAGGATTAGCGACACTGGACCACTCACACATTACTGTTGGGGATGTAAAATGATTCAGTCAATTATGGAAAACAGTTTACAACTCCTTAAAAATAAATTAGACTTACAATTAACATATGATGCAGCAATTGCACTCTTTTACATTTATCTCAGAAAAAAAATTAACTTATGTTCAGATAAACACTCATACCCAAACATTCATAGCAGCTTAATCATGATAGATAAAATCTAGAATAAATCCATCTGTTAAAGATTTAATTTAACACATGAATGGTGAAAAATACCATAGCAAATTTATAACAAGGAAAACTACTCAACAATTAAAAGAAATGAACTCTTGATTTATACAACTTGGTTGAAAATCTGAGAAATTATTCTAAGTGAAGAAAACCAATCCAAACATATATATATGACATTCCATATATATAATATGATTCCATTTATATAATATTCTTCAAATAAAAAAAGAGTAACAAGAGGAATTCTTGTGATAAAGGAACTTTTTTGTATCTTATCTTTATCGGTGTCAATATCTTCGTGTGATATTGTTCTATAATTTTACAAGACATTACTTTTGGAGGATTTGTGTTAATGATACACAGTATCTCTGTATTATTTCTTACAACTGCCTATACATGTACAATTAAATCAAAATAATAATATTAATTTTAAACATCTCTTGGAAAGCTAGAAGAGAAGATTGTTAACAAGATAAAAGGTATTTATGAAAATTCTACCATAAACAAAAAACAATGATAAAATATTAAAAACTGTACCCCCAATATCAAGAGACAATCTGGTTAGATGTAACTGTAATAAATATTTCAATTTTTACAATTGTGTTTCATTTATATGTTATATAGACAAAGTCATGTTCAGGAGTAATTAGTATGCTTACAAAATTATTATTTAACAGGCAAAAAAATGAAAGTAAATTAATATATTTTCAACTCATTTAATTAAAATGAAAATAAAATGATAGAGAAAGAACAAATAAGGATAAAAAATTCCTAAAAGAAAATATCTAAACAATGAAAGTCTTTAAAAAGTCAAATTGATGTATACATATCCATTCAAATATATGGGTTTTCTTTTGTATTGCTTTTGAAATTTGAAAAGAAAATGAAGAAAATTATTTAAAATCCTTGTTATTACAAAAGCAAAACAATTTGAAAATTGATTGTGATAGAGATAAGTTTCCAGATTCCTACTTACAAAAATTTTTATGATCAACATGTGGATTTTATTTTCAGATAACTACACCTCTTGCTGTACAGAATGAGTCATGATATTCAGTTTCTATAGTCCTCAAAGCATTGAGGGTGATTTCTTGTACAAGTTAGCAATAGTCACAGATAAATAACAAAATATCATTTCATCATCATTCTCATCCTGAATAGAAATTCACATATTGTGGATTTCTGCCAGTCATGTGTTAAAATTATATTGGATTGAGGATTTCTAGTCACAGCCAAAATCCAGTGATTGTTCTGCATTCTGACATGTGAGGTTGGACCACAATCTGCTTATATGGTACAAATTATCATTGCCTTTGAATAGCTGGGTTTAAGAATATTAAAATAAGTTTGGGGATATGAGAAAATTCAACCAATTGGATTAATAAAACACCTTTTGGTGATAAACAATGGTTTTAGAGTTTGAATATGCCATCCTTTGTGTGCATTTTCCACACATTAAAACAAAAACCATGCAATATTTCTTTCAAAAGGAGTCAGTCCTTCCTCAGTTATTTTAAGTTTTTCAGGTTACCTAATTTATTTGTAATATGTAAAATCCCTGATTATGTGACAAGTTTTTCTCTGTTATTTAGTTTTATAATGTTCAATTGCATGAAGGCATAATCTCCAGAAATACAATGCAGACATGTTTAATTCAAAATTTATGAATCATTCTACTTCTCAAGTTTCTTTAATTTTTCTGGATTCTAGCCCACCTTTTATGATATTTTCTCACATTGTCATGTATTCTGTATGATTTACATAAAAATTTCTATCATAATGTTATGAAATTCCCAGAGGAAAGCATTGTCTTCTAATTATCTTACTTGCTATATGACATACAAGGTAATACAATTGTAGAAGGTGATTGGAAAACATCTTACATTTTGAGACATATTTTGTAGCTATTTATAAATTTAGCTATGAATGATTAGAATAGGTATTAGTTATAGATCAACTTTGTAATCAGACAAAATTTCCTAAATTTCTTGATAAGTTGAAATATGTTGAAATGAAGATCCAATGTTGTTTAACTTTTCTGATGTCTGTTTTGATTATGACATAGGTGCTTGAATTATATTAGTCTCTCCATCAAAAAATAATTACACTGATGTGCCAGTTTGATATTATTTATGAATTCCAAAAAGAAATATGATTATGTTTGTAAAGTGGTCTGTTCCTCTGGGCATGATTAAATTTTGATTAAGTCTTTGATAGAGCTATACCAGTAGAGCACTGAGTCTCTGCCCACTTGGTTGGTGGTGACTCCCAAAGAAAATGACAAAGCACAGGAGTTAATTGACATTTTGGATATTAGATCTCTGGGAAGTAAACACATAGAAGAAGAACACAGAGGAGTAGAGATAGCTTCTTAGACATGGCAGAGGCCCTGTGATGAGAGATGAGCTGGTCACCTAATAGTTTACAGCTGAAGAGATCAGAGCCTTGGGCAGCTGAGGCTGGAGAAAAATGAACCCCAGGAGAGAGATGACACTTATCCCAGCCTACAGCTGATATTGGAAGAAGATGGGACCACAGAGCCTTACGAGGGAGAGAGAGCCTAAATCTTTACAGACATCGGCAGCCATCAGGACCCAACACATGGCAACAGACTTTGGTGATGGAAGTAATTTACACTTTATAACCAAGTAATTGTAGCTTCTACCCCAAATAAATACCTTCTATAAAAGTCAAAATATTTCTGGTATTTTGCATCAGCACCCCCTTTGGGTGACTAATATAGAATTTATTACCTGAGAGTGGGGTCATGCTTTTGCAATTAGCAAAATGCTGGAACTGTTTTATAAGTGGGTAAATGGTATTTATTTGGAGGAATTGTGAGATGTTTGATAGAAAAGGCCTAGAGTGCTTTGAAAAGACTTTTTTGATGGCTTAAAATTAAATGATGAAACTATTATTCGAAACAGGAAGAAAAGTGATCTGTGTTTTAAATTTACAGAGAACTTGTCAATTCACTCCTGGTGTTTTATGGAAGGCAAAATTTGAAAATGATGAGTCTGGGCATTTCATTGAAGAACTTTCCAAAGTAAACTCAGAGAATGTGACTCGGCTTCTCCTTGCAGCTTATATCAAATTGCTAGATGAGTGAGATAAGCTGAAAACTGAATTTCTGTGCACAAAGAAACCAGAAATTAATTCTGGAAATTCCAAGTCTCTGGAAATCAAGTCCACAGATAATAGTGCCCATTTGAGGACTTAAATAAGCTTAGAACTTGTAAATCAAGATTGAAAATGCAGTTATCTAGGAAAGAATTGTGAAAAATCTTACTGTCTGATGGCTTTGACTCCTGTTTCTTTCATGCTAAACCAATAAGTTATTTTGAGAGAGCTGTATGAACAAAACCACTGTCAGCTTGGACTAAAAGGGACAAGGAAAGGAGAGATTGACAGAGAAACAGTTTTAAGAGGAAAGCCAAGGAAGCTGGGATTTGGATTTAAGACATCACCTTGGGCCAATAGAGGAGCCACACCCATGTGTACAGAGAGGGTGAGTTTGCCTGGACAGTTGAAGATTGAAAATGTTCCCACCCAGTGCTCATGGAGAGTTTTGCTATCCCAGGGTACAGAGAGGGTGGAGCACATTCCCCAGAGACTAGGGATGTTGTGGTCAATGCCCCATAAGCCTGAGATGGTCAGGCCTGTCCACAATGAATTAGAGAAGGCCAGGTCACCAACATGTTCAAAATGTTCATGAGGCATTGTCACAGTGGGTGGAGGATCACTCAATAA
>JAKSZT010038682.1:1301562-1335206 GCA_026826555.1 Tolypeutes matacus
AAATGTTCATGAGGCATTGTCACAGTGGGTGGAGGATCACTCAATAAATGAAAGAATACTGAATTCCCATCCTGGAGAGATCTGCCACATTCTCTAAGGGAGCAACAACATCCTGCAAGTGCAGAGGCAATGACTGGCAAAGGAGGATGATCCACTGATGGAGTTTGATATGATGACTATGCTTAGGAGTCTTTGCACTTGAAGTTGAAACTTAGCTTACTGTTATGGGGTGCCAAAGGGTTGCCTCCTGAGATGTTCCTTCTTGCTCAAATGTGGCCTCTCTCTAAGCCAAACTCAGCATATGATTGCATTACCTTCTTCCCAGCATGGGGCATGAATCCTGGGCATGAACCTCCCTGGCACTGAGGGATTGCTACCAAATGCCAACTGTCAATGCAACTGGAAGCAGATCTTGAATAAAAGGGAGGAAATGTAAAGACAAATCCTTTTTTATGGCTAAGAGACTTCAAAATGAGTAGGGAGGTCATTCCAGAGGTAACGCTTACGCACACCTCAGAAGTAACTCATAGAATTCCAAAGTGGATATCACCCAAAATAGTGGGGCTCTGGAAAGCTCTGGAGACACCCAGGTCCTATGGTCTGGGAGGATAGCTCTGGAGTTCGGTGCCTTGGCAGTGGGTCCTACTTTGGAGTTTGTGCTCCTGAGAGTGACAGAGTTGGACTCAATTATGTCTTCCCTGAACATGGCTCATCTGTCCCTTCTATTCAAACCTATACTTGGAGCTGGAGTTTGTATGTGTACATCCAGAGACTCGAGTCTTTGTGCTGTCTATAAGCCAGCTGGGTCCAGAAACTCCGTGGAGTTGCAACTCCTACTCTACATCTCATTGGACTCACTGAGGACAACTGGCAGGGAGATGATGATGGACAACAGCCATCCCAGGCATTTGAGGGAGTCTGTAGCTGCAGGCATGATAATCCCATCCATCTTCCCCATGGATTATAAGCACCCTACAATTGGAGGTGGAGTTGACATCACCATCCCAGTCTCCTCAGCCTGGGGGGAAGAGCTATGGACTAGAAGTCACTTACTAGTCTTCTAATATACACATATAGGGATTCAAGGAGAATAAAGTGGTTAGAAATGTAAAAAAAACTAATCTAGTGAATGATATTCAAATTTTTAGGAAAGCTGTTAATAAATATTTATGATTATTCTAATATGAAATAGTGAAAAAATATAAATTTTCAAAAAAATAATACAATTATTCTTAATCCTTATTTCTTTAAAACTTAAATTATATTTGCCCATATATATTACTGGTAAAATCCTGATGTGATGGTTTTAGATGTTTCCCTTTTATGGAATAATATACAATGGAGGGTAGAGACTCCCATTATGTTAACTTCCTTCTTTAATAAATATCTCAAATATTTCAAATTCAAAAAATATATGTCCTTCCAGAGGCCAATTATGACAGCTGGATGAGAACATTCAGCATAATACACACCTAGAGTTAAAGCATAATTATTAGCCAGAACTGAGGAGGAAGACGATAATGTTATTCTCAAAAGAACCAGTAGTAGAAGCAGAAAATTATTCTTTAGAAATTACTCTTCAAAAAGTTCAATATATTGGGAAAAAAACTCAAGATAATTAATGGCCCGGGATAGAAGACCCGAGGACACATCTCTGGGGCACAAGGCCCCTGATTTCACATGGTCAGTATTCTTCATTTACCTCTTATTCTAAAGCTTACACCTATTTGGCCACTTCTGGGTTGCAGAAACTGAGATGCAACAACACAGGTAATATTCAAAGGCTGGACACCAAACTATGACCCTGGACAATGAATCACATGATCTTTCAGAAAATTAGAATACAGGGAATCAAAATCTGCCCTCGTTGAAAGAAGTAATGACGATGGTGTAGAAAAACATGCCAATGATTCCTTTTTGAGATATATGTCATATTTAAGGTTTTAGTTCATAAGGTCAATGAAGTAGATGAAGCAGTGAAACAGAAAAGCTGTATATAGATATTTTTGTTTTAATGAAATAAGACTGTACTACACCTTTAATTTTATCATTCAACCTGATCTCCTTATAATAATTGAAGTGATGAATGCACAATTATGTGATTATGACAAATATCATCGATTATAACCTTTGGATGAATTGTATGCTATATTAATATGTATCAATAAAATCAATTTATTTTAAAAATTAATTAAAAAATGATCAAGGATCTAAATATAAAAACTAGAACCATAAAACTCTTAGAAGAAAATGTATGGAAACTAATTCAATATCTTCTGGTTCTTGGTGGTTTCTTGGACCTGCACAAAGCACAAACAACAAAAGAAAAAAATAGATAAATGTGACTACCTCAAAATTAAATACTTTTTCCTTCAAGTCTTTATCAAGAATGTAAAAAGGCAGCTTACTCAGTGGGGAAAATATCTTTGGAAACCATATATCTGATAAGTGATTTATCTCCATGTTATATAAAGATATCACACAACTTAACAACAAAATGACAAGGAACCCCATTTAAAAAATGCACAAATAATTGAACAGAAATTTTTCTGAAAGTGGAAATACAAATGGCCAAAGGTCACTTGAAAATATGTTCAACATCACTAGCTATTAGGGAAATGCAGATGGAAACTTCAATGAGATATCATCTCACACCATGCAGAATGATCATTATTTAAAGAACAGAAAACTGTTTTCTGTTCTTTAGAGTCTATGAGATCCTGCTGAGATGTGCATAAGTGTTGTCTATGGAATGTTCTCCCTACTCACTTTGAAGTCTCTTAGCCATATAAATTCTTTACTCTTTACATTTCACCCCTTTTATTCAAGGCTTTTTCCAGTTTCATTGTTACTTGGTGCTTGGTAGCAATCCCTTGGTGCCAGAGAGTCTCATCCCTGGGAGTCATGTCCCACACTGCGGGGAAGGTAATGCATTTAAATGCTGAGATTGGATTAGGGAGAGGTCATAATTAAGCAACACGGATGTTCTCAGGAGGTAACTCTTAGGCACGGTACAACCCTAGGCTAAGTTGCAATTTCAAGAGCAAAGCCTCATCAGCATAGTCATCAAAATCAAGGGCCCATCAATGTGCCATCCTTTTTCACTAGTCATTGCCCTGTACTTGGGTGATTGTTGTAGTTCCATAAGAGAAAGTGGCAGATCTCCCCAGAATGGGAATTCAATATTCTTTCATGTGTGTGAATCTCTAGCCACCATGGCAATGCCCCATGAACATTTGGATACATTTATATATCTTATATGTATACCCAAGTGAACTTCTTCCCATGTGTCCCCATCACTGACATCCCACATCAATGATTCTCCCCTGGAACATTTGTAACCTTTCTGTGATCTGAAACTTCTTCAAAAATGAAGCCAAGTGTATCATCAAATACAATCAATAGGAAAATGAAATAATACTGATTGGTTTAAGCATAAGAAATAAAATACATGAAAATTTAGAAAAACTAAAATAAAATTTTAAAATTGGGATATTAAAAGATAATGAAAAATATTAAAATTTTTTGATGTTTTTCCTTTCATTACAGTAATATCTGTTGTCGTTTGTACAGTGACATTTCTTTCCATTTATTCCAAATTGTCTTACTTTTTGTCATTTCATCTTCAAAGAAGTTTTAGGTCACAGCAAAGTACACATACAGAATATAGGGGACTCCCATATAACCAACATACTATCCCTTTTCTCCCTTCCCATATTAATAAACTTTTTATATGTGAATGGTATATTTATTACAATTGATGTACAAATATTGAAACATAGCTACTAAACATGGTCAGTAATTTACATTATGTTTTACATTTTAGAACAAAAATTTTATAAATTTCTGATGAAATTTTACACAGCCTGTGTCCATCATTGCAAGATCATGCAGAACACTTCTTTTGTCCCCTGAATATCCACACTTCCATCTATTCTATTCCTCCCTTTCCCTCCCTTTGGGGCCCATGGTGACCACCAAACTTCACTCACTGAAGGACAAATTTCATAGTTACTTGTGACAGCACTGAGGGCTTGACACACTTATCTCTCCTTCCCAATTAGGAACCACCCTTGTTCTTGAGTGACACTCAGTGCTCTGTTTGAGAACATATCAGTCCTCCTCAGGATGGGAGTACAAATCTGTCCCACTCATGTTGGTCTCCACCCACTGATACAGCACACTATGACAAAATGATCACTTGCACATTCTCTAGAAGACAGCCCCAGGTGTCCTCTCCTGAAAGCCCCCCCATCCAAAACTTAAACCAGTAACCCTTCCTTATCATATTGCCAAAAGTGTTTTCCAATAATTTTAGTTTCAATAACATAGCCAACAATCTGTGGTGTTCATCTGCTCCCTCCCCCAGTTCTATGGACTGTCCAAACCCACACTCCTCACCCTAGTCCCCAGTCAAACTTGCACCACCCAACCCTACAGTGTCACTATACCCCTGTCATATTCCTTTGCTTCACAAATACTCACTTCCATTTTATCATAGATTTCACCCATATGGGCATTGGCTCATCCTTCTTATCACTTTCTATTTCCTGTAAGCCTTTCTTCCAGTCTCTAACTCTCTGAGTCTGCTTAATTTGTTTATTTAATATCTGAGAGGTCATTTAATATTTGTCCTCCAATGCCTGAGTTGCTTCACACTACATAAGGTCAAGATTCATCCATGATATCCCATGTATTAGTACTGTATTCTTTCTTATGGTTGAGTAATATTCCATTGTATGTATATACCACATTTTGTTTATACATTTATCTGTTGATGGGCATTTGTGTGGATTCCAACTTTTGGCAATAGTGAATAATGCTGCTATGAATATTAGTGTACATATATCTGTTCATGTCCTTTCTTTCAATTCTTCTGAGTATATACCCAGCAATGGAGTTACTAGATCGCATGGCAGAACTATAATTAGTTTTTTGAGAAACTGCCAAACTATTCCCCACAATAGCTGGATCATTCTATATTCACAAATGCAGTGGATGAGTGTTCCCGCTACTCCATATCCTTTCCAACACTTGTAGTCATCTGTTTTTTAATGGTCACCAGTCTAATGGGTGTAAGATAATATCTCACTATAGTTTGAATTTATATTTTCCTAATAGCTAGTGATGTTGAACATCTTTTCATGTGCTTTTTAGCCACTTATATTTCCTCTTTGGTTTTCATGTGCTTTTTAGCAACCTATATTTCTTCTTTGGAGATATATGGTTATGAAATAATTTCTCACATTGGGTAGGCTGTCTTTTCACTTTCTTAACAAACTCATTTGAGGGGCAAAAGATTTTTTAATTTTAAGGAGGTCCAAATTATCTATTTTTTTCTTCCAATGCTCGTGCTTTGGGTGTGAAGTTCATGAAACCATTTCCTATTACAAGGTCCTTTAGAAGCTTCCCTATATTATCTTCCAAGATCTCTATGGTCTTTGCACTTATATTTAGATTTTTAATCCTTCTTGAGTTTATTTTTGTATAAAATGTGAGATGGTGTTCCTCTCTCATTGTTTTGGATATGGATATCAAATTCTTCAAACACCATTTGTTGAGCCCATTCTCTCCTAGTTGAGTGGGCTTGGTGGCCTTGTCAAATATCAGAAGATCTGAAACCGAACTCTCAATTTGGTTCCATTGTTCAGTATGTGTATCCTTGTGCCAATACCATGGTCTTTTGAACAATGTAGATTTGTAGTTTGTTTTAATGTCAAGTAGTGTGATTCCTCAAATTTAATTTAATTTTTATTTTTCAATATGTCTTTGGCTATTCAGGCCTTCTTCCCTTTTCAAATAAATTTCATAGTTTTTCCAATTCAGTAAAAAAAGCTTTGTTGATTTTTATTGGAAGTGCATTAAATCTGAAGATCAGTTTGTGTAAGATAGACATCTTAATGATGTTTAGTCTTTCCATCCATATACAGGGACTATTCTTCCATTTATTTAAGCCTTCTTTCATTTCCTTTAACAGTGCTGTGTAGTTTTCTGTTTATAACACGAATTTTTAGTTAAATTTATTCCTGGTATTTGATTATTTTTGTTGGTATTATAAATGAGATTTTTTCTTGATTTCCTCCTCAGATTGCTAATTGCTGGTGTACAGAAAGCTACTGATTTTTGTGCATTGATCTTATAACCTACAACTTTATCAAACTCATTTATAAACTCTAGAAGCTTTGTTGTAGATTTCTCAGGCCATTCTATGTATAGGATCATGGCATCTGCAAATAGTGAAATTTTGTCTTCTTCCTTTCCAATTTGGATGCATTTTATATCTTTGTTATGCCTAAGTGCTAGAGCAAATACAACTATCATAATGTTAAATTGGATGATAGTGGGCTTCCTAGTCTTATTCCTAAACTTAGAGGGGAAGTTTAAGGATTTCACCATTGTATATGATGTTAGCTGTTTGTTTTTCATATATACCCTTTATTATATTGATGGAGATTTCTTCTATTCCTATCCTTTGCAGAGTTTTTATCAGGAAAATGGTGCTGCATTTTGTTGAATGCATTTTCTACATATATAAAGATGATGATGTGATTTTTTTTCTTTTGATTTGTTTATGTGGTGTATTACATTGATTAATTTTCTTTTGTTGAACTATCCTTGCATATCTGGGATGAAACCCAGTTGGTCAAGATGAATAATTCATATGATGGTTTGTTGAATATGATTAGCAAGTATTGTGTTGAAGATTTTAGCATCTAGGTTCATTAGAGACATTGGTCTATGCTTTTCCTTTCTTGTGGCTTATTTGTTTGGTATTAGGGTAGAGTTGGCATCATAGAATGAGTTAGGGAATGTTCTTTATATTTTTATGCTTTGTTAGAATTTAAACAAGGTTGGTGTAGTTCTTTCTTGTATGTTTGGTAGAATTCACCTGTGAAGCTGCCTGGTCCTGGGCTTTTGGTATTTGGGAGATTTTTGATGACTAATTCAATCTCGTTATTTGTGAGTTGTCTGTTGAGTTCATCAATTTCTTCTTTCATCAATGTCAGCTACTTGTGTGTTTCTAGGAATTTGTCCATTTCCTCTAAATTATCCTTCCTGTTGACATATAATTTTTCAAAGCATCCTCTTATGATACTCCTTATTTCTGTAGGGTTAGTGGTGATATCCCCTTCAATGTTTTTTATTTGTGTATTTGCATCATATCTCCTTTTTCTTTATAAGCTAGCTAAGAGTTTGTCAATTTTACTGATCTTCATGAAGAATCAGTTTTTGGTTTTGTTTGTTTTTTTCAAGTGCTTTTTAATTTTCTGTTTCATTTTGGTCTGCTCAAATCTTTGTTAGGTCCTTCTTTCTACTTCCTTTGGTGTTAGTTTGTTGTTCTTTCTCTATTTCCTGTGGTGT
Source organism: Tolypeutes matacus (assembly GCA_026826555.1). NCBI lineage: Eukaryota > Metazoa > Chordata > Mammalia > Cingulata > Chlamyphoridae > Tolypeutes > Tolypeutes matacus. Next base: position 1,308,925 of record JAKSZT010038682.1, read on the forward strand.
GCAGTTAGGTCTTTGATTTTAGCTCTTTCTTCTATTTTGATATATGCATTTATGGTGATGAACTTCCCTCTCAGTACATTTTTTGCTGCATCCCATAGGTTTTTATATATATATATATATTTTTTTAATTTATTAAAGTATATCACTCATACATAAACATACATAAACAATAAGTGTTTAGTAATAGTTGTGAACTTACAAAACAAACATACATAACATCATACAGGGCTTTCATACCTCACCTTACCACCAATACCTTGCATTATTATGAAACATTTTTAACTAATGATTAAAGAGCATCCTCAAAATATTATTACTAACCAAAGTATTTCCCCCACCACCCTATAATTATTATTATTTATATCATTTATACAAGAACATACATAAACAATAAGTGTATAGTAAAAGTTGTGAACTTACAAAGCAAACATTCATTATATCATGCAGGTGTCCCATACATCGACCTCCCACCAACACCTTGCATTGTCATGAGTAATTTGTTACAAATTATGAAAGAATATTGTCAAAATCTTACTATTAATTATAGTCCTTATCTTACATTTGGTGTATTTTTCCCCAACCCATCCTATTATTATTTTTTAAATATGTTTTTATGACAGAAGTCATAAACTTACAAAACAATCATGCACATGTGCATTTCCAAACAACACCCCTCTATCAACACACCACACTGTGATGGAATATTTGTTACAGATTATGAGATGATATCATCCAATTATTACCAGGTCCACAGTGTATATTTGGCACATATTTTCAATACTCCCCCATTACCAACACAGTACATCTTTGGCATAGATGCAAGAATATTACATTATTACTGTTAACCACACTCCAAAAGTCACTCCAGTTGTATTTTTCCACAATTAAAAAAAAATGTCCTTTGTGAATTAGAGTGGATGTATATCACTATTGCAGGGTAGTGGGAATGCAGAGAAGCATCCCATAGGTTTTTATATCTTGTGTTGTCATTTTCATTCATCTCAAAGTAGTTATTAATTCTTTTTTTGAAATTTCCTCCTTGACTCACTGTTTGTCCAAGTGTGTGTTGTTTAACACCCATATCTTTGTGCCTAATCTGATTTCTGGCCCTTAATAATTCCCAGCTTTATTCCATTGTGGTCAGAGAAATTACCTTGCATAAATTCAAGCTCTCTGAATTCATTAAGAGTTGTTTTGTGGCCTAGCATGTGGTCTATCTTTGAGAAAGAACCATGTGCACTTGAGAAGAAAGTACATCCCACTGTATTTGAGTGTAGCATTCTGTCTGTCTTTTATGTCCAGGTCCTCTAATGTATTGCTTACAGTCTTTGTTTCCTTATTGATTCTCTGTTGAGATGCTCTGTCTAATGTTGATAATGGTGTCTTAAAGTCCCCTATTAAAATTGTAGAGGCATCTATTTCTACACTTGGTTTACCAGTTCTTGCCTCATGGATTTGGAGGTGCATGGGAAGTTCCTAATAGGGGAGGACAGGCTAGGGTGTCAAGACTTCAGTGTTGTAGCATGTACATTTGAACCTTGTGCTTGAAGAACTGAAGCCTCATGGACACCATGGGACCCAAAGGAAAATAGACATGATGGTGATGAATGACATGATAAAAGTAATAAAAGAGACACTGGAAGCACCTAACAGCAGATTTGAACAGGCAGAGGAAAGAATTAGTGATGTGAAAGACAGTACATCTGAAAGCAAACAGATAGTATAACAGATCTATAAAAAGGAAATATCCATTGGGCACTTAGGGATTTGAACAAATACATGAAACACACAAACATATGCATTATAGGCATACCAGTGGGAGAAGAGAAAGGAAAAGGGACAGATGGAGTGTTGGAGGAAATAATGGCTGTAAAATTCCCAACTCTATTGAGGGAAAGGGACATATATGTCTAGGAATTTCAACACACTCCAACAGTATGAGTCCCAACAGGTGTACCCCAATACATATATTTGTCAAACTGTCCAATGCTCAAGACAAAGAGAAAACACTGAAGGCAGCAAGAGAAAAGAGAGTTATCACACAGAAGGGAAGCTCAAAAAGATTAAGTGATGATCTCTCATCTGAAACCATGGATGGTAGAAGGTAGAGGTATGACCTAGTTAAGGTACTAAAAGAAAATATCTTGTCAAGAATTCTGCATCCAGCAAACCTGGGATTCAAAAATGATGGAGATTTCAAAATATTTACAGATAATCAGAAAGTATGAGAGAATGAAAATAAGAAATCTGCCCTACCAAAAATACCAAAGGGAGTTCAAGAGGTTGAAAGAGGAAAAAAAAAATAAAAACAGGAGAGAGAGAGTTGGAGGCAAGTGTACGAACATCTAAAGACAAAGAGAAAATAAAATCAACATATGACATACATAAACCTAAAGAAAATATGGCTATTGTAAGTAATTCCTTGAGAGTAATAACATTGAATGTTAATATATAAAATCACCAGTCAAGAGATACAGGCTGGCAGAATGGATAGGGATATATGTCTGATCTATATGCTGCTTACAAGAAACACATCTTAGACCCAGAGATTTAAGAAGGCTGAAAGTGAATGGCTGAAAAACAATCATATAAGCAAACAATAACCAAAAAAGGGACATAGCAATATTAGCAGAAAAAAATAGACTTTAAATGCAAAACTATTGTAAGAGACAAAGATGTATAATATATTTAGTATATGGGGCAATCTTTCAAGAAGAAGGAACAATAATAAACATTAATGCACTGTATTAGTCAGCCAAAGGGGTGCTGATGCAAGATACCAATAATCAGTTGGTCTTTATAAAGGGTATTTATTTGGGGTTGAAGCTTACTGTTACCATGCCACAAATCATAAGATTCTTCCTTCACCAGAGTCTGTTGCCACATGTTGGGGCATGACAGCAGCCAACATTTCCCATGGTTCAGGCTTCTTGGTTTACTCTCTTCCTGGGGTGTCATTTCTCTCCAGTCTCAGCTCCTCTGTTTCCTCCACAAGGTCAGATGAAGACTATGAGTCTCTCTAGGCTTTGCCTTTCTCCACCAGGCCAGCTTTGAATTGACAGGTAAATCACTCATCTCTATCCTGAGGCCTTCTCTCCTTCCTCACAACCAAGCTCATCTGTGTGCTTGCTTTCCCAGGCTCCAGCATTAAAACTCAACTTTTGAACTCCCGCTCAAAACTCCAACTCTGTCCTTTGCCATATCTTTTATCTTTGATTCCCCACACATCAAGGGGTGGGGCACAATGCCCTACTGAAGTGGCCCAATCAAAGTCCTAAAAATAACTTAATCATGCCCAGATGAACAGACCAGTTTACAAGAATAATTCAATATCTATTTTAGGAATTCATAACTATATCAAACTGCCAAACTGCTACGTGCACCTACCAAGGCACCTCAAATTACATGAGGCAAACACTGGAAAAACTAAGTGGAGAAGTAGATGCCTTTACAACTATATTGGGGGGCTTTAATACACCATTATCACCTATAGACAGAACAACTCAACAGAGAAACATTAAAGAAACAAAGACCTTAAATAATTCATTAAAAGATATGGGCCAAATAAATATATGCAGAACACTACACCTAAATACAGCTGTATATACATTCTTCTTGAACACACATGGACCACTCTCCAAGATAGACCACATGGTAATCCACAGAGAAATTCTGAGTGAATGCAGAAAGTTTTAAATTATACAAATTAATTCCTCTGACCCACAATGGAATGAAGCTGGAAATCAGTAAGGGCCAGTGGTTAACAGGAGATATTAGAGTGCTGAAGGTGATTCTGAAAGTGATTATGACATTCCATAACCAGTCAGAAATGAAGATGAGATTACCAAGAAAGCCAAACAGCAACACTAGGAAAAAGTAAGCTTAATCTTGCTCAAGATCGCAATAAAGGTACAAGTTAGGAGGAGGTGATGAGATTTTTAAAATGTCCTTTAATAATATGTTCACTTCTTTGCTTCAAATAAATTATCACTGTATCAATACTAGAAAAAAAATCTTCTATCAGGAAGTTTTGCCCAAGGTGAATGTAGTGGGCAAAGATTTTCCCATCCCTCTTGGCCTGTCTTGCCCTTGAATTTACCTTGTTAGTTGTTTGGGAATCTTCCTATATATAATTGTTTGTTTTTTTCCCTTCTTATTCCCAGGAAACAGAACTTCTTTTCCTGGTTGGTTGAAGCAGGTAATCATTAGCTCCAGATTGTCAGCCTCTAAATTATCTTTAAATTCTGTTATTTTCTTAAACTGCTTTTACCTAGAAAGCAAATTCTGGGAGAGTGGCATAACAGAGAAGACTTACTCAAGTAGGTGTTTCCCAGGTAAAACTGGGCTTGGGAATCAAGAAGTGGGTACAGACCAGCTCCAAAGTGCCCTGAGGAAGGGACCAAGATGGGCATCAGAAGATTCTTCCATGACTTCCTATATCTGAACTTTCTTAGCCTGCCCAGCTAATGCAACCCTTGACCTAACTGTCCCCTATAGCCTTGGGAAAGATAGCAGCTTTAAGTCTCCTCTGCCTAAGACTTTGTCCTGGGTGGTTGAAACCTTGACCACCACTGCCTTTGTCCAGGGAAGTTTGAAACAGTAGCTGCCCTCAGAAACAGGTCCTCAGAAATCTGAAATCTCTAAACCAAAGTGGTGATCAATGATCAGCAGTGTTTACCATTTTTTCATGTGGAAGATGATTTTTATCCCTTTCTGTCACCAACAAGTTAGCCAGGGTTGGGTTCTCATGGCAGCCAGCTGTGAGAGTGGAGGGTGGTCAGTGTTTACCACTACATTTTGAGAATATTTTACTGTTCCTCCTTTCTTCTCTTTCTCTCATTTTTTAATTGCAGAATCTTATGAAAACTATGGACCCACTTTAAAGAAATGTGTAGATAACATTTAGTATATCATGTCTGATAGCTATGGACCTAGCTATTAATTCGTGTACACATAGGCAATAAAGACAGGAAAAATTAAATTTTATTCTCTTTAATTTTTTAAAAAAATTTAAATCAATTATTTAGCAAGTTAACTAACAGATTTATCTTTCTGTTTTAGGCTACTCCCTATGGTGCTATAAATACAGTATTAGAAAACACTAAATTTTGATAATTGCTCTGTTCAGAAAACAATAATATTCTCTATTGTTGACCAGATAAAACACAGAGTTTTGTCTAAAATCCTAGGCATCATAAGTGGGTGAGCCACCAGGTCTTGGGTAAGCGACCAGGCCCCAAGCATGGGTGGGTCGTCAGGTCCCACGAGCCTTTCAGCAAGATGATGACATAACCGGAGAGTGGCACAAGGGAAAGCCAAGATGAGATGCATAGAAAAACCTGGAATTAAGGTGACATAGGCAATAGGATGCCTCTTTCCCACTTTGGAGTTTCTGAGGATCGAATCCCAGTGAAGACAGGAGGAGAAGGATGGGAAGAGAGGGTTGGAGATGGACACAGAGAGTTGCCCAGCCAATGGACACAGAAACAGCAAAAACAGATATGTGGGGTGTAAAATGGTAAAAAGTAAATAAATAAATCCTTAAAAAATGTATAGGGGAGGAAGATATTGACTATAGTTATTAGTAATACTTTGAGGATGCTCTTTTATGATGTGTTAACAAATATTTCACAACAATGCAGGGTGTTTGTGGGGAAATGATGTGTGGGAGCCCTGCAAGATGATATGCATGTATGTTTTGTAATTTCACAATGTTTACTGAACACTTATGTCTTGTGTATGTTCGTGTATGAATGATATACTTCAATAAATTGTTTAAAAAATTGGGTAGTATTTTTAATCATAAATATTGAATATTTGTATGTGCCTGCCCATGTCCTCTTGAAATGATATTTCACATGCAGATGAAAAAGACCAAAATTTGGCTTCACTGTCTTATTTATAATTCTATCTTATTTATAACTTGGAAACAGCATAACATCCAAATCTTTTTTCTGTTAGTTTTTGCACACATAACTCAAACTATAGTAAAGTATATTCTTGTGTTTCTTTCACATGACTTGTACATTCATACCTCTGCACATTTGTCTGTATTTCTGACCAAGATTATCACTCTCAACTTCATTGCTGGAATCCTATTCACTCTTCAGGCTTATTGAAATACAACCTCTTCTATCAAACTTTCCTGAAACTTAAAGAAGGCAAGATTTCCCAAACAACCCCCCTCCAGTTCCTTAATTACATTACAACAGCCCCATCACTCACAATATGTGCCTTTCTTTCCTTATATTAAAAATAGCGAGGCTACACAAGTGTCCTCATGGAATAGTTGTGGGTGTAAATGAGTTACTATACAGAAACCACTTTGGACAGAGTCTGATATATAACAAACTTTCAGATGTCTGAGTTATACTTTTACTATACTTTTCTGTGAAATCATATTTAAGATTTTGAATGCTAAGATTATGTTTTGTTTATCGAATTCTTGTGAACACCAATATTGTAAATTCAAAAGATTATATATCCAATAAATATTCATTAACCTGAAGGTTGAACAAATTCCATGGAGTTTGGAAATTACATTTCCAAATAGAGCATATGACCAACACCTGTATAAGAATTGCATTCCTAGTGAGAGCTAAAGATTCCCCACTCCTTGCCATCTGACTGAAATGTAATGTCCCCACTCCAATTTGACTAAGAAAATGGCTGCATATATGAAAGTTACTATTTGCATGGGGTAGTGAATGAAAACACCTATTGGACCAGGAAATTCCATAACATAAAACAATGTCACCTTCTGATATCAGTTGGCTCTTTTATGAGTGTATGTTTTCAAATCATTTTAGTGGCAAAAATATCAGTCAACAAGAAAAACTATTGTTATCTCTTTTATCACCAGTCTGCTGAAATATAAAATATAGAGTAATTATTATACTTGCTCTGTCACTAATGAACAGCAAGGGCTTGTCATGCTGAAAGTCACAAAGATATTATTTCAGATCAAGTAATTATTAAAATAGTTCGTAAAAATCCTGTACTATCCATTCATTTTCTCATTTCTGCAGATGTCTTGGAATTCTTATGCACTTATTTACATTATGCCACATTGCTTGACATTTTCTTTTAGGAGATGAACAATTCATGTCTATGAGGTCTGCTTATTGATATTTTATGTTGGACTCGTCTGTCTGCTCAAAGGATAAGATAGCTTTTTCTGTAATAAGGATACTCAAGGCACCTCTGCCATAATGAATGTAACTGACAGCTAAAGAAATGAATGTAATGCCTGACAAATTCTATGTGTCAAGAATTGTCATATTGTTGACTACTATAATGATAATAATGATCATTTTAATGCCCTGTCCCACAATTTATACCTGTGCATTTACTCCAAATTTTCATCATACAATCATGAATATTCAACAAGTTTATGGTTTTATAATTTTGAGTTTGCCCTGGTAAAGATGTTAGAAAAATATGACAGAATATGGAAGCTATGTTTAATAATCCTGTAGCCAAATGTTAAACTAGAATAAAGAAAAGTTGTCTAAATGTGTTTAACTCATTCACATTTTAATTGTTGTAATTATTTTTTTTCATTTTTTTAAATGGCAATGCTAGCTTTACTCACTATAATGTAGTGCCATCCATTTCCTCACATTTGCAATCTAATTTTTTAAACCTTCTACATACTTTCAGCAACAGCTCCCCCTTACCAACTTTCATTTTATATCCTAGTAACCTATACTCTAGTTTAATTCCATAACATTACTTATCATGTTTAGTTCATATTAGTGACCCTACAGTTTCCTCAAGGTTATTCCATGTTTTTATATGAATCCCAATTTCTTTTATTTTTTTTTAAAGATTTTATTTATTTATTCATTTATCCCCCCCTTGCTGCTTGTGCTCACTGGGTCAGCTAACCACGCCGTGCGGGCGGGCTTGCCTTCACCAGGAGCCCCGGTAACCGAACCTGGGGCCTCCCATATGGTAAACGGGAGCCCTATTGATTGAACCACAGCCGCTTCTCCCGATTTCATTTTTTGTTACAGCTGAATAGTATTCCAGCTAATGTATATACCACATTTTATTTATCATTCATCTGTTGATAGACATTCAGGTTGTTTCCATCTTTTACCAATTGGGAATAATGTCAGTATGAACATTTCTGTGCATATGTCTGTTCATGTTCTTGCTTTCAGTTTTTTAATATATTTCTGGTAGCAGAATTGCCAGATTATATTGCAGTTTATATTAAACTAATCTGCATTCTCTCCAGCACTTGTAATTTTCTGTTTGTTTTTTTTTAATAATGGTCATTTTGTAAGGTGTTCAATGTATCTCAATGTAATTTTGATCTGCATTTACCTAATAGTGATGTTGAGCACATTTTCATGGTCTATTTGCCCATTTATGTTTCTTCTTTGGAAAAATTTATCAAGTATTTTGTGTTTTTAATTGGGTTTCTTGTCTTTTTATTGTTGAATTGTATGATATCTTTATATGATATGGAAATAAATCACCTACTGTTTATATGATTTCCATAAATTTTCTATCAGTTAATAGGCTACTTTTTCAACTTCTTCACAAAGTCATTTGAAGCACAAAAGCATTTAATGTTGAGAAGATCCCATATATCCATTTTTTTTTCTTTCATTGCTCAAGCTTTTGGTATAAGATATTAGAATCCACTACCTACCACAATACCTTTTTTATGTTTCCCTACATTTTTTCTAGCTTTTTTTGCTCTAGCTTTTATGTTTAGGTCCTTAATTCATTTTGGGTTAATTTTTGTATACTGTGTGAAATGGTGGTATTCCTTTCTTTTAGCTATGGATATCTAGTTCTCCCATCAAATTAGTTGAATAGACTGTTCTTATCCAGATGTATTGTTTTGACAACAATTCAAAAAATCACTTGACAGTAGATTGAAGGTGTGTTTCTGCATTCTCAATTAGATTCCTTCTTTATGCCTATATCATTTTTTCTGTTGTTTTCTCTTTTTATACCACTGTATCTAAGTAATGTGATTTAAAGTCAGTAAATGAGCTACCTGAAAAGAACACCATCTGTAAACCAGACTAGTTTTCTCTTTCCCAGTCAACTGATTGTAAGGAACTCCCCAAGGAACCATAGCTGTGGGCTAGGAAAGAGAAAGTAATGGGCCCAAGTGGTTACCTTGGGCATTTCAGCCACTTCCTCATGTAAGTTACATGTGCCTTTAAAACCTGCTAGAGCCCAATCTCATATATATCACTTCTGCTTTTTGATGGAACGCTGCTCTGCATGGCCAGTTTTATGGTTTGGTGGATTAGACAATATGAACCTCATGATAGGCAACTCAGGTCTCATGGAAACTTTGTGGCCCATGGTTAAATGTTCAGGCTCTATTAAGTCCCTATATCAGGCCAAAAGCTGTTTCTCAAAAGGAAAGTAGTTTTTGCAGAGGATGGCAGAGCATTGCTCCAAAATCCTAAGTGCCTATATTGTGATTATCCTAAAGAGACCTGACAAAGTCTCTAGAATGATCTCTGTTTGCAACTGACATTTCTAGTACCATTGGATCTGCTGAATCACAGGCCCAAGTGGAATTGCAACTTGCAAAACATCCTGGTTTTGTCAAAGAGACCTACATTCTTCTAGACCGAACTCAAAACTAGCAACTCAAAACCTGGTTTCTCAGGTTTTGATGGTCCTTATAATGGTAATTGAGGAAAAAAACATTTGCTATGTCAATAGCTGCATAACAGGTACAAACAGATGTGTTTATTTGTTCAAGCAATGATACCACATCTGAGACAGCAGCTGCAAATGGTGTTATCACCTGGTTAAGTTTACAATAATCTACCATCATCCTCCACGATCCATCTGTGTTATGCATCAGCTAAATAGGAGAGTTGAATGGGGATGTAGTGGGAATCACACCCCCTGCATCTTTCAACTTTTTGATTTTTGAACTGACCTCTGCAATCCTTCTAGTAATCTGGTATTGCTTTTAGTTTACTCTTTTGCTAGGCAGGGGCAGTTTCAGTGGCATCCACATGGACTTTCTTACCATAATAACCCTCATTCTAGATGTTAGGGAACCAATGTGGGGATTCTGCCAGTTTCAGATTATGTCCATTCCAATTATGCATTTTGGACCTAGTGAAATAACCATAGAATGGGTGTGGGAACCAAGTGTACCCACTTTGTGATGACCTAACCTAAAATGTCACTTTCACCTGACCTCTGTAAGTCCTTATTCTGACCGGCAGACCACAGTGATGTTTTGGGTCTCTGGAATTAATGTCACTTCTGAGTCAGTGTCTAATAATCCCTGAAATGTCTGATCATTTCCTTTTCCCCAATGCATGGTTACACTGGTTAAAATCTGTAGGTGTCTTTGGGGAAAGCTAGGAAAAAGATTAACAGTTTATTGTTTTGTCAGTTAACAGGACCCTTCCCCAATGGGATCTGGTCTTCTCCTCATTCAAGGGGCTGTAGGTCTTTAAACTGTCTCAAGATAGTATATTGATAAAGGGGTCTTTACTCTTTGTTTCTGTCATTCAAGTTAGGCTTTTATTCACTAGGCCTAGAATATTTCTGTGTGGTTATATTGATAAAGTGTTAACTGTGGGGAGATAGTGGGCCCAAAGTTCATTATGGGATAATTTTCAGGATTTTTACTATAATCTATTCAATTATCAATCAAAAATTGTCATTAATTACATTCCCATTATGGCCAAAGAGTAAGCAGAAGTGTTCAGCTAACAACTCATAAAATGTCAAAAATTCATATATACCTTTGTTCGTATGCCATGTAGTTTAGTAATAATCATATTAATTTCTATTTAAACTCTCACATATTAACAGCAAAAACATCATAATTTCCCAATCCTGACACCAAATATCTGGAATTGTGACTTAAATTAGCCACTTAACATTTGAAACTACTTAATTTCATCTGTTAAAAGACAGTTAAAAACTATAGGATCTCTAGTAATTTCTTGGTTTCACAATATATGATACTCTATATGCAGCTGACTGAAAGTTATGGTCATCTAGTTTCTTGGAACATCTGTATGGCTGAATATATAAAAATATGTATGAGCTGCAAGTATTAGAACATAGACAAATATATGACTAGAATGAATAGTTTAATATTTTTCTAGAATCTGATAAATAAGGTATTTAATTTGTAAAAATGACATAAATTAATGATTCACTAAACTATTAAATTTAACATTTTGGCTTATTTCTCTTTCAAATTTTTCAATTCAACCAGAATCCTTGAGATATGAAGAAAGGAAATGCAACATCACTGGCAGATTCCATCCTCCTTGGGCTCTTTCCTGATTATAGATAAACCAGCATCCTCATTTCTGTCATCCTTCATATGTACTTTTTTGAGGTTATAGGAAATACCACCCTCATCATCATTATCTAGGTTCACTTTTGTTTCCACACTCCCATGTGCTTTCTTCTCAGTCAACTCTCTTTCACTGACATTCTTTCAGTTCCTAAGATGGTTGACAACATTTTCTCTGGGAGCAGAATAATTTCCTGCCTGGTCTGTGGTACTCAGAAGCCACTTGTCTTATATTAGTGAACTCAGAATGTATAGGCTAAGACAAATAATTTTCTATCTATCCCTTAAATCATGCATTCCCTTTGTAACAATAATTTAATGAATTAACCCTAAACACAGAAAAAGAAAATGTCAGTTTTAGTCCTGACTTCTTACTCTTCAGCTGATGAAAAAGTAGACCTTAACCTCAATGACCTCTCAATTTTCATCTTTAAGATGAGTTAAACTGTGTCACTCTTCATATAGCTGTTTAAGAATTAAATTCAATTTTTATTTAATACTTATGCTTATCCAGGGGTAACTTGTAGTTAAAAGTCCTCTACCAATTATGTGTGTGATCTTGAGTTAGTCATTTATCTTCTTTGATCTTATTTTCTTTACATGTAGATTGAGTATCATTACATCTGACTTTCCTTTTGCAATGAAACATGTGAAGAATAATTGAGAAAATGCCTGTATATCTAATTGTGCATTATAAACATAATGCACATGTAAAGATATATTGTTATTGAATTTTTTTCAGTTATGACTGCATTAAAATTCCTTTCATATAGAAATCTTGACCAATAACCTATAAGAAAGATGTCAACTATAATTCTCAGAATTTGCTTTTTACAGAATCTTAAACAAAAATTACCAACTAACATGTTTTAAATAGATAGCTCAAAACAAATTTCTCTAGTAAAGAAAAAATAAGTTTTAAGTCCAAGTGGTTAAAATATTTGGGCTGTCCACATGCCAGCTGGGCCCTGAATCTCAACAGAGTTGCAATACCTAGTCTCTATTTCATGGGACTCACCCAGGGCAACTCCCATGGAGATGCTGATGGACAACAACCATCTTAAGGAACAGAGAGAGTCTAAAACTGCAAGCAAGTTAGTCCCATCCATTTGTCCCATGGGAATTAAGTCCCTTCTCAATTAGAGGTTGAGTGGGCATCACCATCACAGAATTCTCAGGATTGAGGATTAAAATGTGGAGTAGAGTATACTTACTGGTATTCTACTAAAGACTTAATGTGATTCTAGCAATGGAAAAACTTGTATCATTGATGTGAAGAGAGTGGCCATTGGAGGTTCTGAGGGGAGGGAGAGGGAAAAACAGGTGTAATATGGGGACATTGTTTGGACCTGGGAATTGTCCTGAATGACATTACAATGACAGGTACAAGACATTAAATATCTTGCCATAACATATAAAATTGTGCCAGAGAGAGTGTAAGTTACAATCTAAACTATAATTCATGCTTAGTGGCAATGCTTCAAAATGTGTTCATTGATTGTAACAAATGTGCCACACTTATGAAAGGATGTGGTTAAAATGGGAAAATGTGGGAGGGGTAAAAAACAGGGCATGTGGGAATCCCCTATATTATTTATGTAATATTTATGTAATATAAATATCTTTTAAAATTTAAAAATGCATATTAAAAATTAAAAAATAATTTAAATATTATAAATGAAAAAATAAACTCACTTCTTGCAAATATAGAATAAATGTGTAAAGTATTTTTCTCTGGATATCACAGTTTTTATTCAGAATTATGGCTTGGTCCAATGATCTAAACACTCATTGAGCATCTAGGCAAAAGTTATGATAGATGACAGTACACAAAAGCAGAGATGAAGTGGTCTTGGCATGAAAGCTATTACAATATGGTGGAGAAAATACTCATACTAAATGATTATAATTCTTAAGAATCGCAGGATGCTGAAGATGCTGATACTTTGGAGGCTGAGGAAGATGCCACTATAAGGCAATTCCTTATTTGATGGTTACAATATTAGCAGGTGATTATGTGGATGAAAGTAGTTGAGAAGAAGGTATTCTAGGTCAGAAAGTGCTGTGTGCATTATCAGAGGCATGAGAAAACCAACACACATCCTCTAACAACCCATCATTTTATATTAAATGAGGGTTTGTGGAGAATAAGCAAACACTCATTGTTAACTTGAGTCAAACCTTAAAGGATTAGAACAGAGGATTTTACAAAAACTTTTAATTTAAGTTTATTATATATGTGCATGAACTTTTCTGTATCATTTTCAGCATCCCTGAAGGTGTCCTCATGTTCCACTCCAATAACTCCTTCAGTCTAAAAGTTATGGAAGAGTTATAAAATTAATAGCATAATTAATAAAAAGTTGATGAACTGAACTTCACCAAATTTAAAAACTACCCTTCTTCAAAACACACTGTTAGGAAAGCAGCTGTGGCTCAATTGGTTGGGCTACTGTTTAATATATGGGAGGCCCCGGGTTCAACTCCTGGGGCCTCCTGGTGAAGGCAAGTCAGCCCGCATGATATGGTGAGCTGAAGACCCACATGGCACAGTGAGCTGGCACAGCAAGATGACCCAACAAAATGGAGACAAACAGACACAGAAAAATGCAAAGCAAATGGACACAGCAAGGGGGGGGATAAATAAATAAATAAATAGATAGATAGATAAATAAATAAATAAATCTTTTTTTAAAAAAACACTGTTAAGCCAATTAAAGTCTTCCCACAAATTGGGAGAAAATATTTGCAAAACTTACATCTGACAAAAATGTCCAGAATATATAAAGTAACCAGAATATATAAATAATCCTCAAAATGTGGAAAAAACCATAAGAAGACAAACAACACAACAAAAAATGGGCAAAAAATTTAAAAGACTCTTCACAACAAAAATATATGGGTGGCAAGTAAGCTTCTGAAAGGATGTTCAACACAATTAGTGAAATGCAAATTAAAATCATAGTGTGATATCAGTGCACTAAAATGTCTGAATTTAAAAAGACTGATCATATGAAAAGTTGACAAGAATGTGGAGGAATTGGAACTTTAACTCATTATTGGTGGGAATGTGAACCAGTACAAATACTTTGGAAAACAGTTTACAGCTTCTTAAAATGTTAAGCATATTATTGAATTATTCCACTTATTTACCCAAGAGAAGTGAAACACTTTGACACCACAAAGACTTCTCCATGGATGTCCATAGCATCTTTATTTGTTGGCAAAAAATTGGAATCAATCTAAATATCCATTGACAGGTAAGAGGAAAAAAAACTTTTGTGTATTTATCCATGGAATACATCTCAGCAATAACAATGGATGAAATCTTGATATATGCAACAATATAGATGAATCTCAAAATAATTGTGCTTAATTAAAGTAGGTAGAAAAAAACTGATTATATTTAAACTTCTAGAAAATAAGAACTAATCTTTAGTTAAATAAAGTGGATTAGTGATTATTGAGTAGCAAGAGAGAGTGTTAATCATTGTGAACAAAATCTTTCAGAGGTGATATATATGTTTACTCTCTTGATTGTGGTTAAGCTTTCACCAGTTATCCTCAAGTTAAAGCATATCAAATTGTACACTTTAATTACGTACAGTTAATTGTGTAAAAATAAATGAAAATTCAATCCCTAGATTATTCTCTTTCTTTCAATTGATATTCACATCCTTAGACTTTACACATGTGCATGGTTGCTTTCTAAGTTCAAAACTTCTGTAATAAAAAAATATTAAAAAAAACAAACAGAATGCAAGAACAGCAACAAGAAAATAAAGCTACTGTTGATGTGATGATATCCAGTTTTGTGGTATGAGCAACTGTGCTGATGATGGTGTCAGTCCCAAAGATTATATTCAATTGTCAAAAGAGCAGATGTGTGTTTTGAGGGAAAGTTCATTAGTTCAGTTTTGAATCTTCTGAGAATGATGCCTAAGGCTCTATCCAAATGTAATATTTCATTAGGTTTTGGGATAAATGTGACATATTCATTCCTGGAGAATTAAATTCAAGAATCATCAGCCTCCTGGAATATTTTTTCTTGGGGCCTCTTCTTAAAAAAATCATACATTCTTCAGAGCATACAGAATTGAGTGGGAGAGAGTGCAAACTACAATATAAACTATAGTCCATGCTCAGTGACAATGCTCCAAAATGTGTTCATCAATTGCAATGAATGTACCACAGTAATGAAAGAAGTAATTAATGTGGGGAAAATTGGTTGGCCTTGGGAGTGTGACATATAGGAATCCTTTATAGTTTTTATGTAACATTTTATGTATTGTAGGTATCTTTTAAAAATAAATAAACAATAATTTTAAAAAGCATGTATTCTTATTAGTACATAGTTGAGCTCTACATATTCATTGCATTGACTGGTGCTTTAACTTGGATAAAAGTTTTAGTTTCTCACACAATTAATTTCAAGGTGCATTGAGGGAATTCATAGGTCTTCTACATATTTGCAATGAACAAAAGCCCAGAGTATCTTGAAGATGGCAACAGGCTTGAAGTCCCAAGAAAGAAATAATTATGAATATCTCCTATAGTCCTCTGGGAAAATAGTTGTTTTCCTTTCTAGACACTTTTGAGAATGTTCTGACATTTCCGACAGTTGGAAGATCCTCAATTAAAGTAAAAGAATAGACTTCCACAGGACATTTAAAAGAAGGTCTCAAGTTACCAGCATGGAGTGTGTTTGCCTCTTTTTATGGAATTTCTCACTTTCCTCTTTCTCCCTAGATTTACTTAATTTTTAGTTTATTATGAAGACAAACACTCTCCTCAGGGCCAAGTCTGTGAATCTGTGGAAGTGAAGATAGTTTTGATCTTTGTCGATATCACATGAGATACATGTATTTTCATCCCTCAAAAGAGTTGTCTCCTTGTGAGCACAGTCACAATGAACTGAAAGGAATAAAGGAAGCTTCAGCATTTTCACAAGTTAAAAGATTGACTGGACTTGAATAAGATTCAGAGGTCATCAACTTGGTCACATCATCATATCATGTTTGTTGTTTTCTGGAATTTTCTAAGCATCATAAGCATATTATGACACCTGAAATTCCAATCATTGGACACAGATGGCTTAGTTGAGGGTTGAGGATATAATCATAAATATGTGACTGCTTGTGATGATAAAAAATTGAACTGAATATTCTTTTCTGTCTTTTCTCTAAATAGGATTACCTTTCCCCAATATTCCTTGTCTTCAAAGAACATTTTTAGAAACTAAGCTCCAAAGAGACATCAAGACCCTTTAGTTCTTCTCCTACATAAGCTACATTTCACGGAAAATCAGAAATTGAATCAAAATAAGGCACCCTAGAAGAATAAGCAAACCTTGAGCTGGTCTACTGGTGTTCCCATTATCTGTCCAATGTTCTCTTAAATAGAGATGGAGCATATAGTAATGGAAATAGCACAAACCAGGGATTAAGAATAGATCACATACATGTGAAAATTTGGGAAAAATCTCAGAATGTTTTAACATCAGCTTCCTTGTCTGAAAAGTAGAGATAATATTTTGTTTACATTGTTGTGATTTACCAATTCTTCAGTCATTTATTAGCACCTTTGTGCTCTAAGAGCAATACTAAACATGAAAGTTATTAAGTTGAAGAGCTAAGGGGACAGCACTTAAGAAACACATGAGATAGTGGCAGAGACATGAAGACAGAAATTAAAATTCAATATTTATAACTGTAAGTATATTTCTCAATATGTTTTTGTTAAATAATATTATTCATTTTAAAAAGTCTATTTTGGTCAGTTTGGATTAATGTCTTTTTGCAAATATCTAAAGTTTTTAAGAGAAGTTGTAGCTTTATAGCAGCATTATAGATAAAATTCAAAGGTAGCCATATAACATCTTGCATGAATGTGGTACAATTGTTACTATTCATAAATGAACATTTTTATAATTATGTTATTAACTATAGTCCATCATTTACATTAGGTTTACTTTGTGTTGTAAATATTATTAACTAAATATTCAAAACACTGAGAGGCACAATCTTCCCACTTCTTTCAGCCATCAGAATTTTCTACAGCTACTCTACTTTTATTCCTTTCCCACTTTAGTACTGTGACCATTTGTACCATTCTCTCCCTGTCCTGTCAAACCTGGAAATCACTGTTGATATTTCTGCTATTTCCAACCAGCCTAGAGCATAATCCATCTTCTCAATACCTCAACCCCTCCACCATTTTTCTTCAGGCCACAGAGTTCCCTATTCATCCTGGATATTTGGGAAAGAAATTTTCAGGAAAGCAAGTATCTCTGTGTTCCAGGATTCCAGCAAAGAATCTCTCCTGGTACAGCCATGGCCCTTACAATATAGACAAACCCAGTGGTTAAGAACCTGCTTCTGGAGGGGACCATGGCCATGAGTTCAATCCTGATGGGTCTCTGCTAACTCTATGTGGAAAAACTTAAAATTGCTGTGTCTCAGTTTCCCATCTGCAAATAAGAATGGCAGTAATATTGCTTATTTCATGAGTTAAGATCTTAGTAAGTGATACTTGATGTTTAGTAAATGATTCCTTGCCATTCACATTTTTGGTGTATGGCTGCATATTACCTTACTTGATGGGAAGTTGGATTGAATGAATACTGCAATACCTGGCAATGTCTGATATCCCCTTCTCATTCTCTGCTCCCATTAATTTTCCTGTAGAATTAGCCTCCAGCATTTCATTCCATATGACAGACTCGTTAGTTTAAGGGTCTTCCCAAATCCCTCTCCCTCAAGCAGAGATTAATATGAAGCAATTATAAACTTACAACATCTTAAATTGACCTGAAGTGGAATTCAGCTCTAGATGAGTGTCAGGAACTCAAGCAAAGAGGCCAATTATTTCTCTCTTCCTCCTCTCACCATCGGTCTTACTCCTTTATTCTTGCATCTCTAAAGTGCCTCATCTTCATATTTTAATCTCATCTCTTCCATCTTCCACTCCCACAAGCTTTGTAACTTTTCTTTGCAGTCTTTCTAATTGTTTTTTATGCTTACCTAGTGTCTTCTTAATATCCTTTATCTCTTTAGTCATATTTGTCATCAAATCTTTGAATTGATTTAGAAGATTTGCGTGATTGTCATTGATTTTTTTATCTTAAATCCTGTATCTCTTCATGGTATTTGTTTTTTTCCCTTGGCTGGGCCATTCTTCCTGTTTCATAATATGGCTTGTAATTTTTTGCTGATATATAGGTATCTGAATATGTTGATAAATTTATTCTGATGGACATTTTTCTCTCTATTGTCTATTTTTTCTCATCTACTCTTTGTTATTTGATTTGACTTTTTCTAAATCTTTGAAATTGTCCTTCTTAAATTATCAAAAATGTGACTGTGACTCACTAATGGGGCACAGATATCCTCCCAGTGTTTAGAGTACAGAGAGACCTAAAATCATTTTTTTTCCATGCAATTTAAAGTCAGGGTAAATAGAATACACTCATTGACACACCTTTCCATGGAGGTGTATCTCTCTCAGTTTTCCTTTGTTTACTTTTCTGGTCAAAGCCCAAATTCAAAGCAGGCTTTGCTGGCTGAATTCTCTGAAGAAAAGCCTTCAATTCCCCCTCCCTTTTCTCTTGTTTCAGCTGACAGTGTGGAAGATATCTGTTCCCTTCTCAGCCAGGTGCAGTGAGCCAAGGGTTTTTCCCAGCTTCATATTTTGTGGGTGGGAGAGGGGAGTCCTTCCCAGCTGCAGTGGTTTGGTAACTCATGCTTGCTGTTTTGGTCCTTTGAGTCTCTCTCTCATACTCCTGGGAGTTATGAAGCACTCTCCTGGTCTGCTTACCCCCAAATCAGTTCTCTCAGACAGCTTTGACTGTTTCTCCATTGTTTTTGTGAGAGAGTTAAGCACTGACAACTAACCCAATGCCATTTCCCCACAACTCAAACCACAGGATTTTATCAGAACACTTAGTTTGCTAATGTAAAAGCTTCCACATATAATATGTAAATTAATTTATATGTCTGTTTTATAATAAAGTTTATTTATGGACACTGAAAGTTAGAATTTTATATAATTTTTATGACATGAAATATTATCCTATTTTCTTATAAAATTTTTGAAACATTAAAAAGTACAGAAATCATTCTTAACTGATGGTTAATACAAAAACAGGTGGCAGGTTGAGTTTGGTTAGCAGGACATAGTTTATCAACACTGATATAAGGGTTATAAAAATAAATTATTCATTGCTTTTGTACTCAAGAAGCTGAATTCCAAAATGAAAGTTTAAGCATGTATAAAAACAACCTATCAACTTTACAAGGCAGAGTTTCACCTAAGAATTCTTGTGAGTGGTATGTGTTATGGGTGTTCAAGCAATAGAGCTATTATAAGCAATACAAGGCAAACATTTATGCATTTTTATATTCATGCACAAAAACTTATATTGTCTAAATACTGCAGATTTCTTTCTTAATGCTTTTTATTAAGAAACTGAAAATCCTGGTAGTATATGCAACTCTTTTGAGAATTTCATGTTGTAGAATGAGTTACAAATGTTTAGAACTAATTTCTTTTTTTTTTTTTTGAGATAATCATATTTCTCCAATTTTTTTTCTAAAATACATTTGCTTGCTGTGGCAGTTTGATATTTGTATGAATTCCAGAAATAGCTACGGATTATGTTGGTAAAATTTCTGTTTTTGTGTGCATGATTAACTCATGACTAGGGCCTCTGAATGGGCCTTGTCAGTAGGATGTGGAGTCCCTGTCTTTTGGTGGGTGGGGATTCAGAGATAAAAATACATGGCAGAGCAGAAGAATAGTTGTAGTTTTGATGTTGAAGTTCTGCTGCTAAGTTTTAATGCTGGAGCCAGGGTAAGTAAGCACACAGAGGAGCTTGGTCATGAGGAAGGAGAGAAGGCTCATGGAAGAGATGAGCCATTCACCTATACTCTACAGCTGGCCTTGTGCAGAGAGGCAAATCCTAGAGAGACTCATAGCCTACAGCTGATACTGTAGACATACCAGAGAAGTTGAGCCCAGAGACAAGCAAGCCCTGGGAATAGAGGAAGCCAGGAAGCCTGAACCATCACTGATGTCACCTATCATTATGTACCAACACGCTGCAATAATCTTTGGTGAGGGAAGTAAATTATGCTTTATGCCTTGGTAACTATGGGCTTCTACCCCAAATAAATTCCCTTTTATGAGTGCCAAGAGATTTCTGGTAATTTACTTGAGCATCCCTTTGAATGAATTATACACTTGGTTTTTTATTTACCTTAATGTGACAATCTCTATTGTTTCTGAAAGAATTGAATATTTTTAATTTCATAGTATTTATTTTTATATGTTAATTTTTTTACAAAATGATTTTTGTTTGTGTGTTTGCATAAAAAGATTCAGTCATAATCAATCATTCTGCTTCTAAGGAGAAGAAACAACACTTTATATGCTGCATGTTGAACTAAAGCTAAACAAGAGGTTCCTATCCCCCAGTACTAGACAATGCAAAGTTACATTGACTTGCTAAAGAGCAGTACAAAGCAGTCCACACATTTTTTAAAAGAATTTTTTCACATAAACCACAATATAATGAAGAAGATATTGCTATGCTAACATTTACAGAAACATAACTAAAGATCAGGATTTAAGTAACGTCATTAAAATTATAGTTTCCACGTTTATATCTGTCTAACCACCAAATTAATTTTCTTTACATTATGCCAGGCTGATGACATGAAACTGTGTAGTTATCAATCTTATACAAAAAGACTTTATCAGGTGCATTTGGGGAAAAAATCTGAATATACAAATTGGAGAAAGATTTTCTTTTTGGAGATGAATGTGAAGACATTGCAATTGTCTGGAAGTCCACATGCATGGTAGATTACATTTCATCATTATTCCTGTGATAAATGGACATCATGGGTGCTCTAGAGACATTTTCATGGGCTTGGCAACACCTTAATATTTTCCATTGAGGGACAACTGCTTGTGTGCATGTGTATGGCTTCACACAATTTTCTCTAATTTCTAAAAATCACCATTGTTATCTGGTATATGTTAATTAAATCTGTCATCACCTAGGCTACTCACCACAAACTCCTCAAATACTGATGAGAAATTACTTAGCAATCTGCTAGGGTAGATCTTAGCTCACATACTAACAAGTATTTAATCTCTATAGCTTTATAAAATGATAAAGTCACTGAGCTCATTTGCAAAATATATGACTCCATTTCAACACCAAATAACTTGTATTCATATTTCTATGAGAAAAAATTTCTAACACTGCATAGTGTAGGATTACATCTGATCACACAAAATCTATAAGATGTCAGCAATTTAAAAAGCAGAGCTGCCTGGACATAGGAAGGGTTTAAGTTAGATATGAAACTGGAAAAAAAAAAGAATTTTAAGCCTTGAGTGTTATTGGAAATTCTAATTCTATAGAGTAAAAATGCTTAGTGTTTAGTCTCAGGTATCAGGCATTGGTGATTGTGCTGGTAACAGGAAAAATATATGTGCTTCTTAGATTTGTATTTTGCAACCTGCTTAGGATTCATGTCAGAGGAAAAGTGTGCAGAATCATAATAATTCTGATTGACTACCTGCATGAATTCTATCAAAAAAATAATGGTGCTATCTGTACTTTTGTCTGATTAAAACAGCATAATATGGTGCAGGTACAACACATGACATTAAGTGAAATATTAGATGTGAGAATTTCCCCACTTTTGGACCCAAATCTGATATATTTGGGTTATAAAGTGTATTAGTCAGGGTTTTCTCAGGAAATAGAATCATCAGAAGATATCTGTCAATAACATGAGATTTTATAAGAGTCTCTCACGTGACCATGGGTATGCACAAGTCCAGGTTCTGCAGGCAGGCTGAAAACCTGGGGCTCTAAGGAAAGTCCAATGAAAGGCCCATAATGAGTTTCTGGGAGAAGTTGGCTGCCCAAAGACAAGCTGAAAATCTCTCTGAATGTGGAAATCACTTCCCCTTTAAGGCTTTCAAATGATTGGATAAAAGCATCACCCATAGCTCATGCAATCTCCCTCACTGATCCAGATGTAATCAGCCTTCCATGCAGTAAATTCATTGGTGATGAATGTCCATAAATGCACTTGTATTACAATTAGCCCAGTATTTGCTGGACCAAACATCTTGACACAATTCCTTGGCCAAGTTGACACATTGGCCTAACCATCACAGTCCACCCCTTGTCAACTCAGCAACCATACACATTAGCCTAAACCATATTTTGTCTCTAAGTAAAAACAATAACAGACAAGCATACATATATATTTCTGCCTAACAATGTTCAACTCCCCTGCATACAACTGAAAACACAGTAATTCCCCACAGAATAGGGTGCAACTCCTTGGGTAATATTCACTCTTAAACTTGACATCCTTAAATATTATGATGTGAAGTCAAAACAACTTTTCATATTATAGGGGAAAAGGTGGGGGAAGAAAATGAAGAAATTCATTTTGTGTACATATACAATCATACTCATAAAGAAACAAGGAAGACAGATTCTTGACTATTACAGTAAAATCTGGAATGCAGAGAAGAGCAAGCACAGAGCTATTCAGGGAAGATGGAGTTAGTCTTACAAATTTATTCCTCACAGTCTTGGTTAAAGTTGTGTATTCTGGACATTCCTGGAGTAGATGGGCAGGGCTCAAATGGCAATTTCATTCTGGCATTCCAATCTCTTTAAGCCTTTGAATCCCTTAATCTACTGTATTGCAGGGCAAATCAGGCATCTCAACATCAGACATGCTAGGCCAACCTTTGGCCAATGTTTCAGTCAGCCACACAAATAAACTGTTAGGGCCCTTTCCAATCCCTCAAACTATGGCTTTGAAACCAGAATTTCTGCTTAGTGGGCCCATATCAATAAATTCAGCTGGATCCAACTTTATATTCCTTCCACCATTATCCCATAGCCTTAGTATCCATTCCCACACATATTCCCCTGAATTCTGTCTATATAAGTTGGAATACTCATGCAGTTCTTTCAGAGTATAGCATACTTCCTCATGGGTCACACTTTGTATTTCACCTTTGGGGGCTTGTTGTGATTTTAGTCTAGTAATATGTCTCAAACTCAAGAGGGTGATGGGGGTGGGTAAGGAGAAAGATTAGGGTTGTCTTACAGGCTACTGACCTCAGAAAATTCCTTTGCATTTTCTTCTGGTGAGACAGGATTAATCTCTTCAGGCAAGGACTGGAAGCCAGATTCCTTAGGGCAGACTGGAAGTTGGGCAGTGCATGCTGGAGTTTGGCTGGTACCTCCCTCATGGATGGGAGGAGGTCCAGACTATCTGGGGCAGGCTGAAGGCTGAGCAGTGCATGCTGGAGTTAGGCTGGTACCTGCCTTAGGGCTGGGAGGAGTTCCAGACTCACTGGCACAGGCTGGAGACTGGATGATACAAGGTTGACAAAGTGTGGTCTACACAGGGCAGGCCATCACAGGTTATCTTGTAAAGTCTCAGCAGAATTTAGGGTTCCAATGTCCCCACCAATATTATTATCATTCCATATGTCTCCATCCCAATCCTCAGGTTTCCACTTCTTTCCAATCAATGCCTTCACTTTAATTGCAGAAACCCTATGAGGTTGTGATTTTAGTTTCCTCTGTAATTCTGCTACTCATACAATGAAAGTCTGGGTATAATTCTCAGATATCTCAAGTCTGTGGCTACAGGAGACAAGATTTTCTTTCAAGGCACACATAGAAACTTTCATGTCATTCATGTGGCATTTAAGTTTTAAATTTGAAGACTTTAGCTCATTTCTTTCTTTTGTAACTGTATCCAGAGTATCTAGGAGGAGCCACACAACATCATTATACTTTTTGACTCCACAAAATTCTGTTAAGGTGTTGAAAACATTCTCACCCAGATCCTTGCTTCTTAGAAGTGTGGAAGTAGGGGAATCCAGTGATGCTATTTTGCATATCTCTATTGGAGCTCATGCCATGGACTTTTAGCAACCTCTTCATAATTGGAAAGGGAGTCATTAGTACCGTTGAGTCCAATTAGAGTAGAGAGCCAATTACAAAATTTAAAGAACTACCTCAGACATCCCGTGTTAAAGACTCTGTTCCTCAAGAACCCCACTTCTGGTACCAAGCTGTATTTAGTCAGGGTTCTCTTGGGAAACAGAATCAACAGGAAATATCTGTCAATAATATGAGATTTTATGAGTCTCACAAGTGACCACGGGGATGCAGAAACACAGGTTGCACAGGCAGGCTGAAAATCAGGGGCTCTGGTGAAATTCCAATGAAAGGTTCTTAATGAGTTTCTGGGAGAAGTTGGCTGTCCAAAGACAAACTGGGAAACTTTTTGAATGTTGAAATCACTTATCCTTTTAAGGCATCCAACTGATTGAATAAAAACATCACCCAGTGCTGATGCAATCTCCTTGACTGATGCAGATGTAATCAGCCACACATGCAGTAAATTCACTGGTAATCAAAGTCTACAAATACTCTTGTATTACAATTAGCACAGTGCTTGCTGGACCAAACACCTGGACACAATTACTTGGCCAAGTTGACACATTTGCTTAAACAAATAATGGTGCTACACACACTTTTGTCTGATTAAAACAGCATAAAATGGAGTAGATACCTCAAATGACATTAAGTGAAACACTAGATTTGAGAATTTTCACACTTTTGGACCCAAGTCTGATATATTTGTGTTATAATGTAAACTCATTCACCAAGTGCATTAATCCCTGAAACTCATACTGATGCTTTTATGGAAAAAAAATTGGCAACTGCATCATGATATTTGAAATTGCCTTTTATGTACCCACATAGCTACAACCTCAAAATATGAGAAAAATAAAGGCATGGAGTATTCCTAAAATGATATAACTATTCATAATTTGGAAAACTTTTAAAAGAACAATAAAATCTGATAAACTAACTGCTGTAATACCACACTCATTTTCAGTAGAGCTATTTTCTGTATTAAATAAGTAATGGAAATATGTTCAGCGCTGACTCTCAATAAATACATATTGCAATGAATTGAATTGAATTTTTTAAATGTGCTTATTCTTGTGGATAAAATTTAATCAATAATTCAGAAATTAATAAATACATATTGCAAATAAACTATGTTCAAGTTATGATGCTGTTAAAAAGATTTAGATAAAATATAATCTTTGCACACAGAATCGTAAAAGTGATTTTCAAAGGCTTCATAAAAAATTCTAATACAAGTATAATCATGACATCTACTGAATGTTTTCTAGGTACCAGATGCTGTCTGGTAACTCATTTATGCTTCACATCTACCCCATCATTTTGCTTGTTTAACCTCCCTATTTTAAAGATGAAGAGAGAAAGGCACTATTGAGTGAGAGGCTTTGAATACAGATAGACATTATCAAAGCTGCACTGATAAATAACTGCAAGTGTTGTGCATTGAAGGGAGTGGATGGAAATATGTTGATAAAGATTGACTCTTTGAAGTTTCTGGAAATCATTGTTAAAGGATGATTTATTTCAATAAGCCTTGAAAAGTAAATAAGAATCCAAAAAATGAAAGTGAGAGGGATAATTCTAGGCAGAAATAAAGGCAAATGTGTAGATGTATGAATGTGGAAGACTTGTGGAGGAAACACAAGGGTATCTACTAGACAGGTGCTTGTATTTTGCATATAAAAACAATAGATAAGAAGTTTAGTAAAGTAGTTTGTGTCCAAATCATGGTTATGTAGAATACTAGACTGAAAATATATATTCTATGTCATCAACAATATTGTATATTGTTGTTTTCCTGAGCAGTGAAAGAATATATGCATGGCATTCTCAATTACTGTTCTTATAGCTCCATGGCAATTTTTAAAAAAGAGAAAAGGAAATCTATTGGACATTTGATAAAAAATATGCAGTAATTGATTTGTAATACCAAAAATTAAAGTGAATGACAATGAGCTTTTCTTTCTT
>JAKSZT010038682.1:1335606-1385729 GCA_026826555.1 Tolypeutes matacus
TAGTCCCAAAGAGGGCATGTAACTTTTTTCACGGGAGAAAGGGCTACATCATGGATTGTCTGTGAAACTAGAGTTTCTTATACCTGATGTTGGGTATGTCAGAGTACCTCACCTTGACTCTCATGGCTTATAACCACTATGCATCTGTCTGAAACCCACTGCATTATCCCATCCCAGGTTTTGTCTTCAGATGATTGCTGGGTTTGGGAGACTCTATAACTTCATTTAAACACAGATTATATCCAATGCATTTCCCTATCTGGGGATCAAGGGAGACAAACCACTTCTGTGAGGTCCCGGTTTTTATTAAGGTATCCGGTGAAGACATTTCAGCATATCAGTGGTGATGATGTCCTGATTGTTGCACTTTTCAGTCTCATTACAGCTTCTTATACTCTCAGTTTCCTCACTGTACTCCATATAAACTCTGTCAAAGGCAGGAAAAATGCCCTGGCCACATGCTTTTCTCACTTAACTCTTGTGAATCTCTTCTTTGACCCAAATATATTTATAATACATGACTTTGTCTTCATCCCATAGTACATACAGGACAAAATTATCAATGCTTTTAGCAACATACTCACACCTATGTTGAAATCCCTCATCTGCAGCCCGAGGAACAAGGAGGTAATGGCAGTTCTCAGGAAGCTAGTAGGGAAATGTTTGTCCTCTTAATAGATGAGTAATACCTCTCAGCAGTGACAACTGAGGTGCTGGTGACCAAAAGCAAACTTTGGTCAAGGTTTGGAGAACAAGCATGTGTTGTGTGATTTCAGGAAACCAAAGTGATAGTTGTTATATGGAAATAGAATTTTTCATATAGGATTATTTCTAGATATCCAATGGAGGTTTCCTTACTTTGCTTGTAAATATAATTTTGCCATTTTTAAGATAGGCAATAATTGATCAATTATTTTTCATTATTTGTAAAATTTAGCCTGACATCTCTGAAATTATTAGAAATTTACTATTAATGAAATAAGAACCCATGTCTGGGCTTCAAAACAAACTTAGCTTTCTTGAGCATCCTCATTATTAAAATTAGTAAGGTTATTTGAAATCCAAGTCAAAATAAAAATGAAGTATTATTGTGTGAAATACAAAGTCAGATATTAATACAAACTGTTATCTTTTGTATTGTATATGTTAAGGGAAATTTAAAAATATAAAATTTTAATATCCATAGCACATGTTTATTAAACTATATTTGTTATATTTGTTTGAATATATGTTAACTGTTATAAGATAGTCAATCTTCAGTTCAAATATTATTTTATTTTGCTTTGGGGTTCCTATAAATAGTTTCTAGAATCCCCACAACAAAATGCATATATGCTGTAATGTAAAAGGGAAGTAAAAGACCTCTATCATTAATATATCAAACAGTATCTCACTGGGTACAAACATATAACCATGTGTTCCTTCTTTCATTCCTTCTTCCCTTTCCTATGTGTTTCTCCCTTGCCCATGGATGAAATCCCAGGAAATATCTACAGCTGATTTTTAGGGTGTGAAAATTTCCTGTTCATCATAGATACAAGAATATTCTCATTTAATAACTTTAATAAATTATCATGACTCATGTAGCTATATATGCATATCTAAATTTTTCTCCCCATTCCAGATATTATCAGTTATCAAACCAGTAAGACTGCATAGGAAGAAAATAATTTTATCCTTTCTCCTTGCACTTGGCTAACTGCTCATGCAGCTTGCCCATGCTTTCTGGTCCTGTCTCTGCTTGATCTCAGATGTACCATTTCTATCTTATGAGGGACTGTTACTGACCTATTTGACATGGCACATCTGACAGACCCAGGTCATAATGGGCAGCTGCAGATGAAATGTCACATAGTGCTCCAAGGTCAAAATTTCCATCTTCAGTGGGTGCTTAGTAACATCAGAAACTTTCAAAAGGGGAATAATTTTCTCCAGTAGATGGCCAGAATTGCAGCGGCCTATGTTGTGATTCTCACTCTGGGGCTTGCCTTAATAGCAATAGCACATTGTTCCCCACTACAAACACCTAACCATCATAGGCTCTGTTGGAACATATGTCCCATTGGTAGAGCTCTTTGCACCACAAACTGTATCTGTGGAAGAGGCCTCAAAGAGTCAGCCTTCCATGTCATCCAGTACAGGAGCTGGAACAGCATTTCTACATGTATACTTGTTGCATTCAGTACTCAAAGTGTCCTCTCATGCCTGTGCTTCCTTCTTTGTGGTAGGGGATGCATGATAGAACAATTTATTTTTACTTAAGAAGGAATATGCCAACATGCCCTGACAATTAGTATCCTAAAACATGTATTGAAATGTCAGGTCCCTGAACCTTTATTAGTTTTCTATCCTACTATTTGGATTGGAAGATTTGTTTTTCATTATTTTAAAAAAATATTTTTTTATCAAAGAATATCATTCATACATGGCATGCATAAACAATAAGTGTATAGTAAAGATAGTGAACTTACAAAATAAACATACATAACATCATATTGGGGTCTCATACATCACACCTCCACAACACTGTGTTATTGTGAATCATTTGTTACAAACCATGCAAGAGCATCATCAAAATATTACTACTAAATATAGTTCCTATCCTACATTTGGTGTATTTTCCCCAACCCATTCTAATTTTTAAAAATGTATTTTATTACAGAGGTTGTGAACTGGCAAAACAATCATATACATGTGTAGAATTTCCATAGAACAACCCTTCACGAACACACCACTCTGTTCTGGAACATTTGTTACAGATTATGAGATAATATCATCAGACTATTACCAACAACCATGGTCCATAGCATACATTTGGCACACTTTTTCCATATACCTCCATTATCAATATAGTACAACTTTGGCATTGATGCAAGAATATTATAGTATTGCTGTTAACCTCAGTCTATAGGTCACAGTAATTGTAGTTTTCCCATGCTTCTCCACATTCCCACCACCCTGCAATAGTGATGTATACATCTACTCGGGCTCACAGAAGGACACTTTTGCATTAACACTCACAATGACAATTCTCATCCACCTCTGGATTCACTGTGTTATTCAATCACTAGATTATTCTTTAGCTTTCTTCCCATTGACATTTACTAACTCAGATTATGCTTTTCAGGCATAATCCCATTTAGAAGCCAGATGCTACTCACAATAATGTGTTACCATCAACTCTATCCATTTCCACACTTTCACAGTCAAGTTAATGAATGTTCTACATACATTAAGCATCAGTAGGTCTTCTCAACCCTCCTCTTATCTCCTAATAACCTATACTCTAAGTTTTAACTCTGTGTGTCCATTCTTCATATTTAGTTCATTAAAATGAGACCATGCAATATTTTTCCTTCTGTGCCTGGCTTACTTTGCTTAGTATAATGTCTTCAAGACTCATCCATGTTACCACATGTCTTCCAATTTCATTTCTTCTTGCTGCAGCATAGTATTCTATCTTATGTATATACCACATTTTGTTTATCCATTCATTGTTTGTTGGACACTTGTTTTATTTTAATCTTTTAGCAATTATGAGTAATGCTGCTGTTCATATCATAGTTTTTAGCTCTTCTGTATATATTCCTAGTAGAGGAATTGCTGGATCATATGGCAGTTCTTTATTTAGCTTCTTAAGGACTTGCCAAACTGTCTTCCATAGAAGCTACACCATTTTACACTCCCACTAACAGTGAAGAAGTATTCCTATTTCTCCACATCCTCTCCAGCACTTATTGTTTTCTGCTTTTGTAGTAATGGCAATTCTATGTGGTGTTAGAAGATAAGTCATTGTTGTTTTAATTTGCATTTCTGTAATAGCTAGTAATATGGAACATTTTTTCTTGTGCTTTTTGGTCATTTGTGTTTCCTCTTTGGAGAAATGTCTATTTAAATCTTTTGCCCATTTTTAAATTGCTTTGCTTGCTCTTTTATTGTTGAGTTGTATGATCTCTTTATATAGAATGGAAATAAAACCTTTATCAGATAAGTGGTTTCCAAATATTTTTTCTCATTGTGTGGGTTGCCTTCTCACCTTCTTGATGAAGTCCTTTGAATCACAGAAGTGTTTAAGTTGTAGGAGGTCCCATTTATCTATGTTTGCTTTCATTGCTCATGCTTTCAGTGTAAGGTTTAAAAATCCACCACCTACCACCAGGTCTTGACGATGTTTCCCTACATTTTCTTCTAGGAGCTTTACTCTACTTGCTTTTATATTTAGGTCTTTGACCCATTTTGAGCTAATTCTTTATAAGCTGTGAGATAGGGGTCTTCTTTCTTTCATTTGGCTATGGATATCAAGTTCTCCCAGGACCATTTTTCGAATAAACTGTTCTTATCCAGCTGGGTGGGTTTCCTAGGCTTGTCAAAATCCCCAGGATGTGTTTCTCAATTGCAATTAATGTGACACTCTAATTAAGGATATTTATGTGGGAGGCTGTGGGAGGTGTGGGAGGTGAGCACGTGGGAAACACAATATTTTTTTGTTAGCATTTAAATAATCTAAGTATCCTTTAAAAAATAAAAAAATATCACTTTCCCATAGATGTCAGGGTCTGTTTCTGGACCACCAATTTGGTTCCATTGTTCTATGTGTCTATCTTTTTGCCAGTACCATGCTGTTTTTACCAGTGTAGCTAGGAAATATGGATTAAAGTCTGGAAGTGAGCATCCTCCAACTTCATTTTTCCTCTTTAGGATGTTTCTGGCTATTCCAGGCCTCTTACTCTTCCATATAAACTTGATCATTGTGTTTTCCATTTGTTTAAAAAATGCTGGTGGAATTTTTATTTGGACTGCATTGAATCTGTATATCAATTTGGGTAGAATTGACATCTTCCTGATATTTAGTCTTCCAAACAATGGGCATGAGATGTTCTTACAATTATTTAGGTCTTTTAAAATTTCTTTTAGCAATGCATTATATTTTCTGAATACAAGTGCTTTACATCCTTGGTTAAGTATATTCCTAAATACTTAATTCTTTTCATTTCTATTGTAAATGGATTTTTTTTCCTGACTTCCTCCTCAGATTGTGCATTACTAATGTATAGAAACATCACTGATTTTT
The DNA here is from genome assembly GCA_026826555.1 of Tolypeutes matacus. Classification (NCBI taxonomy): domain Eukaryota; kingdom Metazoa; phylum Chordata; class Mammalia; order Cingulata; family Chlamyphoridae; genus Tolypeutes; species Tolypeutes matacus. The sequence continues at coordinate 1,340,678 of JAKSZT010038682.1, forward strand.
GTGTATTGATCTTGTATTCTGACACTCTACTGAAATCATTTATTTGCTCTAGCAGCTTTGTTGTAGATTTTTCAGGACTTTCTTGATATGCAATCATATCAGCTGTGAATAGTGAACGTTTTAATTCTTCCCTTCTAATTTGGATACATTTTATTTCTTTTTCTTGCCTGATTACTCTAGCTAGAACCTTTATCCCTATATTGAACAATAGTGGTGACAATGGGTATCCTTGTCTTGGCCCTGATATCAATGGGAAAGCTTTCAGTCATTTACAATTGAGTAAAATGTTAGCTGTGGGTTCTTCATATATGCCCTTTTATCATGGTGAGAAAATTTCCCACAATTCCTAATTTTTGTACTATTTTTATCAGAAAAGGATGCTGTATTTTTTCAAATAATTTTCTGCATGAATCAATAGGATCAAATGATTTTTCTTCTTTGATTTATTAATGTGGTGTATTATGCTGATTGATTTTTTGTGTGTTGAATCAGACTTGCATGCTTGGTATAAAACCCACTTGATCATGATGAATAATTCTTTTAGTGTGTTGTTTGATTCAATTAGCAAGTACTTTATTGAGGAGTTTTGCATCTGTATTCATTAGAGAAATGGATCTGTAATTTTCTTTTTTCATAATATCTTTATTTGACTTTGGTATTAAGATGATATTGGCTTCATAGAATGAGTTTGGTCATGTTAATTCTTGTTCAATATTTTGGAAGAGCTTGAGTAAGATTTTTATTAAATCATCCTTGAATGCTTGGTAGACCTCACTTGTGAAACCATCTGGTCCTGGGATTTTCATGTTGCGAGCTGTTTGATGATTGTTACAATCTCTTTACTTGTGATTGGTTTGTTGAGGTCTTCTATTTCTACTAGGGTCAGTGTAGGTTGTTTGTACATTCCTAGGAATTTTTCTATTTCTTCTATATTATCTAATTTTTTGGCATAAAGCTGTTCATTGTATCTACTTATGATCTCTCTTATTTCTGTGAAGACAGTAGTAATGTTCCCATTTTCATTTTTTATTTCATTTATTTGCATATTCTCTCTTTTTTCCTTAGTCAGTCCAGGTAAGGGTTTGTCCATTTTGTTTGTCTTCTCAAAGAACCAACTTTTGGTGTTTTTAATTCTCTCTATTGTTTTTTTTGCTCTCAATTTCATTTATTTCTGCTCTGATCTTTGTTATTTCATTCCTTCTACTTTCTTTGGGATTAGTTTGCTGTTTATTTTGTTATTGTTGTTGCTGTTGTTTTTCCTCCAGCTGTGTAGTTAGGTCTTTTATTTTAGCTCTTTCTTGTTTCTTATGTGAACATTGAGGGCTATAAATTTCCTTCTCAACTTTACCTTTACTGCATCCCATAGGTTCTGAAATGTTTTATTCTCATTATGATTCTTCTTGAGATATTTATTTGTTTCTCCTGAAATTTCTTCTTTGGCCCACTAATTATTTAAGAGTTTGTTGTTTAATTTCAATATATATATATATATGTGAATTTTCCCTTTTTCTACCAATAGTTGGTCTCCATCTTTATTCCATTATGATCAGAGAAAGTGCTTTGTATAATTTTAATTTTGTTGAATTTATTGAGATATGCTTTGTGACCTAACCATAGGGTCTATCCTAGAGAAAGATCTATGAGCACTTGAAAAGAATATATAATCTGCTCTTTTGGGGTGCAATGTTCTGTATATGTCTATTGGGTTTAGTCCAGTTATCATATTATTCAAGCTCTCTGTATCTTTATTGATCCTCTGCCCAGATGTTCTCTCCAATGCTAGCAGTGATGTATTGAAGTTTCCAAATATTATTGTAGAGATGTCTATTTCTCCCTTCAGATTTTCCAGTGTTTGCATCATGTAACTTGGGGCATCCTGGTTAGTTGCACATAAATTTATGATTGTTATTTCTTTCTGGTAAATCATTCATTTTATTAATAAGTAATGTCCTTCCTTGTCTGTAATAACAGTTTTGTTTTTAAAGTGTGTATTATCTGATTTAAATATAGCTAACTCAGGTGTTTTTTGTTTTTTGTTTTTTTTTTTTTTAGTTACTACATGTATGAAATAGCTTTTTCCAACCTTTTACTTTCAATCTTTTGGTACCTTTGTGTCTAAGGTTAGTCTATTGCAGACAGCATATAGATGGCTTATATTTTCTCATCCATTCTGCCATTCTGTGTTTTTTGATTGGGGAGTTTAATCCATTAATGTTCACTGTTATTACCTTGTAAAGGCATTTCTTATTTTATCCATTTTGATATTTGTGTTTTATAATTAAATTTTTGAAGCTTATAATTAGTTACTGATACAGTCATCATTTCTAGATTCACTTCCAAGCCTCTCTCTCCTGTCTTTTGTTTCCAGGTTGTAGCACTCCCTTTAGTATTTCCTTTAAAGCTGGTCTTTTTTGTTATAAACTCTCAGTTTCTGTTTATCTGTGAATATACTAAACTCTCCCTCATTTTTGAAAGATAATCTTGCTGGATATAAAATTCTTGTCTGGCAGTTTTTCTCATACAGTATCTTAAATATATCTTACCACTGCCTTCTTACCTCCATTTCCTGATGGGAAATTGGTACTAAAACTTATTGGGTATCCGTTATAGGTTATACATTGCTTTTTATCTTGCTGTTCTCAGAACTCTTTCTTTGTCTTTGGCATTTGACATTCTGATTAGTATGTGTCTCAGAGTTGTTCTATTTGGATTTATTCAGATGGGAGTACATTGTTCTTCTCGGACATGGATATCTATGTCCTTCAATAGGGTTGGGAAAATTTCCACCATTATTTCTTCAAATATTCTTTCTGCCCCTTTTCTCTTCTCTTCTCCTCCTGGGATACTCATGACACATATGTTTGCACATCTCTTGCTATCATTTAGTTCCCTGAGTCCCTGTTCATTTTTTTCTATACTTTTCTTCATCTGTTCTTTTATATGATCACTTTAGGAGGTCATGTGTTTGAGCTAACCAATCCTTTCTCCTGTTTCCTCATATCTGCTGTTTAACACCTCCAGTGTATTTTTAATTTCATTTATTGCACCTTTCATTCCCATAAGGTCTGCTATTTTTCTATGTATGCTTTCAAATTCTTCTTTGTGCTCATCCAATGTCTTCTTAATATCCTTAATCTCTTCAGCCATCTCATTGAATTTATTAAGGAGATTTTTTTTGAACATTTATGATTAGTTGTCTCAACTCCTTTATGTGATTTTCAGGCTTCTCTTGCTCCTTTAACTGAGTCATATCTTTCTTTCTTTTTGTATGGTTTGTAATTTTTTTGCTGGTGTTTTTGCATCTGGCTTGCTAGATGTATTTATTCTGGGTCAGGTTTCTCACTTTAGTTTAGGCTTTCTTGTCTTTTCTCCCTTGCTCGTTGTGTAGTAGGAGTCAAGGATGTATTTGTAGCTGCAAGCTTTGTAGGCTGAGCTGCTCACATTTCCCCAGGAATTGATGAATCCTTTCCCAGCTTTCTCCTTTGTCAGGGATAAGGACAGAGCTGCAGCCATATATAATACTCCAAGTTGGGCAGGACAAGGCTGTCTGTATTTGCCCAGAGAGACTGATATAGTTTCACACCTCTTCCTCCCCTACCTTGGTTGGGGATGTAGCTATAGTTGTGGGCAGCAAACTATTCTATATTTGTGGACCACAGTAATGACCAGTTATGACCACAGTAACTCAGGGAAACTGACATAGCACCAGACCCCCTTCCTGCCTGGGGGGAATTGACACTCTGGAGTGCCCAACAGTCTAATCTCTGTGGTTTGAAAATGCCTGCAATTGCCTGAGAAGCTGAGAGAGTACTGTCCCTTCTGTCCTTTTGGGGTGGAAATAGATCCACCAATGCTTAACAGTTCAGTCCCTGTAGGCTGAAAGTACTGACTGTTGTACAGAGTGACTGAGGAAGCACCAGCACCCTCATCCTATTGGGAGGTGGGTGTGGTTCTACAGGCACCCAACTGTTCAGTCCCTTTAGGCCAAGAATAACTGCAATTGATTGTAGAGGTTGAGGAAACACTAGTCCCCTTCTATCCTAATAAGGCATGGGATTCAGTCCACAGGCAACCAACAGATCAGTCCCTATCAGCCAAAAGTACACACCATTGTCCGGAGAGGCTGTGGAGACAACAGCCCCTCTTACCCTAATGGAAGTGGCAGTAGATTGATAGGCATCCAACAGTCCAGTTCCTGCAGGCCCAAAATCTGCCATTGCCCAGAAAGATTGTGTAAACACTAGCACCCTCCTCTCCTATTGGGGAGTGGGGTTGGATCCACAAGTATCCACCAGTCTGGGCTTTATGGCCTAAAAGCAGCTGCAATTACCTAGAGAAACTGGGCAAACACAGTCCATCTCTTGTCCTATTGGGGATAGGCATGGAACCACAGGTTCCCAAAAGTCAAGTTTGTGCAGGAAGAAAATGTCTACAGTTTCCCTGAGAAACTGAGGGAACACAAGCCCTCTCCTAGCCTATATAAGGATAGAGGTGGAGATGGATTTGAAAACATTCAACAAATCACTTCATGGGGACTGAAAACTCCTGCCATTGCCCAGAGAGGCCTAGGATACCCTGTACCTCTCCTATCCTATTGGCGTGCTGGCATGCAGTCCCAGGTTACTGACTATTCAGTTTGTGCTGGCAGAGCACACTTGCAGTTTCCTGGAGAAGCTGGTGCAGATCTTGCCAGTTTCCTTTCTGCTGGAGGTGGGGCTGGAGCCTAGTCTAGGGTTGCAATATGATCTTAGTGGAAAGAAGCCAGTCTCTAACTTCTCTGGATTTTCAGTCAGCCATGCTTCCCCTCATTGCAGGGGCAGAGTCAAAATCATGGCTACCAAACTCTTTCCAACTTGAACAGTCTCAAACCCTAGTTGTTTCTAGGATTATACTTTAGCCAGCTGACTCCACTAATCAGTGGTTGAGGTCAGTGGACAACGGTCTCTTTCTCCACCACTTATGGGTAATGGAGCTTCTAACTCCAGCCATTGGATAACTCCTGAGGCAGTTATTACACATAGTAGGATGAGCACTGGCTTCTGTGGCCTGGTTTGCAGTTTCCCAGAGAGGTTGTGCAGGTTCCCCCAGCTTCCTCTTTACCAGAGATGGAACTGAGATTTAGGCTACAGCTGCAATCCAACCTGGGTAGAAAGAAGCCGGGGTCTAACAGAACTGTGATTTTCATGTGCTGACTTTCAATCAACTCTGCTTTCTTTCATGCTGGAGGCAGAGTAATAATGGCAGCTACCAACCTCTTTCTGACCTGAACAAACTCAAAGTTTAGTTTTTCCTAGGATTATACTTTAGCCCACTGAAATCACCAATCACCAATCAGTAGCACACCATGTTTTCCTCCTACCTCATTTTTTTTTTGGAAATGGAGCTTCCAACTCCAGCCACAGAATTGCTCCCAAGGCAGCTCATGCTATGGGCAATGACATCCATGGTGTGGAGGGCTCTACTGATGAATCCTCTCTGCAGATGAACAATCTCCTCATTCCATACTTTCAAATGATATTGCAGGATACACTTCTGGTCTCCTGGGATCCCAAAACTTGTGGTCTAGGTATCTCTCAGTGATTACCAACTGCCTTGCAGCATGAGCAGAATCCATGAGCACCTCACTCTGCCAGCATATTGGCTTTGCAGTGGAGTAGAAGAGATTTACATGACCTCCAGCATACAAGCCTCACCTTTCTCATTGTGCCCTATCAATATGATGTACTCATATAATTGTTTAGTGACATATTCTGTGAGATATCCAATTGATATATATGTCATCAGTCTTTATAAGGAAAGGGGTCAAGTGAGATAGCAAAGCCATGACCCAAATGAATACTATTGTTTTTCCCACATGAACACAATGTATAATTCTGGTTTTAATCAAAGTGAAAAAAAAATACATTTGCCCTGTCCATGGCCACATTAAAGAACCAGAAACTTTATCTGCTCAGGCAATGTGACCTCATTTTTCAATTTCCTAGGCTTCTGAAAACTGATACCATGAAATGGGTTGGCTTTTAACAATGGGATTTATTAGCATACAATTTGAGGCTGTGAGAATGTCCAAATTAAGACATAATCAGGGCATTTTTTTCTTTCTGAAGACGGGCTGCTGGTAATCCTCAGCAAATCAGCCACATTGCTGTGCCTGCTTTTCTTTCCCTTCTCTTCTGGGTTTCCTTCTTTCAGATTCCTGCTTTCATGGCTTTTTCTATGTGTATTCATCCCATTTATAAAGGACTCCAATAAGAGGATTAAGGACCATACAGATTGACGTGAGTCACATCTTAACTGAAGTAACCTTATTAAAAGATTCTCACCTGCAGGAATGGATTAAATTTAAGAACATGTATTTTGGAGAAGAGCATACAGTTTCAAATGACCACACCATGTCTGGTAAATCAGCTGTGATAATGGTTACTAATTTGTTAAATCTGTAAAGTTCTACAAATTTTCTCCAGTACCGATTCAGTTTCTGTAAGAGTTTGAATGGAAGAAGAAATTAAGATATGAGTGTGACAGCAAATCTTGTATTTTAAGGTCTTTGTTAATGTCAAATAGCTCCAACCCACAGGTACAATATTGATTTTGATTATTTACCTTCACATAAAGGAACAATTTCAGATGTTTCTACTTGTCCTTCATCACTATGAGAGCCCTTAACCCACAGGCCAATAATACAATTTTGGAGTTTCTCAAACAATCAAACATATAAATTCTAATATTTATGTAGGAAACAGGGGAATTGACCATTGGGTGGCCTCCTCTGCAGGCCACCACTGAACTTATTGGTGATGTTGGCTCTCTGTTAACAATGCTTCCCAATGGCCTTGATGATTTATGGGTCCTCTCACAGAATATAATCATTTGGTGGGACTCTGGTTTTATATAATATACCCATTGGCTATTTAAATTAGCAAGATTATTCTTCCTTCTATCACCTTAAAAGACAATTTAGTCATTTACACTTCACTGAGCTTTTGCCCAAACTTTTAAGGGCCACTTAACAGTGATTTTAACCTGGAGACATTGCATGCTTGTGAAATCTACCCTCCCAAGAAAATGTTTATCTCATAAACGTTTATGAAATAAATGTTTATGTCATACATTCTGCATAAGAATTATTGCTTATTCACTCTTTTTTTCTTTTTTATTCACTTTTAATATTTTAAAAGATGCTTAGGTTAACTAAATGTTACACAAAAATTAAAGGGTTTCCCATTTTCCCTAGCTCCAACACTTCCCACAACCTCCAACATAACCAGCTTTTATTAGTGTGGCAAATCAACTGCAATGGATATACACATTGTGGGTCTTTGCCACTAACCATGGGCCATAGTTCACATTGTAGGCCACACTCTTTCTCACACAGTTCTGCATGTTATATGCTGATGTAAAATGGCCTATATCTGTATTTGTTATGACACTGAGGATAATTCCCAAGTCCCAATACAGCCCCTGTATTACAACTGCTTTTCCCTCTCCCTCACTCAAAAGCATCCAGTGGCCACTGCCTCTTCATCAAAGTTGTAATTTCATCCATTGCTTGAATCACAATATGTGTACAACAGAATACCAGTAAGTCCACTCTAGTCCATAGCTCTTCTCCCAATCCTGAGGATACTGGGATGGTGATGTCCACTCTACCTCCAAATGAGAAGGGCCTTATATCCCATGGATAAAATGGATGGGATTATCATGCCTACAGCTGCAGACTTTCACCATTCCCTGGGATGGCTGTTGTCCATCATCATATCCTCGACAGGTGTCTTGTGTGAGTCAATTGTGCTGTAGAGTAAGAGTTGCATCTCCAACAAGATTCCAGGCACACTTGCACATGGGCAGGCCAAAGGCTCCAGTCTCTGGAAGTACACTTACAAACTCCAGTATCACATATAGGTTTGAATATAAGGGACTGATGGACCATGTGCAGTGAGAACTTATTTGAGTCCAATTCTGTCACTCTCAGGAGCACAGATTCCAAAGTATAACCCACTAATAAGGCTACCTCCCTTATATAGGGCCTAGGTGTCTCCATAGCCCTCAGGAGCCCATCGATTAGGGTGATATCCACTTTCGTGTAGATCCTAAAAAGATCCTACTGAGGTGTGCATAAACATTACCTCTGGGATAGCCTCCTGACACTCTTTGAATTCTCTTAGCCATATGAATTCATTTGTCTTTACCTTTTCCCCCTTTTATTAAAGGTATTTTTCCAGTCATATTGCCAGTTGGCACTTGGTAATAATCCCTCATAGCCAGGGAGGCTCGTCCCTGGGAGTCATGTCCCACGCTGGGGGGAAAGTAATGCATTTATTTGCAGTTTAGCTTAGAGAGGGGCCACATTTGAGCAACAAGGAGACTCTCAGGAGGCAACACTTAGGCACTCCAAAACAATAGGCTAAGTTTCAATTCCAAGAACTAGTCATCAGAAACAAGAGCTCATCACTGGATCATCCTCCTTTGCCAGATTGCTCCGACACTTGGGGGACTGTTGCTGCTCCCTTGGAGAATATGGCAGAGCTCTCCAGGCTGGGAATTCAGTATTCTCTAATTTATTGAGTGATTCTCCACCCACTGTGATTGTGCCTCACCCCTTGATCATTTGAACAATTTCATATATCTTTTATGTATAATAAGGTGAACTTCCTGCCATGAAACCCCCATCCCTGACAACCTACATTAATGATCCTCTCCTGCCCCCATTGTAATCCTTTTGTGATCCAAATTTTCTTAAGGTGAAGCCCATATAATAGCCAAAAACAATTAATAGGAAAAGGAAATATTAATGATAACTTTAAATGTAACAGATAAAATAATAGAAACAACAACAACAAACAACAACAACCAAAAAAAAAAAAAAAAAAACACCAGAAATAAATTAAAGGATTGGCATATTCAAAAAATGGGAAAAATATAAAAAATTGACATTTTTCCTTTTATCACTGCATTATTGGGTGTCCAGTCTGTACTGTGGCACCTTCCCCTACACTCCCCAGTGTTTCCCAAATTTTCGTTTAATTTTCAAAGAAGATTTAGGTCACAGCAGAGTCACACACAGCATACTAGAGAATCTCATATACCCAACCTCCTCACCCTTTCCTTAACCCATATTAAAACCTTTTTGTATGTGGATGGTAGCATTGTTATAATGGTTATACTGATAGTGAAACATAGCTACTAAACTTTGACAATGGTTTACAGTATAGTTTACATTTGAGACAATACAATTTAATAACTTTTGATGATTTTTACCATGTCTTGTGTCCATCACTGTAAGGTAATGAGAAACATTTCCCCTGACCACTAAATAACCCTGTTTGACCTATTCTGGTCCTACCTCCCCATTCCCCTCAAGCACATGACAAGCCCCTGTTTTGAGCCATTGGATGACAAAATTCATATTTACATGCATTAAGAGGTCCTGATATCCTGATTATCCTCATATCAGCCCCTGTTAGGATCCTCCCTATTAGGATCCACCCTTTCTCATAAGAGATGCCCACCTGTCTCTTTCTGGGCGAATAGTCCTCCTAAAGATGGAGGTCCATCCCCTTCATACTCACCGTGTGTTTCCACCCACTGACACAACAATTTATGACAGGATAAACACACACATACTCCCCAGTAGCCTGCTCTGGATGTGCCCCATCCTGAATGCCCCCCCAACCAACACCTTAAACCAATGACACTTGCTTGTCTTATTGCCATAAGAGCATTCTCACGGTGTACTTTCAACTTCATGCCCTCAAATACTGTATTCACCTGGTCTCTCTCCTATCTCTCCTTCCAGAATCCTGGGCATTCTAACGCACCCTAACTAATCTACCCACCTGTTGCCTGTGTACCACCAAACCCAATAATATCACCATCCACCAGCCCTCTCCTTCAATTTGCAACTATACTCTATCACTTTACCATAGATTATGCCCATACGGAATTTTGCTCACAACTTTCTCCCTTCATTCTCTCTTGTGTAAACCTATCTTTCAAACAATGGTTCTTGGAGACTGCTCACTACCCTCAATTCATATCAATGAGGTCATGTACTGTTCATCCTTCAATGCCTGGCTTGCTTCACTCAACATGAAGTCTTCAAGATTCATCCGTGTTATTCCATGTGTTAGCACTTTATTTCTTCTTACAGCTGTGTAATATTCCATTGTATGTATGTACCACCTTGTGTTTATCCATTCATCTGTTGATGGGCACCTAGGTTGTTTCCAACTTTTGGCAATAGTGAACAATGCTGCTATGAATATTGGAGTGCATATATCTTTTCATGTCTTTGCCTTCAATTCTTCTGGGTATATACCGAGCAGTGGAATCTTTAGATTATACAGAAGAGCTATTGATAGTTTTCTGAGGACCTGCTAAACTGTCCTCCACAGTGGATGAACCATCCCACAATCCCACCAGCAGTGGATGAGTGTTCCAATTCCTCAACATTCTCTCTAATACTTTTAGTCTGTTGTTTTTTTAATAGCCACCATTCTAATGGGTGTAAGCTGGTATCTCGTAGTTTTGATTTGTATTTCCTTAATAGCTAACAATGTTGAGCATTTTTTCATGTGCTTTTTAGCCATTTGTATTCTTCCTTGGAGAAGTGTCTTTTCAGGTCTCTTGCCCAATTTTTAAATGAGTTGTTTGTCTTTTTATTTTTGAAGTGTAGGGTTTCTTTCTATATGAAAGACATTAGCCTCCTATCAAATGTAAGGTTGCTAAATATTTTCTCCCAATGGGTGGGCTGCCTTTTTATTTTTTTCATAACGTCCTTTGAGTTGCAGAAGCTTTTTTTTTTTCATTTTTAACAGATCCTATTTATCTATTTTTTTATTTTGCTGCTCGTGCTTTGGGTGTGAAGTCCATTTCCTATTACAAGGTCCTGTAGATGCTTCCCTTCATTATCGTCTAAGGTCTTTATGGTTTTGTCTCTTATATTGAGATTTTTGATACATCTTGTGTTTATTTTTGTATAAGGTTTAAGATGGTGTTCCTCTCTCATTCTATTGGATATGTATATCCAGTTCTCCAAGCACTGCATATTGAAGAGGCCATTCTCTCCCAACTGAGTGGGCTTACTGGTTTTTTTGAATATCAGATCACTGTATATGCAAGGATCTATATCAGAAGTCACAATTTGGTTCCATTGGTAAGTATGTCTATCCTTGTGACAATACCATGCAGTTTTGACCACTCTATCTTTGTAGTACATTTTAAAGTCAGGTAGTGTGTTATCTCCAATTTCATTTTTCTTTTTCAATATGTCTTTGATGATTTGGGTTCTCTTACCTTTCCAAATATATTTTGTAATTAGTTTTTCAAGTTCCTTAAAAAAATACAGTGTTGAATTTTATTGGGATTGCATTAAATCTGTAGATTAGCTTTGGTATGATAGATATCTTCATGATGTTTAGTCTTCCTATCGATGAGAAAGAAATATTCTTCCATTTATTTTAAGACTTCTTTGATTTTCTTTAACAGTGTTGTGTAGTTTTTTGCATATAAGTCCTTAGCATCTTCAGATAAATTTATTCGTAGGTATTTGATTCCTTTCGTTACTATTGTAAATAGTATTTTTTTCTTGATTTCCTCCTTATATTGCTTGTTATCAGCATACAGAAATGCTACTTATTTCTGAGCATTGATCTTATAACCTGTGACATTACTGAATTCTATAAGTTCTAAAAGCTTTGCTGTAGATTTCTCAGGGCTTTCTACATATAGGATCATGTCATCTGCAAATAATGAAATTTTTACTTCTTTTCCAATTTGGATGTATTTTATATATTTTTCTTACCTCAGTGCTCGAGCAAGTACTTCTAAGACAATGTTAAATAAGAGTGGTGATAGTGGGAATAGTTATCTTGTTCCCACTCTCAGAAGGAAGGCTTTTAGGATTTCACCATTGAAGATCTTGTTAGCTTTGGGTTTTTCATATATACCCTTTGTCATGTTCAGAAAGTTTCCTTCTATTCCTAACTTTTGCAGTGTTTTTATCAGGAAAAGATGCTGTATTTTGTTGAATGATTTTACTGCATCTATAGAGTTGATCATGTGATTTTTTTCCTCTAAATCTGTTTATGTGGTGTATTACATTGATTGATTTTCTTATATCGAACCATCCTTGCATACCCAGTATGACACCCACTTGGTCATGGTGTATAATTCTTTTGAAATGTTGTTGAATGCGATTAGCAAGAATTTTGTTGAGGATTTTAGCATTTAGGTTCATTAGAGAAATTGGTCTGTAATTTTCCTTTCCTATGGTATATTTGTTTGGCTTTGGTATTAGGGTAATGTTGGCATCATAGAATGACTTAGGCAATGTTCCTTCTACTTCTATTTTTTGGAAAATCTTAAGGAGGATTGCTTTTATTTCTTTCCAGAATATTTGGTAGAATTCAGTTGTGAAGCAATCTGGTCCTGGGCTCTTCTTAGTTGGGAAGTTTTTGATGATTGAATCTATCTCTTTACTTGTAATTGGACTTTTGTGTTGATGAATTTCTTCTTTTGTCAATGTAGGTGCTTTGTGAGTAATAGAAATTTGTATATTTTTCTAACTCATCACTCTTGTTGGCATATAACTTTTCAAAATATCCTCTTAAGATACTCTTTATTTCTGTGAGGTCAGTAGTGATATCTCCTTGCTCATTCTTTATTTTGTGTATTTCCATCTGTTCTCTCTCTTTGTTAGTCTGGCTAAGAGTTTATCAATTTTATTGATCTTGAAGAACCAGCTTTTGGGTTTGTTTATTTTTTCTAGTGCTTTCTTATTCTCTATTTCTTTTTGATCTGCTCTAATCTTTATTTCCTTCTTTCTACTTCCTTTAAGTTTAATTTGTTGTTGTTTTTCCAATTCCTCCAGCTGTGCAGTTAGGTCTTCGATTTTAGCTCTTTCTTCATTTTTAATATTTGTATTTATGGCTATGAAATTCCGTCTCAGGACAGCTGTGGCTGCATCCCATAGTTATTGATAAGTTGTGCTGTCATTTTCTTTAGCTTCAAGGTAGTTACTTATTTTTTTGAGATTTACTCTTTAATTTGCTGTTTGTCTAAGAGTGTGGAGTTTAACTTCCATATCTTCTGGCCTAATCTGTTTCTTTGGCCCTTAGTGATTTCAAATTTCATTCCATTGTGGTTGGAGAAATTACTTTGTATATCTCAATCTATCTGAATTCATTGAGAGTTGTTCTGTGTCCTAACATGTGGTCTATCTTGGAGTATGATCCATGTGCACTCGAGAAGGATGTAAATCCTGCTGTATTTCAGTGTAGTGTTCTGTATATATCTATTAGGTTTGGTTCTGTAATGCATTATTCAGAGTCTTTCTATCTATATCAATTCACTGTCTAGATGTTCTGTCTAATTGTGATAATGGTGTATTAAATTTACCCACTATAATTTTACAAGAATTTATTTCTCCACTTAGTTCTTCCAGAGTTTGCTTCATGTATTTTGAGGTACCTCGATTAGGTGCATAAATGTTTATGATTGTTCTCTTTTCGTGAAAGATAACCCCTTTTACTAATATATAGTGTCCATCTTTGTCTCTTACATTAATTTTGCATTTAAAGTCTATTTTATCTCACATTAGGATAGCTACTCCTGCCCTTTATTGGCTATTGTTTGCTTGTAAAATTGCTTTCCAGGCTTTCATTTTCAGCATCCTTGAATCCCTGTGTCAAAGTTTGGTTTCTTGTAGACAGCATATAGATGGATCATATTTCCTTATCCATTGTGCCAATGTGTGTCTCTGGATCATGAGATTAATCCACTAACATTCTTTGTTATTACTCACAACAAATTTCTTACATTAGCCTTTTTTGGGAGTGATTAATGTATTTTGTATGTTATTTTTATTTCTCTTTTTGTCTGTTTAGTTGTTCTTACCCTCTCCTTCAACTCTCTCTCCCGTGTTTATTCCTTTCAACATGTAGAACTTCCTTTAGTATTTATTGAAATGCAGGTTTCTTATTGCCATTCTGTCTTAACTTCTGTTTATCTGTGAATATTTTGAACTCTCCATCATTTTTGAATGCCAGTTTTGCTAAGTAGAGAATTTGTGGCTGGATTTTTTTTTTCTTTAATACTTTGACTATGTATTACCACACTTTTCTAGCCTCCATGGTTTCAGATGAGAAATAAGCACTTAATCTTATTGTGATTCCCTTATATGTGATGTTTTTTCTTTTCTCTTGTTGCCTTGAGTATTTTCTCTTTGTCTTGAGCATTGGACATTTTGACAATGCTCAAGAGATCTTGGAGTTGACCTGTTGTGACTTATACTGCTTGGTTTGTGCTGTGCTTCCTGGACATGTACATCCATCTCTCTCAATAGGCTTGGAAAATTTTCAGCCATTATTTCCTTCAACACTCCTTCTGTTCCCTTTCCCTTCTCTTCTACTTCTTGGATGCCTAAAATGCATATGTTTACATGTTTTCTCTTGTCAGTTAAATCCCTAAATCCCTGCTGGATTTTTTCCATCTTTTAATCTATCTGTTTGATTTCAGATATATTGCCTTTCACATCACTGATTCTTTCTTCTGCCTGTTCAAATCTGCTGTTATGTGAATCCTGCATCTTTTTGATTTCTTGGATTATGCCATTGATTACCATCATATCTGTTATCTTTTTACGTATGTTTATAATTTCTTCAGTAGGTACACCCAGGTTCTTCTTAATATCCTTAATCTCTTCCTTCACTTCATTAAGTTTGTCCCTGATATTTGTTAAGACAGCTTTGATTAGTTTTTCAATGTTCTTCATCTCTTCCTGGTTTCTTGTTTGTCCATTGGACTGTTCCATGTCTTCTTATTTCTCAGTTTGTTTTGTAAATTTTTGTTGCTTTCTAGTCCTCATTTTATCTTGATGGATTTATTTAGTTGATTAGGTTCTCTCTCTGTTCTAGAGTTTTATTTAGCTGGTGGTTCAGTGTGTCTGTTAAATTTTCTCTTTGACACTTTGTTCTTCTTATTTTATTTCCTTGCTTCTTTCTATGTTTCCTTGAAGTGAAAAGATTGGGGCCAGAGGAATTGAAACATGTAAGAAAGGAAGAATGATAAAAAGTAATATTGATTAAAGTTAGAAGAGGGGCCATATTAGACTTAGTAAAATGAATATTTATCTTATCAAGGCATTGTAGAGTAATATGAAAAAAAGTGAAGTACCTACAATAGACTGGAAAATGAAATAGAGGAAAATATATATAATGATTTAGAAAGCCAGAATGATGAGGAGAGATAGAAAGAATAAAGAAAGGGCTGAAAGGAAAAGTTAATAATAGTAAAAAAGAAAAAAACAATAAATGGAATAGAAATTGACCTCCTTGAAATAGTGGGCTTATGAAAAAAGGTGGTATGTAAGAACCACAACAGAAAGCAGAAGGTAGAAAGATGAGGGAAGGAAAAGAGTTTTCATTGGGAAACAAAATCAATATAGACAGAAAATGGGAAATCAATGAAGAAGGACAGCAAAGCAGAGACAAGCTAGCAGGACCTAATTAAAAAAAAAGAAAGAAAATAAAAGGGGGGTGGAAAGAGGAAAGAAAAGCAAGGGACAACAAATAAACAAAGACAAACCAAACAACCACAAAAACAAGCAGTCAAACAAAGCTAAGGAAGAACAGTGTTCCTTCTTGGGCCCTTGTGGAGCCTCTCAGCCTGCTTGTGTTCATGCAAGGTTCTAGCTGGAGGTTTTGAGGAAGATTTAGCAATTAAACTAAGTTAAAAAAAACTTTCCTTTTTATAATAATGTGACTTTTTATTTTTTTTTTGAGAAATAAAGGACCCAAAATAAGGCCTTTCCTTGACCACCCCATTCACTGAGGGGATCCAAATGGGCTCATGGAAACTAATCAAGCACTTCCCACTTCTTGGCCTCCCCAAGGGAGCTGAAGCTCTGAAGTTTGTCAATGCAGAATGATAAAATTGTCTGACACTTCCCCCTCTGAAGCCAAGCCTCAGTATCAATGGGCTGTTAGGTAAATCAGACTTCTTCAACAGATTGCCTCTCCCCTCATCCTGGTGCAACTTCAAGCTGACTTATTTTCTCCCCAAAGCTGTGATGGGCTCCAGGCAACCAAACCCACAGAAATGACACCCCTCCCCACCTTCTGTCAGAAACCTCCCACTCTCAGAAAATGCTCCTTCTCACCAGGTTGCCAGCCTGAGTTGGAGCATATCCCTGGGCAGCTAAGTAAATCAACCTTCCTCAGCAGATTTGCCACTCACCTCAGCCTGTTGCCACTCCAAGCCAGTTATTTTGTTCCCCAAAGCAGCAAGGAGGTCCAGGCAGAAAACAGAAAAGAAACCCTTCTAGGCCCTCTGCCAGAACCCTCCCACTATTGGTGAATGCTCCTTCTCACTGGGTTGCTGATGAGAGTAGCCACTCATCCCAGCCATTTTCCCTGAGATTGGGGCCCAGCCATCTCTGTCGACTACCACAGCTAGGGGAAAAACTCCTGATTCTTTCTTGAGCAATCCACCTCACTATCCAGCTCCATACAGATCAATGCCCTGAAGGTTCTCACTCCATGCACCTCCAACACAGACCCCTCAGGCAGGGTCCTGTTCCCAATCAACCTTCCTCCGAGATTGAGTTAGTGAACGCCCTCCTAAACCAAGACTATCTTGCCCCTAGCTGCTTGTTCACTCATACACTCAGTCCCCTTTCATAGGCAACTCAGTTTTCATGTTAACATTATGGCCCATCATTAAGTGTTCACTGTATACTAAGGCCAAGGAGCAGGCCCAATGCTGTTTCTCAAAAGGAGAGTAGCTACCTGCAGAGGAGGACAGGGCTTGCTCCAAAATCTTGAGGATCTGCATTGTGATTCTCCTATAGAGGTCTGCCAAAATCTCCAGGTCGCATTTCTATTTGTTCACTGACACTGCCAGGACCACTAGAGCTGCTGAAACATGTGACTCTAGTAGCAGTGCAGATTGCACAGAAGCTAGACCTGTTTCAGAGGCCCCTCTTATTATGGTCCCTACTCAAAACCAGCATCTTTTCTCATCACTCATTAAATAAGACTGAGAAGCAAACACAAATGAGTAATATGTTGTCTCAAAAATCCAAAAAGATGAAGTGTTGAGACTAATTTTTCATCATTGGAAGGCCCAGATGCAACAGCTTATCCTTCAGTTTCTAAAGGATATTTCCACATGCCTCACACAACTGGATACCTAGAAATTTCACCTAGGTGGATATTCCCTGTACTTATGTTTATTTTATCTCCCATTATCTCATACACAAATATCTTACGAGTAACTTGAGTCATTTCTCCTTCTTCCTTAATAAATCCAATCATCATGATATTATCAATATAATGGACCAATGTGATGCCTTATGGTATGGAAAGTTGATCATGTTTTTTTGTGGACAATATTATAACATAGGACTGGAAATTTGATTCCCCCTATAGTTGTGACAATTATGGTATACTCCTGACATGCCTGTTGGAAGCAAAGTGATTCTGGTGGTCCTTAGTAATGGCAGTTGTGAAAAAGGCATTTACCAGATCAATAGCTGCATAGCATGTACCAGGAAATGTTTTGATTTTCTGAAGAAATGATACCAAACCTGGGACAGTAGCTAAAATTGCAATCACCACCTGGTAAAGTTTATGATAATCCACTCTCATTCTCCAAGATCTTTCTGTTTTCTGCATAGGTCAAATAAGTTAGTTGAATGGGGATGAGGTGAAAAACACCATCCCTGCATCCTTCAAATCCTTGATTGTGGCACTGATTTCTGCAATCCTTCCAGGAATCTGGTGTTGCTTTTGATAAATTATTTTGCTAAGTAGGGGCAAGTCTAATGATTTCAACCTGGCCTCCCTACCATAACATCCCTCACTCCACAAGTCAGGGAACCAACGTGAGGATTCCATCAGTTGTTCAGTATGTCTTTTCCAATTTTGCATTCTGTAACTAGGGAAATAAACAGAGAATTTGGAGGGACACCATGTACCCTCTGTGTGCTGTGCCTGATCTGAAACACCACCAAGCACCTAGCCTCCATTAGCTCTTACAATGACTGGTGGACCACAGTGATATTTTGGGTATTTGGGGCATAATATCACGTCTGAACCAGAGTCTAATAATCTCTGAAGTGTCTGATCATTTCTGGTTCCACAATACACAGTACATGGCTACTCCTGTAAAAGTTTGTAGATATCTTTGGGGAAAGCATGGAGGAAGAATAAGAATATAAATTTTTGTCAGTTTAACAGGATCCTTCTGAAGGGGACTTGACCTTCCCTTCATTCAAGGGGCTCTGGGTTAGTAAACTGTCTGAAAACTCAAGATAAGCTTTTGTTCACTCAACATAGTATTCTGCTTATACAGATCAAGAAGGAATTTTGTAGACCACCCATCTATTTCACTATTAATAATCCCATGATCTATTAGCCAATACCATATATCTATGTGACTCAAACTCTTTTTTTTTAATTTTTAGGTCCTGGGGTTGGGGATTGAACCCAGGATCTCTTTTGTGGGAAGCTGGTGTTCAACCACTGAGCCACATTGATTACCCTGAGCTTTTATTTTTCCTATTTGTTTGTTTGTTGTTTGTTCTACAAAGAGATATCATCTTACACCCATTAAAATGGAAGCTATTAAAAAAACAGCACACTATAATTGTTGGAGAGGATGTGGAGGATTGGGAACACTCATCCAATGCTGGTGGGATTGTAGTATTGTCCAGCCACTATGGAGAACAGTTTGGAAGTTCAAAAAACTAACTATAGAATTTCCATGTGATCCAGAAATTCCACTGCTGGGCATATACACTGAAGAAATGAAAGCAAATACATGAAAAAATATTTGCACACCAATGTTAATAGTGGCAATTTTCAGTATTGCTGAAATTTGGAATCAACCCAAGTGCCCATCTACAGATGAATGGATGAACAAAATGTGGTACATACATACAATGGAATATTACTCAGCTGTAAGTAGGAATAAAGTGTTAACACACAGAATAATATGGATGAATCTTGAAGATCTTATGTTGAGTGAAGCAGGCCAGGCATGGAAGGATGAACAGTAAACTACCTCACTGATATGAATTAAGGAAATTAAGCAGTCTGTGAGAAATATTGTCTGAAGGGCAGGTTCACAAGAAAGAGAAAGAGAAAAGAAAGTTATGAGCTATCACCCATACAGATGTAATCTATGGTATAGTGATAGAGTGTAGTTGTGTACTGAAGGGATAGGACAGGTGGTAGTAATATTACTGGGTTGGGTGATGCAAGGATGACAGGTGGGTAGAATGGGAAGGGTGAATTAGAATACCCAGGATACTGGGGGAGGGGACAGATGGGAGTGGGACCAGGTGAACACTTGGGATTTGTGGGTATGAGGTTCAATGTACAGTGGTACGAATGCTTTTATGGCTTTGTGACAAGGAAGTTTCACGAGTTTACCATGCTGATTGGTGGGGAATTTGGGACAGGGCACATCTGGAGCAGGCTTCTATGGAGTGTGTGAGTGTTCATCTTGTCATAATATTTTGCATCAGTCAGTGGAGATCCACACAATGAGTCTTTGGGGGGACTGATTTGATCAGAAATAGAGAGGTGGGCAGCTCTTATGAGCAAGGGTGGTTCCTAATAGGAAAGAACAAACAAGTATATCAAGATCTCTTGTTCCATGTAACTATGAGTCTTGTCATACAATAAGTCAAGCCAGGGGGTTGTCAATGGCCCCAGGGAGGGAGGGACAGAATAGATCAAATAGGGGTTATTTAGTGGTTAGTGGAAATGTTTTTAATGTAATGAAATGTTTTTCATTACATTTCAGTGATGGAAACAGGGCATGGTATATATCATCAAAATTTATGAAAGTGTATGATCTAAAATATAAACCATATTGTAAAACATTGATAATGTTTAGTATCTATGCATCACTATCAGTGTAACAGTTATAACAATGCTACCTTCCACCTTCGAAAAGGTTTTAATATGAGCTGAGGAAAGGGGGAAGTGGTTGGTTATATGAGAGTCTCTTGTATTCTGTGTGAGACTTTGCTGTGACCTAAAACTTCTTTGAAAATTAAATGAAAATTTGTGAGATCCTGTGGAGTGAGAGGGGGAAGGTGCCACGGTACAGACTGGACACCAGATATTGCAGGGATAAAAGGCAAAATGTTAAAAATTTTTTTTTTTAATCTTTCCCCATTTTTGAATATCCCAATCTTTTAAATTTATTTTATTTTTAGTATTTTTTAAGGTTTTCATGTATTTGATCTCTTCATTTTAAACTTATCATTATTATTTCATTTTCCTATTAAATGTATTTAGCTATTTTATTGGCTTCATCTTTAAAGAAGCTTTGGATCACAGAAAGGTTACACCAGGGGTGGAAAAGGATAATTTGGGGGCAATCAAGGATGGGGGTTGCATGGGAAGAAGTTCAACTGAACATACATAAAAGTTCTATAAAATTGTTCAGATTCTCATGGGGCATGGTCACAGTGGGTGGAGAATCACATAATAAATGAGAGAATACTGAATTCCCATCCAGGAGAGCTCTGTCATATTCTCCAGGGGAGCAGAATCAGTCCCCCCAATTGCAGGGACAATGTCTGGCAAAAGAGGATGATCCACTGAGGGACTCTTGTATTGATGACTAGCCTTACCAGTCTTTTTTCTTGAAATGGAAAGTTAGTGTATTTCTATGTGGTGCCTAAGGGTTGCCTTCTGAGAGCTTCCTTGCTGCTCAAATGTGGCCTCTCTCTAAACCAAACTCAGCATATGAATGCATTGCATTCCTCAAAGCAATGACATGACTCCCAGGGATAAGCCTCCCTGGCAATGAAGGATTACTACTAATTGTCAACTGGCAATATGACTGGAAAAAAACCTCTGAAAAGGTGAGGGGAATGTAAAGACAAATGAGCTCATATGTCTAAGAGATTTCAAAGAGAGTCAGTTGGTCATCTCAGAGGTAAAACTTATACATATTTCAGTAGGACCTCATAGGCTTCCAATGTGGATATCACCCCAAACAGAGGGGCTCCTGAGGCCACTGGAGACACCCAGGTCTTATATCAGGACAGATAGCTCCAGTGTTTGATGCCTTATAACTGGGCCCTAGTTTGGGGTCTGTGCTCCTGAGAGTGAAAGAGTTGGACTCAAATATGTCTTCCCTACTCATGGTCAATCTGTCCCTTCTTTTGAAACTTACATGTGGTGCTGGAGTTTGTAGGTGTACTTCCAGAGACTGGAGTCTTTGGGCTGTCCATGTGCCAGCTGGGCCCAGAATCTCTGTGGAGCTGCAAATCCTACTTTATGACTCAATGAAATCACCCAGAACACCTGGTGGAGAAATGATAATGGACAACGGCCACTTCAGAGAATGGAGAGAGACTGCAGATGCAGGCAGGATAATCCTATCAATCTTAACCATGGGATATAAGCCCCCACTTGGAGTTGGAGTGGACATCACAATCCCAGACTTCTTAGTATGGGGGGAAGTGCTATGGACTGCAGTGGACTTACAGGTATTCTGTTATAGACATATTGTGTTTCAAGCAATGGAAGAAATTACTGTATTAATGTGGAGTCTGTGACCCTGGATACATTGGGGGTAGGGAGAGGGAATAACAGTTGTAATGAAAGGGTTTTTTTCAGGACTTGGGAATTATCCTGAGTGACATTGCAATGACAAATATAGGCCATTTTGTATCAGCATATAACATGTAGAACTGTATTGGAGAAAGTGTGGTTTACAACGTGAACTATGATCCATGCTTAGTGGCAAAGACCCAGGATGTGTATATCCATTGCAGGTGATTTGCCACACTAAAGAAAGATGTTTATATGCGAGGTTGTGGGAGGTGTGGGATGTGGGGTATATGGGAATCCTTCTACTTTTTGTGTAACATTTATGTAATCTAAGTATCTTCTAAAAAATAAAAGAGATATTTAAAAAAAAAATATTTTGCCTGGTGGTGGAATAAATTGTCATTAACAAAGACCTTAAAATGCAAGATCTGCTGTCACTATTATATCTCAATTTCTTTTTCCATTCAAGCTCTTACAGAAACTGAATGGGTCCTGGAGAAAATTTGTAGAACTTTAGAGATTTAACAAATTAGTAGCCATTATCACAGCTGATGTGGCAGATATGGTGTGGTGGTTCAAACTGTATGTACTCCCAATAATATATGCTCTTAAATTTAAACCATTCCTGTGGGTGACATTCTTTTAATGAGGTTACTTCAGTTAAGGTGTGACTCACATCATTCTGTATGTTCCTTAATCCTCTTATTAGAGTCCTTTATAAATTGGAAGAATACATATAGAAAAAACCATGAAAGCGGGAATCTGAGAAAACGAATCTCAGAAGAGAAGGGAGAGAAAAGCAGGCACAGCAATGTTGCAGAGGTGCTGAGGATTGCCAGCAACCAGTGCTCAGGAAGAAAAAAATGCCCTTATGATGTCTTGATTGGGATATTCTCACAGCCTCAAATTGTATGCTAATAAATCCCATTGTTAAAAGTCAACCCATTTCATGGAATCTGTTTTCAGTAGCCTAGCACAAGGAAACATTTGCTTGCATTGCCTGAGCAGATAAAGACTCTGGTTCCTTAGTGTGACCATTGACAAGGCAAATGCATTTTTTTCCACTTTCATTAAAACCAGGATTATACATTGTGTTCATATGGGAAAAACAATAGTATTCATTTGTTTCGTGGCTTTGCTACCTCACTTGAACTCTTTCCTTATAAAAACTAAAGACATATATATCAATTTGATATCTCACAGACTATGTCACTAAGCAATTATATATTTTGGGAGAGGAAGTAGAACAGTAGAAGATGCGGTCAGAAGGGTAGCAAAAGAGCAAAGCTGTAGTTAGTATGTTAAAGATTGTATTAAAAATATTCTAGGGTAACTGGAAGATCACATTGAAATTGTAGCAAACAAAAAATATGACATGAAGAGAATTTGCTATTTAATGATTATTAAAGTAATGACTTTTTTACAGTTTGTTTTATGTCTCACTCAACCATGAGAAACATCAATGTCCTGTAAAACACAGAGATTCCAGGAGAAAACTAATGTCTTCATGTCTCCTTATTTGTTCTACACTTAGACCTAGGTCATACCTAGGCAAAATTGAGAATGAGCAGTCTCAGCTGGCAATCCTGCTATAACAGAGAAGAATTATGTATATACTCTTCAACTCTTGCAGTAGGGTTAGATAAATTGATAGAAATGTTTCCATCTAGTCACCCCCAAAGCACTTTCATAAAATGCTTCTAAACCCATTTTTTTTTACTAAACACATTCATTTTACTTCCAACACAATAAGATGATAGGAGACTCAAAGATTCATCCTTTAAACAATCTATGTGTCAGAACCGCAATACTGTGTACCTAAAGAAAGATGTTTTCAAAGGTTTTGCTTTCCAGACAAAAGCTAGTATTAAATTTAAAGTTATGGCACTGGTGTTTCCTAAACTACTTTGATATGATGCTCCTCACCAGCATCTTCTGTATTGCACTTATGACCTCCTTGCTCCTCAGGCTATAGATAAAAGGATTCAGCATGGAAGTGTGGATAATGTAGAACATAAAGAGACCTTGATCCAGCTATGATTTGTGAATGGAGCCTGGTGTCATGTAGACCAGTATGCCTGGCCACAGGTAGAATCTCACTAGAGTCAAGTGGGGAGGGCATGTGGCAAGTGCATTGTTCCTTCCCACAGGAGAGTTCATTCTGAAAACAGTGAGGAAAATATAAATTTTGGAAGCAATTATGAGGCTAAAGGGAATAAAAAGAAACAAAATACTTATTATGGACACCACCATCTTATAATCTGATGCATACTCACAGGATAGCTTCAGGATGGCAGGCATCACACAGAAGAAGTGGTTTATCTCCTTCTGGCCACAGACAAGAAAATGCATAGTGTAGATGATTTGGATGAGTGAATTTAGAGCAGCGAAAGCCCATGACATCACTGCCATTAGCAAGGAAATCTTTGGGTTCTTAATGATTGAGTAGTGCAAAAGATTACAAACTGCCACAAATCTCTCAAAGTACATAAGGTTTAGGAGGAAACACTCAGCACCACCCAGAGCCATACATGAAAACATCTGGACTTCACAGCCAATGGGAGAGATGCTGTGCTTCCTTGAGGAATAGTTGAGGATTATCTTAGGAAACAAACTCGAGATGAGAGGCAACTGACTGAGAAAGAAGGAATTTCGAGATGGAAGTCTACACACATTAGGAGAATGAGGATGGAGTTCCCAGTAAGGTTAATGAGGTAAACCAAGAGAATGAAGTAGACAAGAAGGATATCATTGTGGAACCCAGGGAAGTTGCTCAAGAGGAAGAAATCTGTGGTGGATGTGTCATTACTTTCCTCCATATCTCTGCCACATCTGTAGCAACTGATGGGTGGTGAAAGATAAACCAAAATCATCTGTTAAGATTTATGCCCAATTATGATCCCTTTATTTTATTATTAACTTACATTTTTCCTGTCCATTTTTATTTCCACAACTTGTCAGAGCCAGCAAACATTTAAAACACCTTGAGATTTTTCAGCTCTTAAACTTATTGTTTGATAAATACTATATGCTGATCATCGTAAAAGATTTCTTTATATCTACACATTTGCAGTATATACCAAAAATGTAGAACTCCTTATCTGGAATTTCTTAGGACAATGAGCTTTCATCTTTCTTTGTCTCCTTTATGGTTTTGAATTGTTCATTAAAATTGTTCCCCAAATATGTCATGGAGGTTCTCTTTTCCTCATATATATTATGTCTCTTGTCAATCTCTTTTAGTTCCTGCATGACTAGATGCACAAATTGTGGGACTATGTACAAAATCAAATTGTAGGATTCTTTGTTCAAAATTATTAAGAATTTAAAAATGGCAACATCATTACTTCAACCATGGGGCATTTCTATTACAGAGTCCAATATGACTACACATCCATGAAATTGGCCCCTGTACCTTGGATTCAAGCTCTCGTGCTTATTTGGATAACTTTAAAATTGACATATTGATCTCTCTTAGTTAATACTTATATTTCCAATAACTTGATAAATACCCTCATCTTATATCCTGTCAAAACTTCCAAATCAACATTTCCCAAACTGAATTCAGTTCCTTGTCTTACTATTCAATTATGTCTTCCATGGCCACTTGATTGTAACAAACATTCTGACTTATAACATTGAGGCAACCATTGATTTCCTTTCTACATTCAGTTATCAAACCTGATCAATTTCACACAATTAGTGTCTATCAGATAAAATCCTTCCTTTCCATGAATACTTTCATGGAAAGTATTTAATTTAATACTAAATTAAAGCTTTTATTGCCACTTTTCCAGGCAGTCCTGTCCCCTTCTCTTTCAAATCATAATAATCTTAAAACATATCTGTTCAGGTCACTCCTGCTCAGCTTTTGAAATGCTCTTCATTCACTTAAATTAAACTCAAAAGTTCTTATCTTGGCATTTTCATCCTCAGATATATTGATAATTTATCTGAACAGTTTTTAAATTATAAAAGTGTTTTCCCTATGACAATATAAGCTACTCTTTCTGGATGATAGCCATGTTTTTCATCTTAATTCATTTAATTATACCATTTCACTTCCATTTAAGCTATACTCCCTTCAATATAATCTGTATAAAATTCTTCCATTATTTCATTTCCAAATTATATATCAGCATCATTCTGAAGACTACCTAAAATCTTCTACATGCCTGCCATATCATAGAGCAATCTGTCCTTCTTCTTATTCTGATGGGACTTAGTAATTTTTCTTAATAGTTGCCTGAAAAGAGTTTCCTTCTTTTTAAATCTTAGTTTACCCTTGGACTGAAACACTTGGAGTCATGAAGAAACTTTCATATGTTTATTTTGTACTCCCAATATAATGGACCTTCAATAAAATTTTATAGATGAATCATAGATTGAGTGACTGAATTTAAAAATGATGGATTGTAAGATATTTCCTATTTTTTATAGCTCTATTATTATTTATTTTTTTCAAAAACAACTCATCAAAATAAAAGAACTGTTGGAAAAATCCAGGGAGATGGTGTTGGATTAGGTAAGCAGGGCTCAATTTTCTTATGAAAAGAATAGAGGAAAGACAAAAAGCTACCAAAAGGAGATGCTTTGAGGATCTGCAGACCAAGAGAGTGTTGCACATCACACAGCAGGTTGAGGGTCAAAGGCAAAAAAAAAAACAAAAACAAAAACAAATGAAAGCCATGAGTTACTCACCCCCTTTGCCTAGAGGTATACTTAACTTCCCACCTCAAGGTTAACAACCTGAGTAAAATCCATGGTTCACTGATGCCAACTGAAAGGGGATGAATATATTCCTTCCTGGGAAGAGGGAAGTTATGGCAAAAGACTGAATGTGGTTTCCCTTAAGACAGTTTGGCCAACAGAGCCTGCTTTGAAATGTACCTATGGATAAATTTGAATAACAGGCAAGTGGAGGTTGAAAGAGACACCACTGTGGAAAGAATTACCAAAGACTGTCATCTCCTGGAAAGGTAGGAAAATGCAGGGAGACAAAAGGCTTTTCCAAGACACTTTCAGATCTCAAACACATTTGATTGGAAGTGAGCCCCTTCAGTGGGATGCAAGGCCCTATTTTTTAAACTTAGGCTTGGCAATTTTAAATAACTAGAATAAGTTGAATGAAGAAATCAAAGAAGAATTGTGAAACAAAACCACTAGTGAAGAGAGAGAAATTGACTGTCAGAGTAAGTTCACCAGCATAATCAGATACATAGACAGCAGCAAAAATTTATATACCATATTAAGAAACAGAAAGAGATGTCCCAGCAAATGAAACAAACAAGAAATCCTCATGAGACACAGAATTTAAGAAAACTATTCAAAGATAATCATACAAATCTACTAAGACAATTCAAGGAATTTAATTAAAATATGACTAAAGAGATTTAAAAAAATATTAAGAAAGCACTGGGAAAGCATACAGAAGAAATTGTTAACATACATAAAAAGATAATAGATCTGATGGTGATAAAAGGCACAATGCAAGAAATTAAAAATATGCTTGAAGCACATAACAGCACATTTCAACATGCAGAGGAAAGAATTAGTGACAATGAAGAAAGAATATCTAAAAACACACAGATAGTAGAAAACATAGATATAAAGATAGAAAAATTCAGCAAGGACTCAGAGAATTTAATGATACATGAAATGTACAAACATGCATATTATAGACATCCCAGAGGGAGAAGAGAAAGGAAAGGGGGCAGAAGGAATATTGAAGGAAATAATAGCCAAAAATTTTCCATCTCTTATGAGGGACATTGATGTACATATACAGGAAGTTTTCCACAGTGCAGACAGTATAAATCCTAACAGGCCTACCCTGATTCATATATTTATGAAATTGTCAAATACTGAAGACAAAGAAATAATTCTGAAAGCAGCAAGATAAAAGAGGTTTATCACATATAAGTGAAGCTTGATAATATTTTACACTGATTTCTCATTTGAAAACATGGAAGTGATAAAGCCATGGTAGGACATAGTTAAGATGTTAAAAAAAAAAAAAAAAAAAAAAAACTGCCAGCCAAGAATTCTGTATCCAACAAACCTGACATTCAAAAAAGGGAGAGTTCAAACTATTCACAGATAAACAGAAATTAAGAGAGTTTTTCAACTGGAGATCTTCCCTTCAAGAAATATTCTATGAAATTCTGTAGGTTGAAAGGAAAAAAAAACAGGAAAGAGTTGGTGGAAATTGTAAAAAGAAGATTATTAGTAATAATAAATGAAATGATAAAAAAAGAAATCAAAACAAAATATTACATATATAAACTCAAAGAAAAATGGCTAACATAAATAATGCCTTGTAAGTAATAACATTGAATGCTAACTCATTAAACTCAGATCTCAAAAGACACAGATTGCAAGAATGGATAAGGATATATGAGCCAACTATATGCTATCTACAAAAAAATCACCGTAGACACAGGGAACCAAAGAAGTTGCAAGAGAAAGGTTTGAGGTCATTTTTACATACAATTACAAAAAAAGACAAGAAATATCTCTACTAATATAGCACAAAATAGACTTTAAATAAAGAATTATTATAAGACACAATGAAGCACATTATATAATAATACCAGTGGTAATCTATCAAGAAGAAAGAACAACCATAAATATTTATGCATCTAACCAGGATGTCCTAACATATATGAGTCATAAAATGGCAAAACTACAGGAAGAAACAGATGCTTCTACAATTATAGTGGGGGAATTTAATACACAATCATAATATTATATAGAACATCATGACAGGGGGTTAATAAAGAAAAGAAAACCTTGAATAATACTTTAGAGAAACCAAACCTAATAGACATATAAATTACATTACACCAAAATACAGGAGGATAAACATTCTTCTGGACTGCAAATGGATCATTCTCCAAGACAGACCACATGTTACTAGCAGAAAATGTCTTAATGAATTTAGAAAGGTTTAAATTATACAAATAAATTTCTCTGACAACAATGGAATGAAGTAGGAAATTAAAAAGCAACCGAGAGAGAGAATGGGAATAAAGATGTGGATGTTAAACAATACACCTTTAAACAATCAGTAGGGCAAGGAGGAAATTGCATAAGAAATCAGTAACTACTTTGAAGTGAATGCAAATGAAAACACAACATATCATAATCTATGATATGCAGCTGCAGCAATGCTGAGAGGGAAATTCATAACCATTCATGCTTATGTTAAAAAAAAGAAAGAACTAAAGTCAAAGACATAACAGCACACTTGGAAGAACTAGAAAAAAAGAACAAACTAATCTCAATGCATGCAGAAAGAAAGGAATAACAAAGATTAGAGCAAAACTAAATGAAATTGGGAATAAAATATGCCAGAAAAAAACAAAAACAGAAACAAAATTTGTTCTTTCAGAAGATTAATAAAATTGATAAACTCTTAGATAGATTACCAAAGATAAAAAGAGATACAATGTGAATAAAGAAAAATGAGAGTAGATACCACCACAAATCACACAGAAATAAGTAGCATTATAAGAGGACACTTTGAAAAGTTGTATGGCAACAAGATAAATAACTTAGATTAAGTGGATGAGTTTCTAGAAACACACAAGAAATCTACATTGATGAAAGTGGAAATAGAACAACAAAACAGACCAATCCCAAATAGCAAGTTTAAATTAGTCATCAAAAACATCCCATCCATGAAAAGTCCAAGACCAGTAGTCTTCAAGGGTGAATTTTAACAATCATTTTTGGAAGAACTTACACCAATCTTACTCATTTTTTCCAAAAATTGAAGTGGAGGGAACACTAACTCTTTCTGTGATGCCCTCACACTAATACCAAAGCAATGTAAAGATTACACAAGTAAAGTAATCTATAGACCAATCTCTCTAATGAACTTAGATGTTAAAACCTCAAAAAATACTTGTTAATTGTATTCAACAATATTAAAAAAATTATACACCATTATCAAGTGGGTTTTATCCCTGGTATGCAAAGATGTTTCACCATAAGAAAATCAATCAATGTATTACACCATTTTAAGAAATCAAAAGATAAAAAACTCACATGATCATACACTGAGGCAGAGAAAAGTATTTGACAAGATAAAAAAACACTTACAAATATAGGAATAGAAAGAAACTTACTCACGATGGAAGCTATTGAGAAGGAAATAAAACAGTACCAGGAAATTCCCAGTAAAAATTCTTCCAACAATTGTTGTTGGGAAAAACCCAGGTGCACATCTGGGTCTGATAACAATCAGCATGTCATGGTCCAAAGATCAACCACTCCCTCTCCCTGCTGGAATGCTAACAGCAATCATCAGCTTCTGGAACTCTACCTGCATGCTTTGCTCATGACATCACATAGAAATATATATGTTTAACACAATCCTGGCTTTTGGCGCACATGGGAAAGAGTGGCGTACACGGGAAAGGGATCTATAAAAACTGCAGTCTCCGGATGTTAGGCACGACTCTCACTAAGAAGTGCATCCTGGCTGGTAATAAAGTTTTCATTAAATTTTCTCCTAGGAGTCATTATTTGCATGAAGTGTTCTGCTTCATTTGGAGGCTCCAGTGAGACTGACTGGAGCCAGCCACACTGAAGCTTCCAGGGGAAGGCCTCTGAGAGATATTCTTCAGCCCCAGTAGGTACCCAGTCTGGCCAGAATCTCCAGGGGAGATAAATTATTCAACCTAAGAAACCGCCAATACTGTTCTGTTTCTGTAAGTCTGGATCCAGGGCAGACCGTTGGACTGCCAGATGCAGCACTACTCCCTCGGCCTGGCCACTGGGTGAGGCATCACCCAGGGCCTCAGAAGAGGCTCAAGGTTCATGTGTCTGTGTGTGTAGCCAGATGTCTGCCTGTAATGTTTCTGCTCAGGTTTTGTTCCATGCTTCTCTTGTTCATCGCTATGGGTCCTCCTCTTGTCCTACCACACCCCTTGCCTGTTTTCTAAAGAACTTTCAGGAATTCAAGTAGGCAGTGGCTGTATATGGAGCCAAGGTCACCCGGGATCTTCCAATCCCTCTGTGAGTTAGAGTGGCCCACCTTCAGTGTGGGCTGGCCGTCTGAAGGCACTACAGACCTCCCAACAGTCTACAACATCTGGAGCATCGTCTATGGAAAACCTGGCCACCCGGACCAGATTCCTTACATTGATGTGTGAATAGATGTTCTTACAGACACTCCCAAGAAAGTTAAAATTTTTCTTGTAGGACAAGGGTGCTCAGCCCAGCCACAACCTCAACTTCCGTTGAAAGCTTTCATGAAGAACCCCAGTCCTTTGATCATGCAGGATGCTCCTGATGAACCCCTCCCTTCCCTACCTATCCCCCAACATACCCCTCACTCCCCTCCATCTACCCCCTCTCTGTCCATTCCCTCAACTCCTTCTCTAACCCAATCACCCACAGACAATCTTTACCTTCCACTCCCCACACCCAGATACCGCTCTAACCAGCACTGCCATATGCAAAGTGGCACCCAGTATCAGGCTTCTGCAGATCCCCACAACTTGCCTGACCCTGTCCCCTTATTGCCACTCCACCAAGCAGATCCAGGCCTAGGTGACAATTGTCTCCCATTTATGGTGTATGCCTGCTTTTCAACTACAGACCTGTATAACTGGAAAAATCAAAATCCACCATTCTCGGAAAAACCCCAAGGCTTAATTTCTCTCCTAGAAACTAACTTCTTCACCCATAACCCCACCTGGGATGACTGCCAGAAACTGTTACAGGTACTATTCACTTCAGAGGAGAGAGGTCATATCTGGAGGGAGGCTGTAAAAACCATCATGGGCTGAGACATCCAACCTACTACTGACCCTATCCGAATAGAAACTGTGTTCCCCTCAACCAGACCAGACTGGAATTACAATCAGGATCAAGGTAAGGAGGATCTCAAGCAGTTTCACCAGACTTTCCTATGTGGCCTTTAAGCCACTGTCAGAAAGTCAACATATCTTTCTAAGGTGATTGAGACCACTCAAAGGCCTAATGAGTCACCTTCTGCTTTTTTAGAACAACTAATGGAGGCCTATAGAAATTACACCCCTATAAACTCTGAGGCACCTGAAAATCATAGGGCTATAAATTTAGCATTTGCCTCACAGTCTGCTCCTGACATAAGAAAGAAATTGCAAAGGCTAGAGGGCTTTGAAGGGAAGCTACTATCTGAACAAATGGAGATGGCACAAAAGGTGTATAACAATAGAGAGGATGCCGATATTCTAAAAACCAAAAAGTTGGCAAAGGCCCTGCTGATCACAATGGTGACAGATAGCACTAGGGCCTCTTCCTCCTGTGGATTCTCCAGGAACCAGAAAAAGTCAAGGCATAGTAGTCCAGGACTACAAAAAGACCAGTGTACCTATTGCAAAGAAAAGTGACACTGGAAAAATGAATGCCCCCGATGCCGGGAAGACCCCAGCCCAGCCCAGCAGTTGCTAGACTGATGGGGCCAGGCTCACCAGGCCCCTGGGAACCCATGGTGAAACTAAGAGTTGGGGGCCATCCAGTTAACTTCCTGGTTGATACGGGGGCTATGTACTCTTTCCTGAAATTGGACATTGGTCCCTTTGCAGCTGAACATACTTTGGTTCAAGGAGCCTCTGGGAAAATACACTCTTATCCCTGGACCAATGCCTGGACTATTAATCTTGGATCCAGGACCATTACCCACTCTTTCTTTGTTATGCCTGACTGTCCCTACCACTTGTTGGGGTGAGACTTGTTACAAAAACTTAAGGTCACCTTCTCCTTTCAGGATGATGAAACAGAATTAAAGTTCAGAACTCAGCCCAGACTCTCTTAGTAACCTGCCCCATCTCAGAAGAATATCTCCAAACAGGTCTCAGGACACCACCAACTGCTAATCCATTGCTGCAAGAGTTCCAGCACCTGGTTCTGGGAGTCTGGGCTGAAACAAACCACCCCTGGGATGGCTCAGCACCAAGCCCCCATGGTGGTGAAACTACTTAGCACATCTCTCCCCATCTGGGTATGGCAGTATGCAATCAATCACAAGGTCAGAACTTGGATTGAAAAACACATCAACCATCTACTCGATGCAAGTATTCTTGTTCCCTGCCAGTCCCCGTGGAACACACCCTTACTTCCTGTGCAAAAGCCAGGGAGCACAGACTGTTGGCTGGTACAGGATCTTAGGGAAGTAAATAAGAGGGTTGAAACAATTCAACCCACCATCCCTGACCCATACATGTTTCTAAACCAGCTCCCTCTGTAACATACCACCTACTCTGTCCTGGATCTAAAAGATGCATTCTTTTTTATACCTTTGGCACAGGTTAGCCAACCCATCTTTGCTTTCGAAGATCCTCAGCCCAAGGGAAGCAGGCAGCTAACATGGACCTGACTTCCTCAGGGATTCATAAACTCCCCCACCTTGTTTGGGGAGGCTCTGGGGTGGGGTTTGTTCACCTTCAGGGAGCAGCATCCAAGTATTACTCTATTCCAGTATGTAGATGACTTCCTCCTACCTGCACCAGACTTGGATTCATGCACAGCGGAAACTCTCAGCTTACTCAAAGTCTTGGAGGAAATGGGATATCGTGTATCTGCCAAAAAGGCTCAACTCTGCTCTCACTCTGTAACTTTCATGTGACAAGATACAAGCCATATTGAGCATCCCTGCACCAACCTCAAATTGACAGGTATGCAAATTTCTTGGTATGGTGGGATATTGCAGACTGTGGATCCCTGGATTTGTGGAAATTGCTAAGCCCCTTTATGCCATCACAGGGGGCAAGGGAAGTGACTTGTTGTGGACCAGATAGCAGCAGGAAGCTTTTGAATACCTGAAGACAGCTCTGGTGAGTTCCCCCACCCTCGGGCTACCTGACCTGTACAAACCCTTTCACTATTCATTGATGAAAGTCGCAGGTTTAGCAAAGGAGTCTTAAACCAATTCATTGGGCCTTGGCACCAGCCAGTAGCATATCTCTCAAAAAAGCCGGACTCCATAGCAGCCAGATGGCCCAACTGCCTAAAAGCCACTGCCCTCTTAGTTAAAGAAGCCTCCAAGTTAACCTTTGGCCAGAACCTAGTGGTAACAGCCCTACCTTTTTTGGAATCCCTCCTCCGCAGTCCCCCAGATTGCTGGATATCTAATGCCAGGATCACGCAATATCAAGTTTTATTGCTGAACCCCCCTTCTGTAACATTCTCAAAAATGGAAGCTCTAAATCCGGCCACCCAATCCCTGACTCTAGTGCTTCCCCAGTGGCCCACGACTGTTTGCACTTGCTGGAAACCCTGATGAATCCATGCCCTGATCTCACTGATCCGCCATTGCCTGAGGCTTCCCATAATCTCTACATCTATGGCAGCAGCTTTATCAAGGGTGGAGTCCCTTATGCGGGAGCAGCAGTAGTAGAGCCACCCAAAATTATCTGGGCTCAATCCTTAAGCCAATGGGCCAAACTAATAGCCCTTACCCAAGTGATAAGATGGGCAAAAAGCCGAACTGTCAATATTAATATGGATAGTCATTATGCTTTTGCTACAGCCCATGCACATGGTGCAATGTACTAAGAGCAAAGATTCCTAACATCTGGAGGAAAAGAAATTAAAAGTGGTGCAGAAGTTTTAGCACTATTAGAAGCCATTTGGTTCCCTGACCATGTAGCCATTGTTCACTGCAAGAGACACCAGAAAGGAAACTCCCCACAGGCTGAAGGCAACCGATTAGCAGAGAAAGTCACATGAACTACTGCTTTCCTACTGGTCCCCACTGTCCAAATGTTCCCGACAGTCCCCAGACAGGAGCCCTCAATAATGTGCCTTTCTCCAGAAAACATCAAACAGGGGGAATGTCTAGGAGCTAAAAATTCCCCAGAAGGTTAGTTAGTCCTGCCTTATGGCAGAACATATCTACCTGAAGCCATGGGAGACAATTGTTCAAAAGGCTGCATGACACCATGCATATGGGCAGCACCAAATTAATATAACTAATAAATAGAGACTTTTGTTTCTCAGCCTTGTCTAAAATCAGCAAATGTATTACATCAAGATGTGAAGTCTGCACCAAAGTAAGTCAAAGAGGAAGTGTCCAAGTTCCAGTGGGAACTAGATTCCATGGGATGGAACCAGGGGAGAACTGGAAAATAGACTTTACTGAGATAAAGTTGGGAAAATATGGATATAGGTATCTCCTGGTGCTGGTAGATATGTTTTCAGGATGGGGGGAAGCCTACCCAACTAAAAACAAAACAGCGACGGTAGTAGTTAAGAAGTCGATAGCAGTAATCATTCCAGGATTCGGGCTTCCTCTTAGAATAGGGTCAGATAATGGCTGAGCTTTCATAGCATATGTGACTCAACAATTGGCTAAAGCCCTGGGTATAAATTGGAAACTGCACTCTGTAATTCAGCCCCACAGTTTGGGACAGGTTGAAAGGATGAACCACACCTTAAAAGAAACCTTAACCACGTTGGCTCTGGAGTCTGGTGAAAACTGGGTGAGTCTCCTTCCTTTTGCCCTCCTTAAAGCCAGATGTAGCCCCTATGTGCAGGGCATTACACCTTATGAAGTATTATTTGGCAGACTCCTGCCCCTGTTGCTCAATTTGGGGTTAGAAAAAATATCTGAATTTGACAACCAGTATCTTTTCTCTACTCTAAAGGTTCTGGACCAGAGTAGAAAAACTCAATCAGATGGTCCAAGAAGCCCATTTCCTTTGTCCAAGTACTAATGCTCCTTTATTTCAGGTGCAGCCTGGAGATCTGGTCTGGGTTTGGAAGCTTCAGGATAGAACATTGGAGCCATGGTGGACTGGCCCATATGTGATGATCCTCACAACACCCATGGCAGTAAAAGTCACAGGGAAAAGGCACTGGATATATGTGTCCCAACTAAAAGCCATCAGTTCTGGAATGGAGGACTCAAAAGCACGAAAGTGTACAGTCATTAGGACAGAAAACCCTTTAAAAATCAAGGTTCACCAGACAAGTTAAGACCAAGGGTGGGGAAGGAGGGGGGAATATAACAATGCCCTGGCAAATGAGTTTGCTGTCCTTCCTGGTTACTAACATTTTGCTAATAGTGGCTTTTGGTTAACCTCCTATTACTGGAGCATTACCAGAACTGAAGAAGGGAAGGTTCTAAATGCTACTCAAACTACCAAGAAAAATCCTACCCTCTCTTTCAATTTATGTTCCCTCCTCAGAGAAGAATATCATGTAAAGCCAAACAGCTCATGTACCTTTACAAGCTCTTTTACAAGTTGGGGATGTGGAAACCAGAAATTAGAGAAAGGACTAGCTCAGGTTCCATTCTATGTCTGCCCTGCAGACGGGTCCCCAGAGTGCAGTACTCAAGGACAGTACCACTGTGCCCAATAGGGTTGTGAAAATTTAGCCCCATGCACGTCCAAAGATACTGATATCAACCTCAATAGGGAAGCACATCCCCAGAACCCAACTATAGGGTCTGGTAACCCCATCCACATCCGTATTACTAACGGGTTTGATGATGTCTGGGAGGGGTTTAAAACCTGGGGCCTCAGGCTATATGTAACTGGTTGTGACCCCCAAACTGAGTTCATGATCCAGCGAGGTGTTCTTAAACCCCCTCCATCCAACCCAGTTGGCCCCAACCGGGATATTTTCCTTAATCAGAATCAGAAACTCCACCCAAAAATGAACCAGAAAATCTAACCTTCTTCAACCAAAAACCCACCAGGGCTCCCTTGTTGTCAAAGTTGTCTTCTCTCTTCACTTCCTAAACAATACAAAAACAAATACCACCAAAGATTGTTGGCTGTGCCTAAACCCCCAACCTCCTTATTACATTGGAATAGGAGTAAATTGGAATATTGTTCCTAATGCAACACTATATGTTCAGAAAATATCAGTGAAAAAAAGCCAAAATCTGTGTAAGTGATGTCATATGCCAATTCTAACTCTGGGGGACCTACAAGGGAATGGCACCTGTTTTTCCCTTTCTCAGCCAAAATTAATGCAACTTTCCTAGGCTCCCACTGCTCATTAGTTATTTTCTCTAATGAAACTGATGAATCTTATTATTGGAAGGCTCCTAGTGACACCTGGTTTGCCTGTACTCGAGGAATCACCCCTTGTCTCTCTCCTCAAACCTGTCACAATCTGAAATGGAAGAAAACCCCATTGTCTGCATCCTGGTGCATATCATCCCACAGGTATATTGGTATTCAGGTAAAGGAGGCCGCAAACATTTTTCTTTAAAACCTTATCTACTCAATTTGACTCAGACCTAAGGAGTTAGAAAAGCCAGTCACCTGGAAACATCCCTATCCTCTCTGGCCGAAATGGTTCTACAAAATAGGTGTGGGTTAGATCTGTTATTCTTAAAACAAGGAGGACTGTGTGTAGCCTTAGGCAATACCTACTGTTTCTATGCTAACCACTCAGAAGTAATTGAAGAAAGCCTCTCACTAATTAGAAATAGGCTAAAGGAATGAGAAGAACTCAGGACCAAAAATGTAAATTGGTATGAAAGCCTGTATTCATGGTCTCCATGGCTAACTAGCGTAGTCATGGGTGTTGCAGGCCAACTTGTCCTTATTCTACTAGGATTCCTAATACTCCCTATTTTCATTAACTGCCTCACTTCCTACATCTGAAAAAGAATACAGGCAGTGAAGTTAATGGTATTATTTACTCATTATGATTTCTTGGCCACTGATTCAGAGTCAATGGTTTGACTAATGCTATTACAGGAGTAGGGAATGAGAAGGAAGTAAAACAGTACCAGGAAATTTCCTGTAGAAAAATCCTCTAACAATTGTGGTTGGGAAAAACCCAGGTGCCAATCCCATCTGGGTCTGATAAGAATCAGCACACATCGTGCTCCAAAGATCAACCACTCCCTCTCCCTGCTGGAAGCTAACTGCAAAGATCAGCTTCTGGAACTGTGCCTGCTTGCTTTGCTCATGAGCTCATATAGAAATGTATATGTTTAACTCAATCTTGCCTTTTGTCATGCCCAGGAAGGCGTGGCATGCACAGGAAAGGAATCTATAAAAACTGCAGTCTCCAGACATTAGGCGTGACTCTGATGAGGCAGTGCACCCCAGCCAGTAATGAAGGTTCCATTAAATTTTCTCCTGGGAGTCGTTATTTGCATGAAGTGTTCTGCTTCACTATATATGAAAAACCCACAGGAAACAGTATACTCAAAGCTGAAATGCAAAGGATTTCACTCTAAGATCTGGAAAAAGATAAGAATATTCACTGTCTTGGATATTATTTAACATTGTGTTAGAAACACTTGCTTAAGCATTTAGGCAAGAGAAAGGAATAAAAAGCATCCAAATTGGAAAGAAAGTGTAAAAATTTCACTGTTTGCACACAAAATGATCCTATATATAAGTCCTGAAAAATCAACAACAAATTTTATAAAAGAAATAAATGAATCCAGTAAAGTTTCAGAATATAAGATTAGCACACAAAAATCAGTATCATTTCTGTAAAATAACAATGAGCAATCTGTGGAGGAAATCAAGAAAAAAATTCCATTTTCAATAGCAACTAAAAAAAATAAAAAAAAATCAAATATCTAGTAATAAACTTAAGTAAAGATATAAAGGACTTGTACACAGAAACTATGCATTTTTAAAGGAAATCAAAGAATACTTAAATAAGTGGAAAAATAGTCCATGTTCATGGTTTTGAAGACTAAACATTATTAAGATACCTGTCTTAACCAAAATGATTTACAAATTTAATGCAATCCCAATAAAATTCATAACAGCATTTCTTACTGAACAAGAAAAAACTGTTATGAAATTTATTTGGTAGGGCTAGAAGTACCAAATAACCAAAATCATAGTGAAGAAGAAAAGCAAAATTGGAGGAATCATGGCTACCTGACTTTAAAACATATTATAAAGCTACAATGGTCTAAACTGTATGGTGCTGTCACAAGAATGAACATACTGACTAATGGAAAAGAAATGAGAGTTCTGTATAGATACAAACCTGCATTGTCAATTGATATTCAACAAAACCAAGAAGCCCAATCAACTGGGACTGAATGGCCTCTTCATCAAATGGTGCTGTGAAAACTTCACATCCATATCCAAGAGAATGAGAGAGGATCAACATCTCATGCTGTTTACAAAAAATTAACTCAAAATGGACAAAAAACTTAAATATAAGATCTAGGTCCAAAAATCTCCTAGAAGATAATGTAGGGAAGAATCTACAATATCTGGTAGTAGGAAATGGTTTCATGATCCTTACATCTAAAGCACAAGCAATGGAAGAAAGAATAGATAAATGGAACCTCCACAAAGTTAAAAACCTTTGTGCTTCTTCATGGTTTTCCAAGAAAATGAAAAGACCACATAATCAATGAGAAAAAATACTTGAGAAACACTTATCTGATAATAGACTAATATTTTGAATTTTAAAAAACCCTACATAACAAAAAGAAGAAGAAAAACAATCCATTTTAAAAATGGGCAAGAGATTTGAAAAGAAAGTTTTCTAAAAAAGAAATAAAATTGATAAAGGGCAAAGAAAAGATGTTCAGTATCTTTGCAATGACAGATACATGCCTTTAAAAATACTGTTAAAATATTTAGAATTATACAGCACAAAGGGTAAAGCATAATGTAAACTACAGGCCATGATTAGTAGAAATGTTTCAATATTTGTAATTCATTAATTGTAACAAATGTACCACACAATTAAAGATGTTATTAATAGGGGAAATTATGAGAGGAAGAGTGGATGGGGTATATGGAAATCCCCTGTATTTTTTAAAATATATTTTTATTAGAGAAGTTGTGGACTTACAAAACAATCATACATGTTTTGCAGATTTCCCATGTGTCACCACTCCCCAAGCACCATACATTGTTGTGAAACATTTTTTTACAAATTATAAAATAACATCATCAGACTATTACCAATAACTGTAGTCAATACCTTAAATTTGGTATATTTTTTCCATAAACACTCCTATTATTCATAATACCATTTATTAGTGTTGTACATTTGTTATAGTTCATGAGAGAATGCTTTCTTATTGGTACTGTTAATCACAGTCCCTCTTCAAACCCATGGTCCACAGTACTATTCAGTCCCTTTTCTTGTACAAATTATTCAAAATATACACTCAATGGCTCTCATTTCATCAAAGAATGGGGCATTCATCATGTCAGTAAATGTTTGAACTTTTCCTTAGTCCATTGACTCTTAGCATTGATAAAGTACCTTCTTTGACATTTAAGAAACAATATTCCAATAATGTTGATAACTATAGCCAATAAGTTACATTAATTGTGTTTTCTTATGCATCACCTTATTCTTACCATATTGTAATAACGACATGCATTTCTCCTAGTTCATAGAAGAACACTCATATTTGCACTATAAACCACAATCCTCATCCACCCCTGTGCTCAAAATGCCATGCTGTCCTTAGATCATTTTCTAGCCTTTTCTTTTTCTTTATTTTTAAAAGATACTTAGACATAAACGAGACATAAAAAAATGTAGGGGTGCTTTCCCCTATATTTTTAAGTAACTTTTCTGAAACCTAAACCTTCTTTGAAAAAAAAGTGGAAAAATAAGACAGTGAAGGAATATACAGAAAAAATTACAAACACACATGAAAGTGAAGAGATTTTTACAGTGATGAAAGACACAATGAGTGAATTTTTTGCTTTGTTTTTGGGGTGGTGTGGATTAGAGAAAACATACACCCGGAAATCAGCAACCCTTTGGTGGTCCTTATCTTTGAATATATGTTAACCTATCTCCCTAATATAGCAGAATTAGAATCATTTATGTTTTATCTACACATGGTTCTACTGACCCTTTTATTTGAGCCTATAATTAGCACTATATCCATTCAAAATATGTCACAGA
This sequence comes from Tolypeutes matacus, assembly GCA_026826555.1. Lineage (NCBI taxonomy): Eukaryota > Metazoa > Chordata > Mammalia > Cingulata > Chlamyphoridae > Tolypeutes > Tolypeutes matacus. The sequence continues at coordinate 1,381,129 of JAKSZT010038682.1, forward strand.
GACTTAAATCTTTCAGCTGTTCATATTCCTGTTGAGCCCTGAATCTCATCAGAGTTACAGCCAACTCCAAATGTCCAGTTCATCAGACTTTCCTGGGACAGCTGACAAAATGATGAAAATAGACAATGTATATCCAAAGAAACAGATTATCTATAACTGCAAGAATGTTCCATTTATTGGCTTCATGGATCTAAGCCCTCCTCTCAAACAGAAACATCATCCCAAAATGTTCAAGCCTGAGGAAGGAAAAAAGTTAAGGCAGAATGCATATATGGACAAAAGTACACTTACTATTATTCTGGTAATTGAAGAATTTGTAGTGTTGATATGAAAACAGTAGTCATCAGATGTTCTAAAGGAGGGAGAGGAAAGAATGTCAGCAACAGGGGGCTTTAGGGGACATTATAACTCCACTGAATGATAATGCAATAATGGATACAGGTCATTATAAAATTTGTCAAAATCTATAAAATTGTATGCTGTAAAGTGTAAACCATAATATATACTACAGACCATGGTTAGATGCAATGGTTCAATATTTATTCATCAATTGTAACAAATATACCATGCTATTATAAGATACAAATAGGGGAAAATATGAGATGGAGAAGGGAGCTTATAAGAATCCCATATATTTTAGATGTAACTTTCATGTAATTAAAAACTTCTTTAAAATAAAGAAAAAATAAATTAAAAGCAAAAAAATAAGTGTCACTTGTAAACAGTGGCAACCATAATGGGTATTGAAAACTGGAGAATAGCCCATGATCACAAAAATATCTATTGTACAGGACTGTTCTACATTATATTACTTGCATTAAAATACAGAAAATAAATGTTGGCATTTTGGATACACCAAAAATATATACATTAGAGGCATACAAAATCAGATTTGAAATGACAGAAGAATGAATACAGAAATCAATGACAGAGAACTGAACTTGAAAATCAAGAACAGGCAGAAAAAAGAGTGGAAAAATTGAACAGATTCTAGGGAAATGAACATGAAACACAAATATGTGTTATTGGTGTCAGAGAAGGAGAAAAGAATGAAAAAGGGGCAGAAAAGATATTTGAGGAAATAATGACTGAAAATTTCCCAACCTTTATGAAAGACATGAAAATCAATATCCAAAAATGACATCACATTCTAAACATAATAATTCCGAATAGACCTACTCTGACACACCTACTATTCAGAAAGACAAATACCAGAAATAAAGGGAGTATTCCAAAAACAGCAAGAGAAAAGCAAAATATCACACCCAAGGGAAGTGCAATAAAACTAAGTGTTAATCTCCCATCAAAAACCATGGAAGCAAGAAGGCAGTGATATATTTAAGAGCTTGAAAGAAAAAAAAAAAATACCAGACAAGAATTGTTAATCCAGTAAAACTCTCCCTCAAAAAGAAGCAAGAGTTTAAAGTCTTCAGAGAAAAAAATGAGAGGATACTTTATGGAAAGACCAGATTTATAAGAGATAATAAAAGGAATGCTGCAGCATGGAAGGAAAAATCAAGGAGAAAGTCTTGGAGAAAAGTGTATGAATGAAGATTATTAGGAAGGGTAAGTCAATGTGTAAAAAGACAGACAATAGTAAGATATGAATATAAAAATGTAAATACTAAAATGAATGATGTAAGTAATGTCTTTACATTCATAACACTAATTATTAATCATTTGAACTCCCCTCTCAAAAGGCAAGGAATAACAGAATGGATAAATAATTTAAGCCATCAATATACTGTTTACAATAGACTTACCTCAGATATAAAGACACAATCAGTTTGAAAAAGAAAGTTTAGAAAAAGTTAGTCTACTCAAATGGCAACCAAAAAGAGCTGGAGTACTGATACTAATATCAGATATAAAATATTTTAAATGCAAACTGTTACAAAAAATAAAGAAGTTCATTATATATGAATAAAAAGGGATAATTCACCAAGAAAGAATAATTCTAATAAATCTATATCCACTGAACCTGGATGCCCCAAGATACATGAGGCACACATGGGCAAAACTGAAGGGAGAAGTAGACATCTCTAAAACAAAAATTGGAGACTTCAAAACACCACTATCAACATTGGATAGAACATCTGGACACAGGATAAATAAGGAAACAAAGGGCTTGAATAATATGATAAATGAGAGAGATCTAAATGATAGTTATAGGGCATTACACCCCATTACAGCATGTTTTACATTCTTCTCAAGTCCTAGTGGATCATTTCCCACCATAGACCATATGTTGGGAAAAAAGACAGGTTTCAATCAATTTATAAAGACTGAAATTATACCAAGCACTTTCTCAAAGCATAATGGAATGAAACTGTAAATCAATAACAGGCATAAGAAGGGAAAATACACATGCATATGGAGATTAAACAACACATTCCTAACTAGTGAGTCAAACAAGAAATAATCAAAAAGACATAAAGAGAAACTGGCAGAATCCTGAAATTGGGTCCCTAACTTCTAGAATGAGGGCTGTTATACAAAGAAAGGCCATGTGGATGCCATTAGAAGTGTCCCTGCCTAGCAAAATAGTAAACCAAATGCAATACCAGATTCTTAGAGGGATTGCAGAGATCAGTGCAACAATCAAGGACTTGAAGGATGAAAGATCGGTGATTCCCACTACATCCCCATTCAACTCTCCTGTTTACCTGGTGCATAATACAGATCGATCTTGGAGGATGATGGTGGATTACTGTCAACTTAACCAGGTGGTAACACCAATTGCAGCTGCTGTCTCAGATGTTGTTTCATTGCTTGAACAAATCAAGACATCCTTTGGTACCTCATATGCAGCTATTTTCATAGCATATGTTTTTTCCTCAATTGTTATTATAAGGACCACCAAAAACTCAGAAACCAGAAAGATGCCAGGTTTGAGTGGAGTCTAGAAGAAGGTAGGTCTCTGTGATAGGTCCAGGCTCTTTTGAAAGTTGCAGTTCCACTTAGGTCTATGATTCAGCAGATCCAATGGTGCGGAAAATGTCAGTGGCAAACAGAGATGCTTCTGGAGATTTTGTTAGGTCCCTATAGGAGATTCACAATCCAGGCCCTTAGGATTTTGGAGTAATACCTTCCATCCTCTGTTAAAACTACTCTCATTTTGAGAAACAATTTTTGGCCTTAGTAGAGACTGAACACTTAATAATGGGCCATAAATTTACCATGAGACATGAGTTGCCTATCATGAGTTGGGAATTTTCTATCCCACCAAACCATAAAACTGGCCATACAGAGCAGCATTCCATCAAAAAAGCAGAAGTGATTTACATGAGATTGGGCTCTAACAAGTTCTAAAGGCTCATGTAATTTACATGAGGAAGTGGCTGAAATGCACATGGTCACCACTTCAGCCACATTTCTTTCTGTTTCCCAGACCACACCTGTGGCTTCTTGGGGAGTTCCTTACAATCAGTTGACTGAGAAATAGAAAACTCTGGCTTGATTTAGAGACAGTTTTGTTACAGGACTCTCATTTCCTTATTTTAAATCATATTTCCTAGAGTGGTTAAAAAAAAAAAGCAACATCATGGTATTGGCATAAAGATAGACATATTGACCAATGGAATCTAATTGAGAATTCAGAAATAGACCTTCACATCTATTGTCAAGTGAAGTTTTAAAAGGTTGTCAAACCCATACATCTGGGCAAGAACAGCCTTTTCAACAAATGGTGATGGGAGAACTGGATAAACATAGCTAAAATAAAGAAAGAGAAACACCAATTCACATATTATACAAAAATTAACTCAAAATGAATCAAGGACCTAAATATAAAAGGTGCAATACCAAAACTCCTAGAATAAAATGTAGGGAAACATCTTCAAGTTATTGTGATAGGTAGGGGATGCTAAAATCTTAGACCCAAATCTTGAGCAATGAAGGAAAAAAATGGATAAATGGGATCTCTTCAAAATTAAATGCTTTTTTGCTTCAAATGACTTTGTCAAGAAGGTGAAAACGTAGCCTACTGACTGGTAGAAAATTTTTGGAAACAATATAAACAATAAGCGTTTTATTTCCAGATCATATAAAGAGATCATACAATTCAACAATAAAAGACAAGCAACCCAATTAAAAATGCAAAACACTTGATTAGAATTTTTTCTAAAGAAGAAATATAAATGGTCAAATAGACAAAAAACAGGTGCTTAACATCACTAGCTATTAGGTAAATGCAGATCAAAATTACATTGAGATACATTGAACACCTTACAAAATGATGATTTAAAAAAAAGGCAGTTTAATATAAAACTGCTGTATAATCTGGCAATCCCACCACCAGGAATAAATTCAAAAAAACTGAAAGCAAGGACATGAACAGACATATGCTCAGAAATGCTCATACTGACATTATTCACAATTGGTAAAAGATGGAGAAAACCTGAGTGTCCATCAACAGATGAATGGATTAAAAAATGTGGTATACACATGTGATGGATGACTATCCAATTGTAAAAAGAAATGAAGTTGGGATTCATATGAAAACATGGATTAACCTTGAGGAAACTGTTTGGTTCTACTAATATGAAAAAATATATAAGTAAAGTCATGGAATTAAACTAGAGTATATGTTACTAGGATAG
>JAKSZT010038682.1:1385739-1542302 GCA_026826555.1 Tolypeutes matacus
TGAAAATAATAATTACAAGAAAGAAAATGTGGATGAATTAAACACATTTGGATAGCTTTTCTTTATTCAAGTTTAACATTTGGCTGTAGAATTATTAAACATAGCTTCTATATTCTGTCATATTTTTTCTAACATTTTTGCCAGTGCAATCCCAAAGTTTTACAATCATAAACTTGTTTAATATTCATGATTGTATGATAAAAATTTGGAGTGAATGCTCAGATATAAATTGTGGTACAGGGTATTAAAATGATCATGATTATCATTATAACAGTCAACAATTTAACAATTTTTTACACGTAGAATTTTTCAGGCATTATAGTCATTTCTTTATTTGCCAGTTACTTTCATCATAGGGGGGAAGTTCTCTGATTATCCTTATTCCAGAGAAAGCTATCATAGCCTTTGAGCAGACGGATAAGTCCAACATAAATTTTCAATAAACAGACCACATAAACACACATGGTTTGCTCATCTCCAGGAACAAAATGTTGAGCAATGTGGCATAATATAAATAAGTGGATAAGAATTTCCAAGACATTTGCAGGAATGAGAAAATGAAAGGATAGTATAGGCTTTTTAAGAACTTTTAATTTCTTTTTTTTTAATAATTTTTTTATTTTTTAAAAGATACTTAGATTACATAAATGTTACATAAAAATTATAGGGATTCCCATATGCCCCACCTCCCACCCCTCCCACAACCTTCCATATAAACATCTTTCATTAGTGTGACACATTGCTGGCAATGGATATAAACATCCTGGTGCTTTGCAACTAAGTGAGGACCATAGTTCTATTTTAATCAGCATGTCAGGACATCTTGTTGCATGTAATTATGAATCTTGTCATCCACTGAAACAGGAGAGGGGGATGTCATATGCCCCAAGGAGATGGGGAGGGAGGAACAGAATAGATCAAATGGGGTACTTAGCGGTCAGAGGAAATGTTTTTCATTACTTTACAGTGATGGGCACAGGACATGGTAAATATCATCAAAAGGTTTAATTGTACCCTCTAAAATTTAAACTGTACTCTAAACCATTCATAATGTTTAGTAGCTATGTTTCACTATCAGTTTAACTGTTGTAACAATGTTACCATCCACATACAAAAAGGTTTTAATATGGGGTGAGGAGAGTGAGAGAAGGTTGGGTATATGAGAGTGTCTAGTATTCTGTGTGTGATTTTGCTGTGACCTAAAACTTCTTCGAAAATAAAATGAAAATTTGGGAGACACTGGGGAATGAGAGGGGGAAGGTGCCACGGTACAGACTGGACACTTGATAATGCAGTGATAAAATGAAAAATGTCAAAAAAAGTTTTAATTTTTTCCCCATTTTTGAATATCCCATTCCTTTAATTTTACTTTTAGTGTTTATTTGTTTCCATGTATTTTATCTGTTACATTTAAACCTATAATTAATATTTCATTTTCCTATTAATTGTATTTGGCTATTCTGTGGGCTTCACATTTAAGGAAGGTTTGGATCACAAAAGGATTGCAATGGGAGCCAGAGAGGATCATTGGTGAGGGGTGTCAAAGATGGGTGTATCATGAGAATCATGTATATCAATTCACCTGATATACATAAAAGATATATAAAATTGTTCAAATGACCAAGGGGTAGGACACAGTCACAGTGGGTGGAGAATCACTCAAATGAGAAAATACTGAATCCCCAGCCTGGAGAGCTCTGCCACATTCTCCAAGGGAGCAGCAACAGTGCCCCAAGTGTAGGGGCAGTCTGGCAAAGGAGAATGATCCAGGGATGGGCTCTTTTGTGATGACCAAACTTAGAAATCTTTACTCTTGAAATTGACACTTGGCCTATTGTTATGTGGTGCCTAAATGTTGCCTCCTGAGCCTCCCTGTTGCTCAATATAGGCTCTTTCTAAGCAAAACTCAGCATATAAATGCAATACATTCCCACTAACATAGGACATGACTCCTGGGGATGTGCCTTCCTGGCAATGAGGGATTACTATGAAGTGTCTACTGGCAAGACAACCAGAAAAAAGACCTTGAATAAAAAGGGGAAAAGTAAAGACAAAAGAGTTCATATGGCTAAGAGACTTCAAAGATAGTCGGGAGGTCATCCCAGAAGTAAGGGTTATGCACGACTCAGTAGGATCTCATAGAACACCAAAGTGGATATTACCCCAAGCAGAGGGACTCCTGAGGGCTCTGGAGACACCCAGGTCCTATATAAGGGGGGGTAGCTCCAGATATTGATTCCTTATCAGTCGGCTATACATTGGAATCTGTGCTCCTGAGAATGACGGAGTTGGACTCAAATAAGTCCTCCCTGCATGTGGGCGATAAGTCCCTAATATTCAAACCTATATGTGGTGCTGAAGTTTGTAGCTCTACTTCCAGAGATTGGAGACTTTGGCCTCCCCATATGCAAGATGTGCCTGGAATCTCGGTGGAGCTGCAGCTCCTAGTCTACAGTTCAATGGGCTCACCCGACACCTGTTGAGGAGATGATGATGGACAATGGCCATCTTAGGGAATGGAGAGAGTCTGCAGCCGCAGGTAGGATAATCCCTTCCATCTTATCTATTGGATATATTCCCCCTCTCACTTGGAGGTGGAGTGGACATAAACATCTCAGACTCCTCAGCATTAGGGGGAGTGCTATGGACTAGAGTGGACTTACTGGTATTCTGTTCTAGAGATATTATTTTCAAAGCAATGGAAGAAATTACAACATTGATGTGGAGCCAGTGGCCACTGGATGCTTTGGGGCAGGGAGAGGTAAAATCAGTTGTAATACAAGGGCTTTTTTTTGACTTGGGAATTATCCTGAGTAACATTATAATGACAGATGTAAGTCATTTTACATTAACATATAACATGCAGAACTGTGTGGGAGAGAGTATGGTCTACAATGTGAACTATAGTCCATGCTTAGAGGCAAAGCCCCAGAATAGGTATATCCATTGCAGGTTATGTGCCACACTAATGAAAGATGTTTATGTGGGAGGTTGAGGGAGGTGTGGGAGGGGGGGGAACATGGGAATCCCTGTAATTTTTGTGTAACATTTATGTAAACAAAGCATCTTTTAAAATACTAAAAAAAAAGAACATTGGATGTTCTAAACTATTTCTGAAGAATTTATTTATTTAGAAATACACCCAATGTTAATGATTTCTTTGGTAACAAAACACAAAATTTTCTTTGTGAAAATATGGTTTGTAAAACAAATAATGATTATAATACAAAATTTTTGAACAAAAGTAATAAAATCTGAAAAACTTTAAACAGTAAAGAGAACGTCAGGGTCTAGCTATATGAAATGATAGTAACCTCAAAAGTTAAAAAAATATGTTCCTTCCTAAAATGTAAATCATTCCACAAAACTTCCATATTTTCATAATAAAATAAATTTTTATTTTGTAACAAAAGATAAAAGTATAACTTGACATCTGAAAGTTTGTTATATATCAGACTCTGTCCAAAGTGGTTTCTGTGTAGTAACTCATTTACACCTCACAACTACCAAATACAGTCACTTGGATAGCTTCCACATTTTAAAGATAAGAAATGAAAGGCACATATTGTAAGTGATAAGGCTGGTGTAATGTAATTAAGTAACTGGAGGGGAGTAGCTTGGGAAAGCTTGCCTCCTTTAAGTTTCAGGAAGGTTTGCTAGAAGAGGTTGTTTTCAATAAGCCTTGGAGAGTGAATAAGAATTCAGCAATGAATGTGAAATGAATAATCTTAGTCAGATATAAAGACAAATGTGCAGATGTGTGAATGTAAGTTGTGTGAAATAAACACGGATATACTTTACCTGAGCTAGAGTTATGTTTGAAAAATTAATATAAAAAAGTTTTGGAGATTGTGTTCCAATTCATAAAGAAGATAGAATTCTAGTCAAAAACTATGTGTTTTATTTGGCCAAAAGTAGAGAATATTATTGTTTTCTGAGAAAAGTAATTATCTAAATCTGGTATTTTCTAATACTGTATTATAGCACCATAGGAGTAGCATAAACCAGAAAAGAAAATCCATTATTTAACTTGCTAAATAATTGATTTGCAATTTTAAAAAAAGTAAAGAGAATAAAAATTAATTTTTCCTCTCTTTATTGCTCACATATAAAAGAATTAATAGCTGGGTCCATAGGTATCATGCATAGTTTACTAAATGATATGTGCACATTTCTGTAAAGTAGGTCCATAAATTTTATGAGATTCTGCAATAAAAATAAAAGTGAAGAAAGGAAGAAATGTCATGTATTCTTACCATGTGTCGGCAAACATTGACCATCCTCCAATCTCACAGCTGGATGTCATGAGGACCCAACACTGGCTAATTTGTTGATGATAGAAAGGCACATAAAAATCATTTTCCACAGGACAAATGGTATGCATTACTGATCACTGATCACCACTTTGGTTTAGAGTTTTCAGGTTTCTGGGGGCTTGTGCCTGGGGGCAACTATTGTTTCAAACTTCCCTGGACAAAGGCAGTGAATGTCAAGGTTCCTACCATGCTGGAGAAAGTCTTAGGCAGAGGAGACTTAAGGCTGTTAAGTTTCACAAGACTACAGTGAACAATTAAGTGAAGGATTGCATTAGCTAGGCAGGCCAAGAAAGTTCAGGTGCAGGATGTCACAGAAGAAGCTATTGGTACCAATCCTGGCTCCCTCCTCAGGGCACTTTGGAGGTGGTCTGCACCCACTTCCTGTCTCCCTGGCACTGTTTAAGCTGGGAAAGACTGACTTGAGAATGGCTTCTCTGGTAGGCCTCTCTCCAAGAACTTGCTTTCTAGGCAAAAGCAGTTTGAGACAATAATATAATTGAAAGAATCTTTAGAGACAGACAAACTGGTGCAAATGATTACCTGCTTCAACCTACCAGGGAATGAAGCTCTGTTTCCTGGGAATCATTAGGTAAAATGAAACAATTGTAAATAGGAAAACAACAAAACAAATAAAAAGGAAAATTCAATGGCAAGACAGGCCTAGAATGATGGGGAAAACCCTGCCCATCGCATTCACCTTGGGCAAAACTTCCAGATAGAAGGGTTTTTATCTTGTATTGATAAAATTGTAACTCATGTAAAGCAAAAATTTAACATTTTATTAAAGGACATTCTAAAACTCTCATCACCTCCTAACTTATACCTTTATTGAGAAATTGTGCAAGATTGAGCTTACTTTTATTTTTCTGGTGTTGCTGTTTGTCTTGTCTTGGTAATCACATTTTCATTTCTGACTCTGGATCTGGAATGTCATAATCACTTTCACAACCAGCTTCAGCTGTCTGGTGTCTTCTGTTCCCCAAAGCTGAAGATGTCACTTTTCTCTGTCTACTATTATTATTATTTTTGGCTGGATTTTAATGATGGGGTTGCTTTAATATTTCTGAGAGGAGTCATATATACCTCATTATTCTTTTCATCTTCATTTTGTATAATTGTTGTAGTCTGTGCTGCTGCTACTTCTTGGTCATGGTAATTTTTATTTCCTTTTTCTAACTTAAACTTGACTTTCTCCAAAGATTTCAGACATGCCCTACCTTTTACTTGGTCCAGAATCTCATTCAATAGAAACAGAAATCTTTTTCAAGAAAGCTACTGCATTCTAAAGAAGTCAAAACTTTCATAAAGACTCGAGTTTCTGGTGAACTGCCACTTAAGATCTCAATACAAATTTTCATATCCAAGTTCTCATGTGCTGTTAATGCTTGATAATCTGCAGAATTATAGGCCTGAAGATTTAATCCACTCTGTCCTGTCAAATCTACAAGCAGGAGAGAGAAGCAGAAGATTGTGTCAGTTTAGGTGGGCACTCACAATTTCTCTCTTGGAGGATGGCTTATTGGGGACAGGATCCTGCCTGGGTGGTCTGTTCTGGAATATGCAGAGTGAGAACCTTGGGGACATTGATCTGGAGTGAGCTGGACAGTGAGTTGAACTGCTCTATATAAAATCATGAAATTTTTCCCCAGCTGGAAATTGTGGACAAAGATGGCTTATCCCTACCCTCCCAGCAACACAGTGAAAGGGAGCACTCTCTGAGAGTGGGAGGGCCCTGACAAAGGGTAAGAGGGCTTTTTCTGTTGATTTGGTTGCCTGTACTCCCTTGCAGCTTTTTGGGAGCAAACCAGCTGGCTTGAAGTGGTGCCGGGCTGAGGGGAGAGGCGAATCTGCTGAGGAAACCTGATTCACCTAACAGCCATGGAACACAGATGCTTGGCTTGGGATGAGGTAGAGCCATCCACTTTTATAGTTCCACACTGAGGATCAGAGTCTCAGCTCACTTGGGGAGGTCAGGCATTGGGAAGTGTTTACATTCTTATGAGCCTATTTAGGATCCCCTTGGTGGAGAGGGTGGTACAGAAGAGGCCTTCTTTTGGGTCCCTTGTTTCTTCAAAAATTTTTAATTTAATTTAATCACTAAAATCTGCCTCAAAACCTGCAGAGAAAGCCTGCAGGGTAATTGATTGATGAACACAGGCTGAGAGTTTCCACAAGGGCTCAAGAAAGAATGCTGTTCTTCCTTAGCTTAGTTTGACTGCATGCTTGTGTGTTTGGTTTTTCTTTGTTTGTTTGCTTCTTGCTTTTCTTTCCTCTTTCCTCCCCACACCATCCCCCTTTTAAAATTAGGAGCTGCTACCTTGATTCTTCTTTCCTGTCCTTCTTCTTCCGTGATTTTCCATTCTCTGTGTAGAGTGACTTTGTCTACCAATGCTATCTCTTTTCCTTCCTTCAACTTTCCACCTTCTACTTTCTGTTGTGGTTCTTACATTGCAACTTTTTTTCATTAGTCCTAAACTCCATGGGTGTCGATTTCTATGTTGTCTCTTCTGTTTTCTATTTTATTACTAATTTTTTCCTTTCAGCCCTTTCTTTACTCTTTCCCTCTCTCATAATCATTCTGATCTTTTAAATCTTTATGTATTTTTTTCTCTATTTGTTTTCCCATTCCATTTGAAGTACTCCACTTGTTTCCCCTATTACTCTAAACAGCCTACATGAGTAAAATATTCATTTTACTAAGTCTATATGGTTCCTCTTCTAACGTTTATCAATATAACTATTATCTTTTTTCATTTCATACCTCCTTCAATTCCTCTGATCCTAAAATTTTCCTTCAAGGGAACATAGAAAAAAGCAAGGAAATACAAGAAGAACAAACTGTCAAAGAGAAAACTTAACACACACAGAGAACCAACATCTAAATAAAACTCTAGAGCACAGAGAGAAGGTAATCAACTGAATAAGTCCATCAAGATAAAATGATGATTAGAGGGCAACCAAAAATTACAAATCACACTGAGAAACAGGAAGGCATGAACCATTCCAATGATCAAACTAAAAACCAGATAGAGATGCAGAAAATTGAAAAACATGAACGTTGTCCAAGCAAATATCATGGAACAAATTAATGACATGAAGGAAGAGATTAAGGATATTAATAGACACTTGGAGAACATACTGAAGAAAGGATAAACATACATAAAAAGATAATGCATATGGTGGTAATGAATGGCACAATCCCAGGAATAAAAACGATATTGGATTCACAAAACAGCAGATCTGAACAGGTAGAAGAAAGAATTAGCAACATGGAAGAGAGTACATTGGAAATCAAACAGATAGTAGAACAGTTAGATCAAAAGATAGAAAAAATCCAGCAGGGAATTAGGGATATAACTGACAGCACAAAATGCAAAAACAAACACATGATAGACATCCCAGAAGGAGAAGAGAAGAGAAGGGAAAGGGAACAGAAGGAGTATTGAAGGAAATAATGGCTGAAAACTTCCCAACCCTACTGAGGGAGATGGATGTACATATCCAGGAAGCACAGTGCACCCCAAACAGTATAAATCCCAACGGATTTCAAGACATATAATTATCAAAATGTCCAATGCTCAGGACAAAGAGAAAAGACTCAAAGGAACAAGAAAAAAGAAAACCATCACATACAAGGGAAGCATGATAAGATTAAGTGCTGATTTCTCATCTGAAAGCATGAGGGCAAGAAGAGAGAGGTATGACATAGTCTATGTACTAAAAGAAAAAAATCCAACCACAAATTCTCAATCCTGCAAAACCAGCATTCAAAAATGATGGAGAGTTCAAAATATTCACTGATAAACAGAAATTAAGAGAGTATGCCAATGAGAAACATGCCCTTCACAAATACTAAAGAATTTCTAAAGATTGAAAGGAAAAAAGCAAGAGAGAGAAAGTTGGAGGAGAGTGTAAGAACAACTAAAAAGACAAAAAGAGAAATAAAAACAGCATATGACATACATAAACCCAAAGAAAATATGGCTGATGTAAGAACTTCACTGAGAGTAATAACACTGAATGTTAATGGATTAAACTTACCAGTCAAGAGAGACACAGATTGCAAGAATGAATAAGAAAATATGATCCAATATATGTCGTTTACAAGAAATCCACCTTAGACCCAGGGATTCAAGGAAGCAGAAAGTGAATGGCTGGAAAACTATTTTACAAGCAAACAAAATTTTTAAAAGCAGGAGTAGCTCTCCTAATATCAGAAAAATTAGACTTTAAGTGCAAAACTATTGTAAGAGACAAAGATGCACACTATATATTAGTAAAAGTGACAAACTTCCCAGAAGAGAGAACAATCACAAATATTTGTGCACCTAATCAGGGTGGCTCAAAATGCATAAGGCAAACTCTGGAAAACCTATATAGAGAAATAAATATCTCTACAATTATAGTGGGGGATTTTAACACAACATTATCACAATTAGACAGAACATCTAGACAAAGAATCAATGAAGAAACAAAGACTCTGAATAATACATTAGAGTACCTGGACCTAATAGACATATACAGAATGTTACACCCAAATACTGCAGAATATGCATTCTTCTAAAGTGCACATTGGACATATTACAAAATAGACCACATGCTAGGCCACATAACAAATCTCAATGAATTCAGCAAGATTGAAATTAGACAAAGCAATGTCTCTGAACACAATGGAATGAAATTGGAAATCACAAAGGGCCAGAGAACCAGATTTGTCAAAAAGATGGGAAACTTAAACAACACACCCCTAGACAAACAGTGGGTTGAGGAGGAAATCTCAAAAGAAATCTGTAACTACCTCGAATCAAATGAAAATGACATCACACATATCAAAGCATGTGGGATGCAGCCAAATCTGTACTGACAGGGAAATTCATAGCCATAAATACATATATTAAAAAAGGAAGAGCTAAAATTGAAGATCTAACTGCACATCTAGAGGAATTGGAAAAACAATAACAAGTAACCCCAAAGGAAGTAGAAAGAATGAAATTACAAGGATTTGAGCAGAATTAAATGAAATAGAAAATAAGAGGGAACTAGAAAAAAACAAACAAAACCAAGTGGGTTCCGTGTAATATTTTGGGTAATCTAAGCACCTCTTAAAATATATGTATATATATATATATATATATATAAACAACATTTTTGTAAGCAAATACACATATATGCATATATATTTATATATCATTTTGCAAATGTTTGTATGTATTGTGAAAATTTTGACTTTTACCCATAATAAAAAAAAAAAAAAGCTGGTTCTTTGAGAAGATCAATAAAACTGAAAAACCCTTAGCCAGACTAAAAAAGAATGAGAGAGCAGATGCAAGTACACAAAATAAAGATTGAAAAAGGGGATATCACTACTGAACCCACCAAAATAAAGAGTATAATAAGAGGATACATGGAAAAATTATTTGCCAAAATGAATGATAATTTAGAGGAAATGGACAAATTCCTAGAAACTCACAAACAGCCTACTTTGATGAAAGAAGAAATTGGTGAACTCAACAGTCCAATTACAAGTAAAGAGATAGAATGAATCATCAAAAACCTCCCAACTAAGTAGTGCCCAGGGCCAGATGGCTTCACAGGTAAATTCTACCAAACATCCCAGAAAGAGGTAACACCAATTCGGCTTAAGCTCTTCCAAAAAAATAGAAGTAGAAGGAGCATTGCCTAACTCATTATATGATGCCAACATTACCCTAATAACAATGCCAAACAAAGATATCACAAGAAAGAAAAATTAGACCAATTTCTCTAATGAAACTATATGTTAAAATCTTCAACAAAATTCTTTCTAATCCCATTAAACAACATATCAAAAGAATTTTACACCATGACCAAGAGATATTACTCCAGGTATGCAAGGATGGATCTACATAGAAAATCAATCAATATAATACACCACATAAACAGATTAAAAGAAAAAAAAATCACATGATCATCTCCATAGATGCAGAGAAAGCATTAAAAAAATGCAGTACCCTTTCCTGATTAAAAAAAAAAAAAAACTTCAAAAGATAGGAATAGAAGGAAACTTTATGAACATGATAAAGGGTATATATGAAAAACCCAATGCTAACATCCTCATCAATGGTGATCCTAAAAGCCTTCCCTCTAAGATTTGGAAAAAGAGAAGAATGCCCAATATCACAACTCCTATTTAACATTGTCTTAGGAGTACTTGCTCAAGGTCTGAGGCAAGAAAAAGATGTAAAAAGCATCCAAATTGGAAAAGAAGTAAAAATTTCATTATTTGCAGATGTCATGATCCTATATGTAGAAAGCTTCTAAAACATATAAAGTAGTTCAGGAATGTCGCAAACTATAAGATCAATGCTCAAAATTCAGTAGCATTTCTGTAGGAGAATAATGAGCCATCTGAGGAGGAAATCAAGAAAAAATATCATTTACAATAGTAACTAAAAGAATCAAATACCTAGGAATACATTTAACTAAAGTTGTAAGGGACTTATATACAGAAAACTACACAACAATGTTAAAGGAAATCAAAGAAGATTTAAATAAATGGAAGAATATTCCCTGTTTATGGATAGAAAGACTAAACATCATCAAGATGACTATCCTACCCAAACTAATCTACAGATTTACTGCAATCACAATAAAAATCAACAATGTATTTTTTAAGGAATTGGAAAAACTAACTACAAAATTTATTTGGAAGACTTGCCACCAACCAAAGACCACAGTAAGTTCATTGAGGGTGGTGGGCCACACTGTGGGAGATGTTTGTGTGGGATGTGATGGGAGGTGTGGGAGGTGGGCAACATGGGAATCCCAGTGGGTCCCGTGTAATATTTTGGGTAATCTAAGCACCTCTTAAAATATATGTATATATATATATATATATATAAACAACATTTTTGTAAGCAAATACACATATATGCATATATATTTATATATCATTTTGCAAATGTTTGTATGTATTGTGAGAATTTTGATTTTTACACATAATAAAAAAAAAAGAGTGAAAAAAATTTATTTGGAAGGGTAAGAGGCCCCGAATCTCCAAAGACATATTGAAAAAATAAAATTAAATTGCAGGTATCACACTACCTGACTGCAAAACATACTTCAAGGCTACAGTGGGGAAACCTCAAGGATAGACACATTGATCAATGGATCCGAATTGAGAGTCCTGATATAAATCCTCGCATATACAGTCTTCTGATATTCGACAAAGCCACAAGCCCACTCAGTTGGGAGAGAATGGCCTCTTCAACAAGCAGTGCTTGGAGAACTGGATATCCATATCCAAAAGAATGAGAAAGGAACACCATCTTGAACCTTATATGAAAATCAACTCAAGATGGATCAATGATCTTAATATAAGAGCCATTACCATAAAGATCTTGGAAGATAAAATAGCAAAGCTTCTACAGGACCGTGTAATATGAAATGTTTTCATGAACTTCACACTCAAAGCACAAGCAGTAAAAGAAAAAATAGATAAATGGTATCTCCTCAAAATTAAAACTTTTGTATCTCAAAGGATGTTATCAAGAAAATAAAAAGGCAGCCTACCCAATGGGAGAAAATATTGGGAAGCCATATATTTGATAAGAGCCTAATATCCTATGTATAGAAAGAAATCATACAACGTGAAAATAAAATTATTAACAACCCTTTCAAAAACTGGTCAAGTGACCTGAAAAGACATTTTTCCAAGGAAGTAATTCAAATGGCTAAAGAGAACTTGTAAAAATGCTTGACAACTCTAGCTGTTAAAGAAATCCAAATGAAAACTACATTACACCCATTAAAATGGTGGCTATTAAAAAAACAGCAGACTATAAGTGTTGGATAGGATGTGGATTAATGGGAACCCTCATCCACTGCTGGTAGGATTGTAGAATTGTCCAGCAACTATGGACGACATTTTGGTTCTTCCTTAAAACATTAACTATACATCTTCCATATGATTCAGCATTTCAACTGCTGGGTATATACCCAGAAGAACTGAAAGAAAAGACACGGACAGATATATGCACACCAATATTCATAGCAGCATTGTTCACTATTGCCAAAAATGGAATCAACCCACGAGACCTTCGACAGATGAATTGATAAACAAAATGTGGTACATGCATATAATGGAGTATTACTCAGCTGTAAGAAAGAATAAAGGCTAACACACGGTATAACATGGATGAATGTGGAAGACCTTATGTTGATTGAAGCAAAACAGGCATTGAAAGATGAACAGTACATGACTTCACTGGTATGAATTAAGGAAACTGAACAGGCTTTGAGAACTATTGCATGAAAGATCAGTGTAAAAGGAAGAGAAAGCAAAGACAAAGTTGTGAGCCATCACCATATGGACATATCCTAGGGTAAAGTGATAGAATGTAGTTGTGTATTGAAGGGATAGGACAGGAGGGTAGTGATATTTTGGGTTCAGTGGTGCAGGGTTGACAGGTGGATTGGGAAAGGTGGGTTAGAATACCCAGGATACTGAGGGAAGAGCAGAAATAGACAGGTGGATATTTGTTAAAAGCAAGGGCCATTCCTAATAATGGAGGGAAAACCAGTGTGTCATGAACTCTTGTTGCATGTAACTATGAATCTTCTCATCCAATGAGTCAAGCCAGGGGATCATCATGGGCCCTGGGGGGATAGTGTGGGAGGAACAGAATAGATCAAACAGGAGGTATTTAGTGGTTAGTGGAAATGTTTTTCATTACCTTAGAGTGACAGTCACAGGAAAATGTAAGTATTATCAAAATTTTTAAAGTGTATGATCTAAAATGTAAACCATACTGTAAACCATTGATAATGTTTGTAGATATATTTCACTATCTGAATATCAGTTGTAACAATGCTACCATCCACATACAAAAAGGTTTTAATATGGGGTGAGGAAAGGTGGAGAAGGTTGGGTATATGAGAGTGTCTTGTATTCCGTGTTTGACATTGCTGTGACCTAAAACTTCTTTGAAAATTAAATGAAAAATAGTGAGACAATGTGGAGTGAGAGTTGGAAGGTGCCACCGTACAGACTGGACACCAGACTTTGCAGTGATAAAAGGCAAAATGTCAAAAAAAGTTTTTTAAATTTTTATCATTTTTTGAATTACCCAATCCTTTAATTTTATTTTCAGTTTTTTAGAGTTTCATGTATTTTATCTCTTACACTTAAGTCTTATTTTCATTTCACTTCTCGATTAATTGTATTTGGCTATTGTATTGGCTTTATCTTTAAAGAAACTTAGGATCACAGAAGGGTTACACCTGGGGCAGGGAGAGGATCATTGGTGTGGGGGGTTGGATGGGGTTGCATGGGAGGAAATTCACCTGAACTTATATAAAAGGTATATAAAATTGTTCAAATGCTCACAGGGCATGGTCATAGTGGGTGGAGAATCACTCAATAAATGAGAGTGTGGTTTTCTTTTTTTTTTATTTTAGCATCTAGTTTGAGGTTAATACTCCATATATATAGGAGAAAATATTTTGTCCTGGGAATTTGTATATGTGTGTGTTTGCATGGAGGTGTGGGTGTAGGAGAGTGAAATATTTTAACTTGCTATCTAACAATATGAGTTATTTCACTTGGTTTTTATCACTAATGCCACCTTTTATCTCTAATTCATCATGCCTGAAGCAGATGTTAATCTAACCTAATATTAATCATCCACCTGCCCCCCACATTCCAGAATTTGCAGGAGTCATCAGCCTTGAAATATCTGATATTCTTCTCTACTACCTTTCCTAGACTAAAATGCTTATCCATGGTGAATTGACAAGTACTCAACTAGATTGATTGCTTACCAATGCATTCTACAGCTACATCTGCAGTGTGTGCTACTCAAGGCTACACAGGGCAATTTGGATGACATTCACACATATTCAAACATGTGAGTGGCATGGGGATTTACCTTTAGGGACATGGTGCTGATTTATAAACAGAAACATAAATAAAACCTTTATCCTGGCATCCTACATGAGAGAGCAGAAGATTTAGTTTCAGAATCTGGCTTACATAGAATTCAGTACATTTATTGAAAAGTCATAATTTAATGGATATTTAATTTTTAAAAACATCTTTGCCAATATCTCTTTTTATCTTTTATTTTTATATCCATTTTCTTTCTTAATGTAAAACAAAGTTCTATTTTCTTATATATATTTCTGTGAAAATACAGTATTATGAAAAACATGAAAACTCCAAAGAAATGATGATATAGAATTTCTGGGACTAGATCATGGTGAATGTTGCACAACATTTTGAATGTACTTATGGCCAATGGATTGTACATTTCAAAATGGTTAAAATAGTAAATTTAGTGTTATAGAGATTTTACCAGAACAGAAATATATTGAAAAACTATATCTATCACCCAGAAACTGAATTGCTCTTGTGGTAGCTATTATTTCCATTATTTTTATTATATACAACAGTTTTACTTCAATGTAAGCATCCTTATTTGGCCTCATGACTTGCCATTAAAAATGCACCAGATCACTTTCATATAGTAGCTGAGAATTTAATAATTTTATTGAAATAAATCATATTTATATGTTATTACTATTAGACATTAATGCTGTTTCAACTGTTTGTTCCTACCATATTATAAACCAAACTGAGATGAATATCATTAAGTGAATTCCCAATGTTTTCCTCTATTATGTTTTTCTGAAGTTAGAATTAAATTCTATTTGATAATTTATTTTTCACCTTACCATGGGTTCCTTCAGATGACTCTTTTGCTTACAGAGAGGATATGAGCATATGGGTCAGATATCCAAATATGTGAAAATACAGTATTTCTTAGGGGAGCCTACTAAAGATTCCCTAGGCTTTGGGGATTGTCTGAAAATGTTGACCCTTGCTCTCCAGTGAAGTGACAAAAGATGAGCTTGGCTGTGTATAAAACCAGGAGAAATGAGGCAGATCTCAATCTCCATTAGGCAGGCCTCTTTCACTGTACAGTTTCTCCATTCAGCATCTTATGAGCTGTGTGATCATAAATTCATGTTCTTGCTTCAAATCAGGCTCATAAACAGTTTTGGGTTTTCCTCAAATATTCCAAATTATAAACAATAGTTTTCCCATCTATTTTCTCAGTGACAGCTATGATGCAAGATCAAAAGCTTTCTATGATATAAAACATGATTAAAGGTTTAATAAATTATTTCAAACATACAGCTTTCAATACACAGGTCCTCATAGATCCTTGATCACAGTGTATATTTTACAATTAAATTATTGTGTTCATCACTGAACACTAAATTAATTTAAGTCATTTTCCCTTCTAGAATTAGAAAGAGATACATGAAAATCTCTTGCCTTTTTCAAAATATGTGCTCAGGTTTAAATGGCACAATATATGAAATATTATATGAAATAATTATCTAACAGGGCATTATTGGTAAATATTTATTATATACAGGTAATCACATATACTCACATTAGTTTCTTTTAATTGGTGATGTAGTTTGAATTATCCATTATATATCTTAGGTCTTCACATGATGCAGAATCACATTTAAATGTTCCCCATATAAATTGATATCTAGTGATTATTAGTTTCAAAATGAAACCAATGTGCTTACTGCCTACAACATCTAATGACATGTCTTGGTTCTGTGATTGAGGCTTTCTTATAATCTGAGATTATTTTATCTGCTGGATATACCTGAGAAGGACGTTCTTAAATGAAAACCATGGCGTTATTAATCAAGGAACTGGGAAATTATGGACAATATCCTAAGGGATTTCTGATAGGACTATTACCTATGAGATAGTGTTGCCTTTCAACTTCAATTAATTAGTTTTCCATAAACATTTTTTCATTAAATAGAAGTATTCTAAGGAAAAAATAATTGAAACTTTGCATTATTTCACCAGCAGATATTTTGTAAGGCCAGGCTTGGCTCCATTGAAAATATTTTTTTCTTACATTTTATACTGTTTCATTCAATGAACCAATAAACCTATTCTTATTACTCTGAAGACCTGTAGCTTAGAATGGCTCTCACCATATGTTTAATTCTTTAAGATTTATAGCAATGATCTAATATGATAAATTGTCTCATATCAGACCATAAGATTAAATGTTTATCACTTATTTATTCTCCTCCCTTAGAACTTTGAATTTCATAACAAAAACACAACCGTGGATATACTATTAATTGCTATTTCATGCCTGCACAATAGAAGCTAAGCTTCTCCTGCCCCAAGCAGGAAACTTCCTTAACTGACCTCAGCATGTCTTGATTTATTTCTAAGTATTTTCCCTCATATATAATAGAGCAAACACATCTTACAACATTCAACAAATGTGTATCTGTACTTTTATGTAGAAATACATAATCTTGGAATTCATTTTTCTACATATTCATACCTTTAAATCTCAACCACTTTGAGAGAAATAGGCAATCACCAAAAACATAAAATAGAATATTATAAGAAAGCAAAAAACTGAGACAAAAAATAACAATTTCTTTGGAGGGTTTATGAGAAAATGTTGAGACCTTAGAAATTTCTTAACATCCAGGATGGTAAATATAGTTTTCAAGGACAAGAAAGATATGCTTAAATATTTGAAATTGTGTAATCAAATTATTTAATACTATTCCTAAAATTTTAATCAAGGTCCCAGTCAATTAACCAAATGATAACTCAAAATTTATAAGATGTAGACTTCTGGGAAGATAGAGGATTACAGAGACAAAGGGCTCACTTCCTGAAATAAAATATCTAAAATTCAGACAGAAATTGCCTGGAAAAAATTTTTTCTATTGCTTAAAACACCAAAGTAAGGCTGGATATGACCCAGAAGAGAGAGAGGCATAGGAAAAAAAAATCCCAACAGAAAAATATTGTCAGTAAATATTTTAGCTGCAGCTGCTGGATGCATCCTCTCAAACTCAGAACATACAGCTTTGGGTGCTTTGACCTGTTCCCAGTAGCTTTGACAGGCCGTCACACATGTCCACTTCCCCAGGAAAGCAGAAGGAGAAGAATGCAGTCTAAGGCTGATTCAGCTGTTGGCTAAGAAATTTGGTCTGCTGTTTCCCATGAACCTTTCCATGTTGGGTGTGGCCACACCATTGTTTGCCCTAAGATCCAGCAAGCAAGTAAATAGATTCAACCCTCCTTAGTAACCAGGACCTGTTGTTGAGGATGCAGAGGAGAGAATAATTATTTTTTAACTGGGTAAAGTAAGGAGATTGCCATAAAAGGAGGAGAACGGCTTGTGAGAAAGTTTAATTTGCATAGCTATGAGTAGCCCTGACATAAGATTCTTTGTAGTATTGTTCCAGTCACTGTTACACACTCTGACAAATGTTTGACTCGAGAGGTCTGCTGAAGAATGCCATCTCCTGGCAGGCCAAGGAAGTGCATGCAAGGAAAATAAAAGTAAATAAATAAAAGATTTTTTGGAGACTTACAGCTGCCCTTCACAAGACCCTTAGAACTCATTTTGCACACCATTACTGGGTCCATGGACAGGATTTGGGAAACTGCACAGGGACAATCCTAAAGAGCTAGAACAGGTGGAATCAAGAATCAAAGAACAGAAGTAACACATGGCTTCCCACCAAAAAATCCTTATGCAAGATATAGAAATTGAAAATAAATGTGAGAGTAAACTTGCCATCATAATCAGATGCCAAGGCACCAGCAAAAAATTACAAGTCATACTAAAGAAAAGGAAGTTATGGCTCAAATAAAGGGATATTTCAAAACCCCAGATGAGAGAAGGATTTGAGAGAACTAATCAATAAGCTTCACACAAACTTACTAAAGCAAATCAATGAGTTGAAAGACAATATGGCCAAATAAATATAGGACATTAAGAAGATACTGGGTGAGCAAAAGGAAGAATTTGGAAATCTGAATAGAAAAATAACAGAATTTGTGTTAATGAATGATACAATTGGTGAAATTTAAAACAACTTCAAGGCATACTACAGCAGAGTTGAAATCATAAAAGTTAGAACAACTGATGTAGAAGACAGAACAACTGAAATTGAAAACAGAGAAGAGAAACAGAAAAAATAATGTAAAAATTGATCAGGAACTTAATGTTGAATGATACTATGAACCACAAGAATATACATGACTTAGGAGTTCAAGAAGGAGAAGAGACAGGAAAAGAGAAAGAAAAGGTATTTGATGAAATAATGGAAGGAAATTTCCCAACTCTCATGGAAAAAGTAAATTTACATGTACAAGAAGCAGAGCATATTCCAATCAAAATAAATCTGAATAGACTTACTCCAAAGAAAATACTACTCAAAATGCCAAATTCCAAAGGGAAATAGAAACTTCTAAAAGAAGCAATAAACATTATTTTGTCTATATAAAAATACATTAGAAGCACATAAGAACAGATGTGTGTTGATGGAAAAAAGAATAGGTAATATCTAAGACAGGTCTCTGAACTTGAAAAGACAGGGGAACAGAAGGAGAAAATAAATAAAAAAATTAGAACACTTTATCAGGGAAATGAATGGCCATGCAAAGCACACAAACAAATGCATTTTCAATGTCCCAAAAGAAGATTTCAAAGAAAAGGGACAAAAAGAATATTTGAGGAAATAATGACCAAAAACTTTCTAACTCTCATGAAAGACATAAACATCAATATCCAAAAAAGACAATGTACCCAAAGCAGAATAAATCCAAATTGACTTACTCTAATATAAATACAATTAAAAATGACAAATATCAGAGGTAGAATTCTCAAATCAGGAAAATAAAAACAAAGCATCACATACAAGAGAACCTCAATAAGATAGTTTCAACCACTCATCAGAAATTATGAAGGACAGAAGAAAGTGTTATGATGTATTTAAGGCTGAGAAAGAGAAAAACTTCCAGACAAGATTTTTTTATCCAGCAAAATTGCCCTTCAAAAACAAGATTAGTAGAAAATCTTCACAGATAAACTAAAACTGAGAGAGTATGTTACCAAATAACAAGATCTACAAGAGATACTAAAGAGAATACTGCAGGCTGAAAGGAAAATCAAGGGTGATAGATTTGAAAAAGAGTGAAGAAATGAAGATTATTAAGAAGTTATTTGTTTTTACATTTTAAAGTCTATTTAAAAAATTTTTATATTACAGAAGTTACATTGAAAATATAAGGGATTCCCATATATCCACCTCTCACATATTTTCCCATATGAATAATGTCTTAGGTGAGTGTGAGACATTTGTTACAATTAATGAACAAATATTGAGGCGTTGTTACCCACCACAGTCAATAGTTTACATTGTGGTTTACAGTTTACACCATAAACTTTTAGAGGTTTTGACAAAATGTACAGTGATCTGTATCACTATACAGTAATTTTCAATTTTAAGTTCATAGTTACATGCATTAATATTGAGGTCTTGAAAAATTGTCCTTTCTCTTTTATTAGACAATGCCTATGTTCTCAAGAGATCCTTTTCCATATATTTGAAGACATTGCAGTTCTCCCCAGTATGGGTATTCAATATTTTCATATTTATTATATGATTATCCAATCACTGACATAACAACTTATGACAAGATGAACACTTTCATATTCTATAGAAATATGCCCTATATGAGTCTTTCTCACATATCATCCCACCCCTGACATCCTGCACCTATAATCCTTCCCTGCAATATGTGCCAATAGAACATTCCCACCCTTGAACATTTAACCACAGACCTACAAGTTACCAGAGTTCATCTGTTCCTTCCTCCAGCCTTGCCCCCAGTTCCATTGATAGTCAAATCCAATGCACCCCTTCGCTGATTAAACTCATATTCCAGCACCATGGATGCCACTCACATCTCTGAACCACTATCACCCCATCCATTGCCAAACCACACTCTTCCACCTTAGCGTAGGTTTAGCCTATATTGAGCATTCAGATCACCACATTATCCACCTTTCTGACTCCTGATAATCTATCTTCCAAATTCTAGCTCTGTGAGTCAGCTCAGTATGCTTAGGTCATACCAGTGTGGTCATGTAATAATTGTCCTTTAGTGACTGGCTTACTTCATTCATCATAAGGTTTTCAAGATTCATCCATATTGTCTTATGTGTCAATACTACATTCCTTCTTACATTTTAGTAATAATTGATTGAATGTATATAGCACAATTTCCTTATCCATTCATCTGTTCATAGACACTTGGGTCGCTTCCAATTTTTAGCACTAGTGAATAATGTTGCTTTTAACATTGGAGTGCACATATCTCTTCATGTCCAGGTTTTCAATTCTTCTGGGTATATACCCAGCAGTAGAATTGCTGATTCATATACCAGTTCTATAGTTAGCTTACTGAGGAACCACCAAACTGTCCTACACATGGCTGCATGATTATACAATCTTACCAGCAGTGTATGAAGAGTCTCTTTCTTCCACATCATTGCCAATTTTGGTATACCTCTGTTTAACAGGCACCAGTCTAATAGGTGTAAGATGATATTTCATTGTAGTTTTGATTGGCATTTCCCTAATAGTGAGTGATGTTGAGGATCTTTTCATGTGCTTTTTAGACATTTGTATTTCTTCTTTGGAAAAGTTTCTATTCACATCTCTCACACATTTTATAAATGGATTGTTTATCTTTTAATTTTTGAGATATAATATTTCTTTATATGCACTGGATATTACACTCATCAGATAAGTGGTTCCCAAATATTTTATTCCATTGAGTGGGCTGCCCATTCACTTTCTTGACAAATTCCTTTGAAGCACAGAAGTTTTTGAATTTTGAGGAGGTCACATTTATCTATTATTTATTTTGTTGCTCATATTTGGGTGTAAAATTTATGAAATCATTTCCTACTATAAGATCTCATAGATGCTTCCCTACATTAATTTCTAGGAGCTTTAAGGTCTTGGCTCTTATATTTAGATCTTTGATCCATCTTGAGTTAATTTTTGAATAAGATGTGAGGTGATGATCCTCTCTCATTCTTTTGGATATGGATATCAAGTTATCCCAGCATCATTTGTTGAAAAGACATTCTGTCCCAGTTGAGTGGTCTTAGTGTCCTAGTCAAAGATCAATTGAGTATATATACAGGCATGTATATCAGAACTCTCAATTATGTTCCCTTGGTTCATAGGTCTATCCTTGTGACAATACCAAGAGGTTTGGGTCAACACAGCTTTGTAGTATGTTATAAAGACAGATAGCATAATTATTGCAATTTCATTTTTCTTTTTCAATATGTTTTTGGCTATTCAGGGCGCCTTGCAATTCCAAATAAATTTAATAATTGGCATTTCCAGTTCAGTACAGAAATGCTGTTGTAATTTTTACTGGGATTGTATTAAATCTGTAAATAAAGTTTATCAAATCTTATAAAATTTTGCTGTGCAAAGTATAAGTCATAATATAACCTATACACCATCGTTTGTAGCACTTCATTAATATGTGTTCAGCAATTGTAACAAATGTACCAGATTAATGAAAGACATTGTAAATGGGGTAAAGGATGGAAAGGGGTAAGGGTGGCATATATGGGAATACTCTATATTTTTGATGTAACATTTATGTAAGCTAAAGCTTCTTATATATATATATATATATATATTTTTTTTTAAATCATGGTAGATGACAAAGAAGAATTTGAATGTTTGCAAAGGAAAGTAACAGATCTTATGTCAATGAAAGACACAATAGAAGACATTAAAATATATTAGAGGCATATAACAGAAGTTTTGAATTGGTAGAGGACATAATACAGGAACTGGAGGAGAAACCATCTAAATTTGAAATGACAGGAGAACACAAAGAGAAAAAATGGAAAAAAATGGAACACGGTCTCAGGGAATGTAGTGACAATGCAAAATGCCCAAATATATATATTACACATGTCAACAAGAAGAAGAGAATGGAAAAAGTAGGAAAAATATTTGAGGAAATAATGACTGAAAATTTCCCAACCCTTATGATGGACATAAATATCAATATCCAAGTAGGACAATGTATCTCCAAAAATATGTTTGAATAGACCTTCTCTGAGACATCTGTTATTCAGAATGTCAAATGCCATAGATAAAGAGAGAATTCTGAAGCATCAAGTGAAAAACAATTCATCACACACAAGGGATACTCAATTAGAAAAAGTAATGATTTCCCATTAAAATCCATGGAGGTGAGAAGGCAGTGATATAATATATTAGCGGTTCTGAAAGCAAAAAACTGCCAGCCAAGAACCCTTTATCCAGCAAAACTGTCTTTCAAAAATGAGGGTGGTTTAAAGTCTTCACAGTTAAAACAAGCAAACAAACAAAAACAACTAAAATTGTTTGTCATCAAGAGACTTGATTTACAAAGCTACTAAAGGGTGTGCTGCAATCTGAATGCAAAAGGCAGGGAAGAGAGACCTGGAAAAGTGTAGAAATGAAGATTATCAGAAATGGAAACAAAAAGGATAAAAAGACAGATAATAGTACGATAGGTCAATCAAAAGTCAAAAGACTTAATGTATAAAGTAAGAAATTCCTTTACAGTAATAGCATGAAATGTTAATGGATTGAACTTCCCAATCAAATGACACAGGCCAGCAGAATGGATAAAAAAAATACCAACCATCTATATGCTGTCAAAAAGAGATGTACCCTAAATAGAGTGTAACTAAAAGGTTGGACAAAGGAATTTCATGAGAACAGTAATCAAAAAAAAAAAAAAAAAAAAAAAGAGATGGAGAAGAAATATTGATTTCAAAAAAAAATAGACATTAAATACAAAACTACAATAAGAGATTAAGAAGAATATTATATATTAACAAAAGAATCATTTTTTCCAATAAGAAAAACTATAATAAATATTTATTCATCTAACCTGGGTGCCCCAAATTACAGGAGGCAAATACTTGCAAAACTGAAAAGAAAAATAGATGTGTCTACAATGTCTACAAAAACAATTGGAGACTTCAGTTAAACATTCCATCTTTGGATAGAACTACTGGACAAAGGATCAGTAAGAAAAGAGAGAAATGGAATAATGTGATAAATGAACTAGACCTAACAGACATACATGTAACCTTGCACCCCAAAACAACTGGATATACATTCTTCTCAAGTGCTCATGGATCTTTCTCCAGGATAGACAATATGCTGAGTCACAATATGGGAATCAATAAATTTTGAAAAATTTGAAGTTATACAAAGCATTATCTCTGATTTTAATGGAATGAAGCTGGAAATCAACAACAGAGAGAAAGTGTAAACTCAGAAATATATAGTGGTTAACAACATATATTTAGGCAATCAGTGGGTCAAAGAAGAAATCACAAGATATATCAGTAAATAGGTCAAGATGAATGAAAATGAGAACAAAACATATCAAAACCTATGGAATGCTCTCAAGGTAATAGTGATTGGCAAATTTATAGTCCTCGATGATCACATTAAAAAAAGAACAAGCTAAAGTCAAAACCCTAACTGAACACCTGCAGAAAATAGAAAAAGAACAGCAAATGAATAAAAAAGTAAGCAGAAAGAAAGAAATAACAAAGATAAAAGCAGTAATAAATGAAAATGATAACAAATAAATAATAGAGAGAATCAACAAAACCAAAAGTTGGTTCTTTAAAAAGAGCAACAAAATCAATAAATCTTTAGCTTGACTGAAAAAGAAAAAAAAGGACAAGATACAAATAAATAAAATCAGAAAAGAGAGGAGAGACTTTACTATTAACCCCACAGAAATAAAATAGATCATAAGAGGATACTATGAACAAATGTACACATACAAATTGAACACTGTAATCAAAATTTAAAAATTTCCTAGTTATGTAAAATCAACATTGACCATAGAAGAAATAGAAGACCTCTACAAACCAATCACAAGTGAGGAGATTGAAATAGTAATCAAAAACCTCCCAAAGATTAAAAGTCCAGGAATAGATGGTTTAACAGGTGAATTCTGTCAAGCATTCAAAGAAGAATTAATACAAAACTTGCTCAAACTCTTTCAAAGGATAGAACAGGAGGGAATATTACTAAACTCATTCTATGAAGTCAACGTCACCCTAAAACCAAAGAGAGATAAAGATAACATTTAAAAAAAGAAGCTTATAGATCAATTTCTCTGTAAATGTAGAAGAAAAATTTTCAACAAATTACTTGCTTATTGAACCCAATAGCACATTAAAAGAATTGTACATCATCATCCAGTGGGTTCTTCTCAGGTATGCAAGGGTGGTTGAACACAATAAAATCAACCAATATAATAAATCACATTACTAAATGGATGAAGAAAAATCACATGACCATCTCGATTGATGTGGAAAAGACATTTGACAAAATCCAATATATTTTATTGATAAAAATCTCCAAAAGATAGGAATAGAGTTAAACTCAATCATTATGATAAAGGACACATATGAAAAACCCACAGCTAAGATTGTACCAGTGGAGAAACTGAAAGCTTACCCACTGAGATCAGGAACATGACAAGGATGCCCACTATCACTACTGTTATCCAATATTGTTCCAGAAGTTCTAGCTAAAGCAATTAGGAAAGAAAAAGAAATAAAAGGCAATGCAAACATGAATGGAAGAAGTAAAATCTTCACTATTTGCTAATGATATGATACTATATGTAGAAAATCCTGAAATATCCACACTAACGCTACTCGCACTAATAGAAGAATTCAGAAGAGTGGCAGGATACAATATTAATTTAAAAAAATCTGTATCCAGTAAAGCTCTCATTCAAAAATGAGGGAGAATTGAATATATTCACAGATCAACAGAAATTAAGTGAATTTGTAAACAAGAAATCTGTCCTGCAAGAAATGCTAAAAGGCAGTTCTGGAGATTGAAAAGAAAAAAACAGGAGAGAGAGGGTTGGAGGAAAGTGGAGAAAGTTTATTAGTAAGAATAGCTAACAAGATGTAAAGAGAAATAATAACAAAATTTGACAAATATAAACCTAAATTTAAAAAAAAAATGGCTAATATAAATATTGCCTTAGGAATAATAATGTTGAACATTAATGAATTAACTCCTTCAATCAAAAGACATAGATTGGCAGAATGGATAAGGACATATGACCCATCTATATGTTATCTATAAGAAACTCACCTTAGACCCAAGGTTGCAAGGCGGTTGCAAGTGAATTGTTCAAGAATGATTTAACATGCAAACAATAAACAAAAAAGTGTGGGGGTAGATATACTAATAACAGATAAAATAGGCTTTAAATGCAAAACTATTGTAAGAGACAAAGAAGGACACTATATACTAATAAAAGTGGTAACCAATCAAGAGGAAAGAACAATCATAAATATTAATCCATCTTACCAGGGTGTCCAAAATTCACAAGGTAAACATTGGAAAATGTAAGGGGAAAAATAGATACTGCTACAATTATAGTGTAGGACACTAATACACCATTATCACCATAAGACAGAGCATCTATACAGAGGATTAATAAAGAAACAGAAACCTAGAATAACATTTCAGAGGATCTGGACTGAATAGACATATACACGTCATTAATCCCAAATACAACAGGATATACATTCTTCCTGAGCAATCTTGGATCATCCTCTAGGATAGACCACATATTATGTCACAGAACAAGTATCAGTGAATTCAGAAAAATTTAAATTGTATAATGTAATTTCTCTGACCACAATGGAATGAAGCTGGGGTTCCTGGCTTTTCCACAACATGGTAAAACATATGGAAATGTCTTCTCCTTTCTCCTTCTGGTTCTATTGCATTCCAGATTCTGGCATCTCCCCATGGCTTTTCTTTCACAATTTGATTTTCACTGTGCTTATATAGGACTGCAGTAATTCTTATTAAAGCTTAACCTGATGTAGGCATGCCATACTTTGAAGTAACATCCTGAATACCTCTTATTTATGATGTGTCCATAACCATCATCATGCTGACCAAGACCAAGAAGACAATTCAATCCACTTAATTCCCCCTGTGGACCTAAAAAGACATGTTCTTCCCACATGCAAAATGTTCATTCTACCACAACATCCCAAAGAGCTTTAGGTCTTTTCATGAACAAAATCTCATTAGAATTGATATAGGCTTGGTCATTCCTATGAGAAAATTACTGTTTTTGATCCTATGAAACTAAGAAAATAAGTTATTTCCTTCCAATATATAATGGAGGACAAGCACAAGCATAAGATAAACATTCCCACTCCAGAAAGTAGAAATGGGAAGGTAAACAGGAATCACAGGACCCTAACAAAATCCAAAACCCAGCATGGAAATATCCATTAGATTTCAAGTTCTGAGAGTCATATATGGATTGATGTTTGCCCTCTGGGCCTGATAGAGTGGCAGCCCTATCCCTTCCATGCCCTTGTGCTTGCACGGTGACCATACTTTCCCTGAACATCAGAGCACAGTTCCTACCTCTCTAAGCATTGGGATGATTAGACTTTCCAAGGACAAAGACTGGCAAGTCTCACTCCATTCTACACATGTGGGTGGGTCTGCACATTTGGCCTAAGGAAACCTTTTTTTGGTCCAGATCTTTTATTCCATTGCTCTGCTTGTGAAGTCATTCTTCCTTCAGTTTTTTCCTTTGCTGTTCCTTTCAGTGCAGCTGGCAGTGCTTCTCTGTATAAAAAATTTATGGGAAACAGCTTTATAAGCAAACTAAGAAGATCCAAACCATCTGACAATATATTTTGCATAAGTGTTTCTTGGATAACTCCATTTCCAATACACTGAAATGGCTGACTGAATCCATGTTCATCCAGTCCCTCTTTAGCAAAAGATTGTTCAGTTAAACACTCAAATGCAGACCTGTCCTCTTGGGACTCTATCCCCAAAATGTCATGGAGATCACTTAAAGAACCATTCTAGACCCTAGTCTCAGATCACACTCTCTTGATAGGCTCATAATTTTCCAAATCATAAATGTCTGGTTTCTCTGTGCTTAAGAATTCAATTCTCAAATTATTCCTATCCTTTCACATTTTACTATAAGCTGCAAGGAGAAGCTAGGCTGCACTATCCACCATTTGCTTGGAAATCTCCTCAGATAAGTATTCAAGTTCATCACTTAGAAGTTCTCTTGAAAACAATTTTTTCCAAGTTCCCTGACACTTTAAACAAGGACCGCCTTTCTTCCAATTCTCAGTAGCACATTAGTTGTTTCCTGCTAGGTGCTCATTGAAAGTACCTTTAATCCATACTTCTACCAGCAGTCTTCTCAAAGCAATCTAAGCTTTTTCTCTCAAGAACTGCACACTCCTTCTACAGTTCTCAACCCTTTGCCTAACTCCAAATCTGTTTGCATATTTTAAGGTATTTGTATTAATAATAGCAGCACCCCACTTTCTGGTACCAAAAACTGCTAAAACAAATAACATACAATTGGTTGTATCAATAATATTAATTTATTGGCTTACAGTTTCAGAATCTAGAAAGCTTTCTTACTCTTGAAGTCAGTATCTTCTGGTTGGTTAGGAATCTTTGAGGTTCCTTGGGTTTCTATCACAATGCAATGCACATACAAACAACTTTCTCTTCTGGTTCCATTGACTACAATACAGTTTAAGGCTAAGCACAATTCAGTTGTCCACAGCTTAACTGAAGCAACATATGGAAAATATGTTTACAATGGGTTCACACCCACAAGTATGCAGGCAAAGACCAAGAACATGTCCTTACTGAGATATACATTCCAATCCACATAACCATCCATCCAATATTTTCCATAGTCAACATCAATTATGCATGACTTTTATCATAAAACCCATGTTGATCCATCTGCCTTGATCTCATATACAGCTCCTTATACTTAAAATTCCCTCATTTTTTCTCTTCATGAAAAATTCCTAATTATTCTTCAAGATCCAAAACAGATGTCAGTTATCTCATGAACTCTTTCCTTGACAACCACCATATTTTGGAAAAATAAATTAATAATTCCTTGCATTTTTGACTACAGCTATATCTACATACTTTTATTGCAGTGCTAATCCCATATTTCAAAATAATTTTTGATGAATTTTTTTCCCCCATTACACCGGACTGTGTAATACATTCTTTCATTTTCCCCATTTTGAATTCCTATCATGTAGTATAGCATTTGTTGATTTTAATACAATTTAATCTAATCAATAGCATTAAGTGAAGGACTACTAAGAATATGACAATATGCCAGGAGCAGGGAACAAAAAAGAATGTACATGTCAATGTCAAATAGGTCTAATTAATGCTCTTAATTAAATTATTGTATTAAAATCAAATACTGCTACCTGATGGGAATTCAAAATGGGGAAAATTAAAGAATGTTTTTTCATTACTTTTTATTATTCCAAAATTTTAAATTCTTTTATATTTTATTTTTTATTTTTAAAACTATCATTATTATTTAATTTTCTTATTAATTGTATTTGGTGATTTTGATTATTTCATTTTTGAAGAAATTTTGGAGCACAGAAGGGTTACAAGTATGACAGGGGAGGATTATTGGTGTGGAGTGTCAGGAATGGGGGTTACATGGGAGGAGGTTCATCTGGGGAACAGCTCTAAGACATATAAATGTTTCCAAGTGTTCATGGGGCATTTTCACAGTGGGTGGAGACTCACACAATAACTGAAAGACTATTGAATTCCCATCCTTGGGAGCTCTGATACATTCTTTAATGGAACAATAACAATCCCTTGAGTGGAGGGGCAGTGACTAGGGAAGGGGGATGGCCCATTGTTGGACCTTTGATATTGATGACTGTACTTTTGAAACTTTACTCTTGAAATTGAAACTTATCCTAGTATTATAGGATGCCCAAGAGTTACCTTCTGTTACACAAATGCACCCTCTCTGTAAGACAAACTCAGTATATAAATACATTACCTTCTTCCCAGCATGGGTCATGATTCCCAAGGATGAGCCTCCCTGGCACAAAGGGATTACTACCAAGCACCAACTAGAAATGCAACTGGAAAAAAACTTGAAAAAAAGGGGGAAATGGTAAAGACAAATGATTTTATATGGCTAAGAGACTTCAAAGTGAGTCTGCAGGTCATTCCAGAGGTTGTGCTTATGCACATCTCAGCAGAATCTCATTGACTGTCACAGTAAATATTGCTTCAAATAACAGGGTTCCCGAGGGCTCTGGAGATATCCAGAAAGTATAGGTAGGGTAGACAGCTCAAGAGTTTGCTGTCCCGCCAGTGGGTCCAACTTTGGAATTTGTGCTCCCCAGTGTGACAGAGTTGGACTCAGTTGTAGTTTTTCTACACATGGCTCTTTTAACCCTGGTATATGAACCTATAGCTAGTACTAGAGTTGATAGGTTTATGTCCAAAAGACTTTTTTGTGTAACACTTATGTAATCTAAGTATGTTTTTAAAAAAATAAAAATTAAAATTAAAGAAAGATATGCACAGAATTAGCTAATGATCTAGTAATTCTCTTCCTTGATATATAGGCCCCCAAACTGAAGAAAGATATTCAAGTAATTGTATAAAATGTTCATATCTGCACTGCTTACAAAATAGGAAGAAACAGCCCAAATATCTATAACCTAATATCGATATGGATAACCAAAATGTGTGATATCCATATATTGGAATTTTGATCAGTCATAAAATTGAATGAAGTAATTGTATAAACTATAACATGGAAAAGTCTTGAAAACATGCTAAGTGTTTTCAAAACTTAAGTCAGATACAAAAGACCACATTTTTAAAAAAATCCATTTATATGCTGTATCCTGAATATGTAAATCAATATAGACAGAAAGACAATAAATGGTTGAGAGGGACTGCGGGGAGTGGGGAATGTGGAGTAACTCCTTTTGTGTGTGTGTGTTTTCATTTGGTTTGTTAAAACTGTTCTGAAATTAGATAAAACAGATGCACAGTACTGTGAATGAACTAAATATCACTGAATATATTTTTAAAATGGTTAACTTTATGTTATGTAAATTACACCTTAATAAAAAAATGTACAAGTACTGCCAACTAAAAAAACAGCTTTGGGCTATTTGCCTATGGAGTCCTGAATCTCAACAGAGTTGCAACACCTACTCTCCAGTTCATTGCACTCACAATGAACAATGATGGGACAAGTAACAAGGAGATGAGGATGAACAATGAACATCCCAAGGAACAGAGAGAGTCTGCAACTGCAAGAATGAGAGTCCAATCCATCAGCCATATGGGATCTAAGCCCCCTCTCAATTAGAGATGGAGTGGACATCACCATCCCAGAATCCTCTAGATTGAGGAATGAATGATGGACTACAGTAGACTTACTGGTATTGTACTATAGACTTCTGTGAGTTTAGCAATGGAAGAATTTATATCATCAATGTGGAAACAGTGGCCATTGGAGGTTCTGAGGGGAGGGAGAGGGAAAAAGAAAAGTAACATGGGGGCAATTTCAGGACTTTGGAATTGTCCTGAATGACATTGCAATGACAGGTACAAGCCATTATATATCTTTCCATAACTTACAAATTTGTGTGGGAGAGAGTGTAAACTGCAATTTAAATGATAATCCTCACTTACTGGCAATGCTAAAAAGTTTTCATCAATGGTAATGAATGTGCCACACTAATGAAGGATGTTGTTAATGTGGGAAAATGTGCGAGGTGTGGGAAGCGGGGTATATGGGAATCCCCTATATTTTTGTGTAACATTTATGTAATCTAAATACCTTATTTTAAAAATACAAAATATATTTTAAAAACCATATTTTAAAAAAGAAAATTGAGTACTCTGAGGATTTGCAGGACTGTGGTTAAAACTTTAATGGTGGGAACGTTCTTTTAGCAAATATGGCAGAAAAGATTATTAATGCAGAGCATTGGGGGTGGGTATATATACAGATTAGGGCATGACTGGGTCATGCCTCTTTGAAAAATAAAAGTGTTCATCTTGTCATAGTGTATTATCTCAGTGGGTAAAGACCCACACAATAAACAAGAAAATATTAAACTCCCATTCTGAAGAGTCCTGCTATGTTCTCATTAGAGGGGCAAAAATCTTTCAAGATCATAGGCAGTGCAGGAGAGAATAAGAAACATGTTGACCAATGTTGTCATTAAAATTGTTTTAATCTAAATTTATCTCTACATCTAAAATCAAGCTATCTTGTCATATCGATCACTCAGTGGTATGTGATAAAGCCAAGTTAGAATGTAATATTTGCTTTGCAGTAAATCACTTTAGCATTCTCAAATCAATCCTGGATATGCATAGATAGATTTCTCTTTAACAACAGGCATCTAAGTATTTGCAAAAAACTTGAAAGCTTGTGACTTTTAGCAGCTATACAAAGCAATAACAGACTTAGATCATTTTTTTTTACAGTTTCTCAGTTCAAAACCAATGACCATGTTTGGTGAACAATTTAAATTTAGTGTCTGGATGGAGGCAAGAGTTTAAATCAAATAGCATAACAATTAGAAAAATAATCATTGACCTAATATTTTAGTTCTGTTTCTGTTTTGTTTTTTTTTTTTTTTGTAGAAGGAGAAGAAAGAGGAGATAAAGGATCTTTTAGATCTCCCCATAAAGAATAAAGTAAATTTGGAACTTGTGGTTAATGTTACATACTCGCATGTATACACACACATTTCAGAAAAGGGTAGAGCAGCCTGGGAATTTAGATATGATATTTTCAATGAGATACTGAAGAGGCATATGTCACAGACTATCATGAAAATAATAGTCTGAGTGGCCAAGATGGCATTAGTGTAGGAGGGTACACATTGCAAGCTCCCAGAGCAAGGCGGATTGTGGATGGGATCCTGCCCGGGGGGTATGTGCTGTGCAGGCGTGGAGTGAGAAGCTTGGGGCATCTTTCTGTGCGGATCAACAGCGTGGATGGAAAGGTAGAGATTCATGAGTTTTAAGGCTGCCGGTGGTGGTTGGCACAGACGGCAGAGCCCGTGATTAGGGAGAAAAAATAAAATAAAATAAAATAAAACGGCCATTTGGAGCTGTGATCAGGGCCAAAAAGTTATATTTTCTGGGGATCTGCTGCCTGGCGCCCCTTGGACCTTGTGTGAACAGAACAACCGAGCTTATCAGCACTCGGTGAACCGGAGGGGGGATTCTGGTGGGGGGACGGAGCTGATTACCCTAGCAACCCAGGGATAAGACCCAGGCCGCTGCAGAGCCAGGAAGAAGGGACATTTCCCAAAATAGGGAGGGTTCTGTTGGAGGACAGGGAAGGGTATTTTTTATTTTTAGACATCGTTCTGGCTATCTGCACCACCCCATAGCTTTGGGGAGCAGATAAGCCGACCAGAAGCAGCATCAGGCTGAGAGCAGATGCAAATCTGCACTCAAACTGATTTACTTAGCAACAGGGTGATGCTCCAGCTTGGCTCCAGAAGGGGAAGAATTGGCCGGCTTTAGCACTAATCGCTGACTAACATCAAAGCTACAGCTAACCTGGGGAGTCCAGAAAGGGGGATGTGCTTGATTAATTTCCACAGGCCCAGCTAGGGTCCTTCCTTAAGGGGGATGGTCTAGAGGAGGAATTATTTTGGGTCCTGCATTTGGCTAAAAAAAAAAAAAAAAGTGAGGTTACCTCAACAAATGAAAAATAAATTCTTTTTAATTTAGTTTAATAGCTAAAAGCTGCTTCAGGACCTGCATATAGAACCCTGAGGGGAAATTCATTGATAAACATAAGTAGGCAGGAAGGATCCACGTGGACCCTAGGGGAATAATTGACCCCCCTTAGCTCTGTTTGACTGCTTGCCTGTGTGGATTTTTGGTTTCTCTCTGTTACTTTCTGGTCTATTGCTATTATTCCCGTTTTCCTACCCCCTTCCTTTTTCCTTCTATTTTTTTTTAAATAGGTGCTGCCAGCTGGTCGCTTCTTTGCTGGGCTTCTTATTCAGTAATTTTCCATTCGCCGGATATATTGATTCTGTATTTCAAACTATCGCTTATCCTTCCTGCATCTTTCTGCCTTCTGTTTTCTGTTGTGGATCTTAGAGACAACATTTTTTCATAGGTCCACAACATAAGGGTGTCAATTTCTATCCCATCTATTTTGTTTTCTTCTACTTCTTTTTTCTTTTTTTTATTAGTACTAAATTTTTCCTTTCAGAACTTTCTCTACTATTTCTCTCCCTCCTCATAATTCTACCCATCTAAATCACTATATATATATATTCCTCCATTTGTTTTCCCAGTCCATTGTAGAAACTCTATATTTTTTCCTAGTACTCTACACTGCCTACACAAGTTAAATATTCATCTCATTAAGTCTCATTTTGCCCCTCTTCTAAATTTTATCAATATTTCTATTATCCTTCTGCCTTCCTTACATCTTTTGATTCCTCTGACCCTAACCTTTTCCCTTCAAAGGAACATAGAAAGAAGCAAGGAAATAAAATAAGAAGAAAAACTGCCAAAGAGAAAACTTAACTCACATGAAGAACCAACACCTAAATAAAATTCTAGAGCATAGAGAAAAGCTAATCAACTGAAAAAACCTATCAAGATAATATGATGACCAGAGGGCAACAGAAAAATACATATGACTCTGAGAAACTGGAAAACATGGACCAGTCCAGTGCACAAAATAAAAACCAGGAAACAATGCAGTACATCAAACAACTAATCAAAACTATCCAAACAAATATCATGGAACAACTTAAAGAACTGAAGGAAGAGATTAAGGATATAAAGAAGACACTGGGAGAACATACTGAAGAAATAGCTAACACACCTAAAAAGGTAATGGATATGATGGCAAACAAAGACACAAGTCAAGAAATGAGAAAGACGCTGGACTCCCATGGCAGCAGAATTGAACAGGCAGAGGAAAGAATTAGTGATATGGAAGACAATACAGATGAAATCAGAGATTGTAGAAAAGATAGAAAAAAAGATAGAAAAAATCCAGAATTGTCTCAGGGAATTAACCGATAATGCAAGATGAACAAGCATACGCATTATGGGCATCCCAGAAGGAGAAGAGAAGGGAAAGGGAACAGAAGGAGTGTGGAAGGAAGTTATGGCTGAAAACTTCCCAACTCTATTGAGCGAGATGGATGTGCAGATCCAGGAAGCACAGCACAACCCAAATAGTATAAATCCCAACAGGCCAACTCCAAGACATATATTTGTCAAATTGTCCAATGCTCAAGAAAAAGAGAAAATACTCAAGGCAGCAAGAGAAAAGAGAACCATCACATACAAGGGAAGCACAATAAGATTAAGTGCTGATTTCTCAGCTGAAACCATGGAGGCAAGAAGACAGTGGTATGACATAGTCAAAACACTAAAAGAAAAAAACTGCCAGCCACGAATACTCTATCCAGCAAAATTGGCATTCAAAAATGTTGGAGAGTTCAAAATATTCACAGATAAACAGCAATTAAGAAAGTATGTCAAGAAGAAACCAGCACTTCAAGAAATACTAAAGGAATCTCTACAAGTTGAAAGGAAAAAACAAAGGAGAGATAGTTGGAGGAGAGTTTAAAAACAACTGAAAACTCAAAAAGAGAAACAAAACAACATATGACATATATTAACCGAAAGAAAAAATGACTGAAGTAAGAAATTCATTACGAGTAATAACACTGAATGTTAATGGATTAAATTCACCAATCAAAAGACACAGATTGGCAGAATGGATAAGAAAATATGATCCGTCTATATGCTGTCTACAAGAAACCCACTTTCGACCCAGGGATTCAAGGAGGCTGAAAGTGAATGAATGGAAAACCATTTTACAAGCTAACAAAAGCCAAAAAAGGGCAGGAGTATCTATTCTAATATCAGACAAAATCGACTTTAAATGCAAAACTATTGTAAGAGACAAAGATGGAAACTACATATTAGTAAAAGGAATAATCTCTCAAGAAGAGAGAACAATCATCAACATTTACGCACCTAATCGAGGTGCCTCAAAATACGTGTGGCAAACTCTGGACAAACTAAGAGAAGAAATAAATTCCTCTACAATTATAGCAGGGGACTTCAACACACCACTATCACCATTAGACAGAACATCTAGGCAGAGAATTAATAAAGAAACTAAGGCACTCAACAATACATTAGAAGATTTGGACTTAATAGACATATACAGAAAACTACACCCAAATACAGCGGGATTTACATTCTTCTCCAGTGCACATGGAACATACTCCAAAATAGACCACATGCTAGGACACAAAAGAACACTCAATGAATTCAGAAAGATTGAGATAATACAAAGTAATTTCTCTGACCACAACGGAATGAAGTTGGAAATCAATAAGGGCCAAAGAAACAGGTTAGGCACAAGGATATGGAAGTTAAACAACATACTCTTAGACAAACAGTGGGTCAAAGAGGAAATTTCAAAAGAAATCAGTAACTACCTTGAAACTAATGAAAATAACAACACAACATATCAAAACCTATGGGATGCAGCGAAAGCAGTCCTGAGAGGGAAGTTCATAGCCATAAATTCATATATTAAAAAAGAAGAAAGAGCTAAAATTGAAGAACTAACTGCACACTTGGAGGAATTGGAAAAACAACAACAAACTAAACCTAAAGGAAGTAGAAAACAGGAAATAACCAAGATTAGAGCAGAACTAAATGAAATAGAGAATAAGAAAGCACTGGAAACAATAAACAAAACCAAAAGCTGGTTCTTCGAGAATATCAACAAAATTGACAAACCCTTAGCCAGACTAACAAAGAAAAAGAGAGAACAGATGCAAATACATAAAATAAGGAATGAGCAAGGTGATATCACTACTGACCCCACAGAAATAAAGAGTATCATAAGAGGATACTTTGAAAAATTATATGCCAACAAGAATGACAATTTAGAGGAAATGGACAAGTTTCTAGAAACCCACAAACAGCCGACATTGATGAAAGAAGAAATAGATGAACTCAACAGCCCAATTACAAGTAAAGAGATAGACTCAGTCATTAAAAACCTCCCAACTAAGAAGAGTCCAGGACCAGATGGCTTCACAGCTGAATTCTACCAAACATTCCGGAAAGAGCTAACACCAATTCTACTTAAGCTCTTCCAAAAAATAGAAGTAGAAGGAATACTACCTAACTCATTCTATGATGCCAACATTACCCTAATACCAAAACCAAATAAAGATACCACAAGAAAGGAAAATTACAGACCAATTTCTCTAATGAACCTAGATGCTAAAATCCTTAACAAA
The DNA here is from genome assembly GCA_026826555.1 of Tolypeutes matacus. Classification (NCBI taxonomy): domain Eukaryota; kingdom Metazoa; phylum Chordata; class Mammalia; order Cingulata; family Chlamyphoridae; genus Tolypeutes; species Tolypeutes matacus. The sequence continues at coordinate 1,422,188 of JAKSZT010038682.1, forward strand.
ATACTTGCTAATCGCATTCAACAACATATCAAAAGGATTATACACCATGACCAAGTGGGTTTCATCCCAGGTATGCAAGGATGGTTCAATATAAGAAAATCAATCAATGTAATACACCACATAAACAAACTGAAAGAAAAAAATCACATGATCATCTCTATAGATGCAGAAAAAGCATTCGACAAAATACAGCACTCTTTCCTCATAAAAACACTACAAAAGATAGGAATAGATGGAAACTTTCTGAAAATGATAAAGGGTATATATGAAAAACCCAAAGCTAACATCATTTTCAACGGTGAAATCCTAAAAGCCTTCCCTCTGAGATTGGGAACAAGACAAGGATGCCCACTATCACCACTCCTATTTAACATTGTCTTAGAAGTACGTGCATGAGCACTGAGACAAGAAAAGGACATAAAATGCATCCAGATTGGAAAAGAAGAAGTAAAAATTTCATTATTTGCAGATGACATGATCCTATACATAGAAAGCCCTGAAAAATCGACAACAAGGCTTCTAGAACTTATAAAGGAGTTCAGTAATGTTGCAGGCTATAAGATCAATGCTCAAAAAACATTAGCATTTCTGTACACCAATTACCAGCAAACTGAGGAGGAAATCAGGAAAAAAATACCATTTACAATAGTAAACAATAGAATCAAATACCTAGGAATAAATTTAACTAAAGATGTAAAGAACTTATATAAAGAAAACTACACAACACTGTTAAAGGAAATCAAAGAAGACTTAAACAAATGGAAAAATATTCCCTGTTCATGGATGGGAAGACTAAACATCATCAAGATGTCTCTCCTACCGAAACTAATCTACAGATTTAATGCAATCCCAGTAAAAGTGAACACTATATTTTTTAAGGAACTGGAAAAACTAACCACAAAATATATTTGGAGAGGCAAGAGGCCCCGAATTGTCAAAGATATATTGAAAAAGAAAAATGAAGTTGGAGGTATCACATTACCTGACTTTAAAACACACTACAAAGCTACAGTGATCAAAACTGCATGGTATTGGCACAAGGATAGACCTAATGACCAATGGAACCGGATTGAGAGTTCTGATACAAATCCTCGCATATACAGTCATCTGATATTTGACAAGGCCACAAAACCCACTCAGTTGGGAGAGAGTGGCCTCTTTAACAAGTGATGCTTGTAGAACTGGATATCCATATCCAAAAGAATGAGAGAAGAATACCATCTCACACCTTATACAAAAATCAACTCAAGATGGATGAAAGATCTAAATATAAGAGCCAAAACCATAAAAACCTTGGAAGATAATGTAGGGAATCATCTACAGGACCTTGTAATAGGAAATGCTTTCATGAACTTCACAGCCAAAGCATGAGCAGTAAGAGAAAAAATTGATAAATGGGATCTCCTTAAAATTAAAAACTTCTGCACCTCTAAGGATGTTATTAAGAAAATAAAAAGGCAACCTATCCAATGGGAAAAAATATTCGGCAACCATATTTCTGATAGGAGCCTAATATCCTGCATATATAAAGAAATCCTTCACCTTGAAAATAAAAGGACAAACAACCCATATAAGAAATGGTCAAGTGAACTAAAATGACACTTCTCCAAGGAAGAAATAAAAATGGCTAAAAAGCACATGAAAAAATGCTCAACATCACTTGCTATCAGGGAAATGCAAATCAAAACTACAATGAGATACCATCTTACACCCATCAGAATAGCAGCTATTTAAAAAACAGGAGACACTAAATGTTGGAGAGGATGTGGAGGAATAGGAACCCTCATCCACAGCTAGTGGGACTGCGGTATGGTCCAGCCACTGTTGAGGACAGTTTGGCGGTTCCTCAGAAAACTAGAAATAGATCTTCCATATGATCCAGTAATTCCACTGCTGGGTATATACCCAGAAGAACTGAAAACAAAAAAACAAACAGATATTTGCACACCAATGTTCATAGCAGCATTGTTCACCATTGCCAAAAGTTGGAATCAGCCCCGGTGCCCATCAACAGACGAATGGATAAGCAAAATGTTGTACATACATACAATGGAATATTACTCAGCTGTAAGAAGGAACAAAGTGCTAACACATGGAATAACGTGGATGAATCTTGAAGACCTTATGTTGCGTGAAGCAAGCCAGGCACTGAAGGATGAACAGTTTATGACCTCACTGATCTGAACTGAGGAAAGTGAGCAGTGTCTGAGAAACATTGTCTGAAAGATAGGTTAACAAAGGAGAGTAAAGAAGAGCAGGCTTTGAGCCATCACCCATATGGACATAATCTATGGTAAAGGGATAGAGTGTGGTTGCATGTTGGGGGATGGGGCAGATGAGTGGTGGTGTTCCTGGGTTTTGTGGTGCAGCACTGGGGGGTGGGTGGAATAGCAAGGGCTGGTTCAAATTCCCAGGGCATGTAACTGTGAATCTTGACATTCCATGGGTTGGGAGAGGGGGTTATCATGGGACCTGGGGGGCTGGGGAGAAGGGAACAGTCAAGATATAATGGGATGTTTGGTGGTCATGGGGAAGGTTTTTCATTACCTTACAGTAATGGACACAGGACATGTTAAATATCATCAAAATTATTAAACTGTATCATCTAAATTGTAAACTATACTGTAAATCACTGACAATGTTTAGTTGCTATATTTTGCTATCTGCATAACAGTTATAACAATGCTAACAACCAAAAAAAAAAGGGGAGGAGTTAATATTGGATGGGGAATGGGGGGTGGTTTGGTATCTGGGAGTCTCCGGCACTCCGTGTGTGACTTTGCTGTGACCTAAACTTCTTTGAAAATTAAATGAAAAATTGGGAGACAATGGGGATTGAGAGGAGGAAGGTGTCATGGCACACCAGACATCCGATAAAGCAGTGATAAAGGGCAGGAAGGAAGGGAAAAAAGGAAAGAGAAAGGAAAAAAAATGAATGTATATATATATATTTTAAAGGCATTTCCTTTGCTTTTTTGCCCATTTTTTGAATGTCCCAATACACTAATTTTATTTTATTTTGTTTTGTTCTTTGTTTGATTATTTGTTTTTTTTCCTTCTCTCTCTTTTTTTATTCCCTGAGTTTCCTTATGTTTGTCTCTTGCATGTAAGTTTATCACACTTGTTTCTTTTTCCTAGTATGTGTATTTGATTATTTTATGGACTAAATGGACATGGAGGATTTGGATCACAGAAGGGTTACAATGGGTACTGCGGGTGATTATTGGGGGGGGTGTCTGGGTGGGGTTCGTGGGGATTGGTTCATCCGAATATACATGAAAGATATACAAACTCATTCAAAGAATCGGGGGATGGGGCATGGTCATGATGGGTGGATAATCACACAATAAATGAGGGAATCTTAATTCCTGGTCTAGAGAGCTCTGCTATAGTCTCCAAGGGAGCAGCAATCGTCCTCTGAGTGTAGGGACAGTGCCTGTCAAAATAGGATGATCCACTGATGTTTTTTTTTTTTTAATTGATGACTACCCTTGTGAGCCTTTGCTCTTGTAAATGAGACTTAGCCTGCAGTTGTGGGGTGCCTAAGGGTTGCCACCTGAGAGCCTCCTTGTTGCTCAAATGTGGCCTATCTCTAAGCCAAACTCAGCATATGATTGCATTACCTTCCCCCCAACGTGGGACATGACTCCCGGGAATGAGCCTCCCTTGCAACGAGGGATCAATATCAAGTGCCAACTGGCAGCTTTGTGCAGTGGCAGTATCGTAACCAATGAAGTTTATCCGAAGCACGATTATTGCTAATTGAAATCTTTTCCCAAGCACCAACTGGCAACACAACTGGAAAATGACTTTGAATAAAAGGGGAAAAATGTAAAGACAAATGATTTCAAGTGGCTAAGAGACTTCAAAGAGATTCAGAAGGTGATCCCAGAGGTAACTCTTCCGCACACCTCAGTAGGAGCTCATAGAACATCTAAGTGGCTATCACCCCAAACAGAGGGGTTCCTGAGAGCTCTGGAGACACCCAGGTCCTATATAAGGGGGAATAGCCACAGAGACTGATGCCTTAACAGTGGGCTATATTTTGGAATCTGTGCTCCTGAAATTGACAGAATTGGACTCAAATAAGTCCTCCCTGAACATGGTTCATCAGTCCCTTCTATTCAAACCTATATGTGATGCTGGAGTTTATAGATATACTTCCAGAGACTGGACCCTCTGGCCTACCTATGTGCCAGGTGTGCGTGGAATCTCGGTGGAGCTGCAACTCCTACTCTACAGCTCAATGGACTCATCCAAGTCACCTTGCGAGGAGACAACGATGGGCAACGGCCATCCCAGGGAATGGAGAGGGCCTGCATCTGCAGGCAGGCTCATCCCACCCACTATATCCATGGGATATAAGCCCTCTCTCCCTTGGAGGTGGAGTGGACTTCACCATCCTAGCCCCCTCAGGATTGGGGGAAGAACTATGGGCTAGAGTGGACTTGATGGTATTCTGTTGTACACATATGGTGATTCTAGCAATGGAAGAAATTATAACAATGAGGTGGAGCCAGTGGCCACTTGACACTTTGGGTGCAGGGAGGTGATGAGCAGTTGAAATACAAGGGCTTCTTTGGGATTTGGAGGTTGTCCTGAGTACTGTTGTGGCAACGGATGTAGGCCATTTTAAATCAGCACACACCACTCAGAACTTTGTGGGAGAGAGTGTGGTCTATGATGTGAACTGTGGTCTATGGTTGGTGGCAATGCCCCAGGATGTTTAAGTCCATTGAGGGTGGTGGGCCACACTTGTGGGAGATGTTTGTGTGGGATGTGGTTGGAGGTGGGCAACATGGGAATCCCAGTGGGTTCCATGTAATATTTTGGGTAACCTAAGCACCTCTTAAAATATATTTATATATATATAAATAACATTCTTGTAAGCAAATGCACATATATGCACATATATTTATATATCATTTTACAAATATTGGTATGTATTGTGAAAATTTTGATTTTTACCCACAATAAAAAATAAATTTTATAAAAAGATAATGAATGACATTGTGATGACAGATACAGGCAATTATATATCCTACTATAACCTACAGAATTGAGTGGGAGGAGTGTAAACTACCATGTAACTATAATCCTTGGTTAGTTGCAATGCTTCAAAATATTTGTCAATTGCAGTGAATATATCACAGCAATTAAAGAGGTTGTTAATATGGGGGAAATTGGGAGGTGTGGGGAGTGGGGCATATGGGAATCCCTTATATTTTTTATATAACATTTTATGTAATCTAAGTATCTTTTAGAATATTAAAAAATATATTGAAAAAAAGTAAATAATAGAATAGGATATTGGGGTATTCTAGTATTAATTTACAAAGTGTTTTTAACTTATGTAAAAAGTGATGAATTTTATCAATACATCTTGCATCTCATGGAAAGGACATATAACTTTTGGCTTTAATCTGTTTAATGTGGTGAGTTAACTTCATAAATATTATAATATATATCTTTATTTGTATTAAATACAGATAATTATGATGTGTTTTATAACTGTTAGTCAATTTGCACTCTCTCTCTTGCTCTCTCTCTCACTGTCTGTATTTTGGAACCTATTTTCATAAACATGATTTGCTTACAATTACATTTTCTTGTACTCTTTGAATCAAGTTATTGTAACAAATTTATATCAACCTTATATGAGGAAACTGGCATGTTCTCTTTTTTTGCAAACTAGGCAGGATTTTGTGTAGATTCTTAAAGTTTTGTACAGGTACCAGAGAAGATAATATACAGTTTAGAATGTGTAAGAAGGAAAAAGTAAGTAAGCCTGGGGAATATGAGCCCTAAAATTTTCTCCTGTGTTTCACATGCCCATAGCTTATATATCCAGTGTTTGAATAAAGCATAAATTTTTCAACAAATATCATATAGAAAGTAAATATCTTATAGATAATCTGAAATTACTGTAGACCATGTGAATAGAATGAGTATTTTTGCTGGGCCAAGTTAAAAACTTAAATAAGGTGAATAAGACACAAACACAATGATCAATTTTCCCTTAATTTATGATATGCAGAGTCAGTAGATTAGGAAAAATAGGTACATTTGGAATTAAAATATTAGAAAAATCTTTCCATAAATTAAATTGACAATGATTTCTATGGTCAAACATAATCTATAACATCTTACCTGGAATTAAGTATAAAATGTCCCTCAAAATCTTTACTGAGGAAATCAATGAAAAGATGAAATTAGTAATTGTATGTAAATGGAAATGATAACATTTTTTAAAACAGTGAAATCCTGGAATGTATGGAATTGGATATTATGAATTATTAATCCAATCACGTTTCTTACAGTTGTAAAACTATTATAATTATTAAAAGTTCATGGTAATATATGAACATTTAACTCATACAGTAAAATAAATGTAAAATATTATTTTATATGCACTCTAGTTTCTAAAGTATATTAGTGAATGGACAAGGATTGCCTATGAACATAGTAAAAATACTAAAAATTTATTCAATATGTTATGATTAGTATTTTTAATGTTTCTTCTTATTTTGTCACCAACTGCTTCACCTCTATGACATATTTTACAAATATCTTTCCTCTCTCATCAGCATAGAAAGACACGAGGAGAGGGAACTAGACAAAACTCATAGATTTCCCAATCTTTGCCTTCTTGCCTGAATTTAGACACATTTCAGCCATAGTTTCCATCATCCACCTGATCTACATGGCTCCCTTGACTGGCAACACTTTTCAACTCTTCCTCAGTTGGTTGGATTCTGGCTCCACACTCCCATGTATTTCTTCCTTAGTCAGATTTCCTTAATGGATTTAATTGTGACCTCCAGCATCATTCCGAAGATGGCAGCTAATTTCTTCTCTGGATGGTGGATCATTGCATTCCTGGCTTGTGGAACACAGATTTTGCTCTCACTGACTGTGGTCATTGAAGATTGCATCTTAATAAAACTCATGTGCATTGGACTCTATGTTGCCATCTGTCATCCCCACCAATACTAGGTTATCATAAGTCCTAAGGCTTCTTTGCAGATGGCAGCCATGTATTCAACCAGAGGGGGCCTTACTTCTCTGGGCTAAAATGCTTCCACCTGGCATTTGCAGATCTGCAACCTTAGAGAAAACCCCTACTTTTTCTGTGAATTCATAGCTTTTATAAGGATTGTCTGCAAGGACATTTCAGCCTATGAGAAGGTGGTGGTGTCACTCATTGTCACTCATTCTGGCCTCCTGTGTTATCATCTTCCTTGCTGTCCTCTGAATGAGCTCTCCAGAGTACAGGAAGAAGTCCCTGTCCTCTCGTTCCTCTCACTTCTGTGTGGTTGGTCTCTATTTTGGTCCAGATATATACATTTATAAGAGTCCTGGCTCCACCAAGACTACAAAGCTGAATCAGGGTCTCTTTCTATTTGGGACTGAACTCACCCTTCTCCAGAACCCTCTTGTATACAGTCTTGGGAACAAGGAATTTATGTGCATTGAGAAATTTTATAGGGATGTGTCAGTCATTGAAGTAGAGGACAGAATTCCCATGATCAGTTACAGCAATACAGAGGTCCACAAGCAAAGGAACATTTTGTCAGTTATAAATAATCCTGGTGGGACCATGGAAAATTCAATTTATTAATCTGAGCTGCACTTTTTTCTTTCATGCATAGGAAAAATGTTTGAAACAATTTGCTCTATCAACCCTAGTACTTTAGTCCAATTCTCCTAGTGTATATACTGCCCAAGGATATGTTTTCCAACACTCCTTTCAACCATCAGTCCATGATGATGATGTATCTTCACATTGGTTACATGAGAGAAGAGACAGTATTTGTTCTCTTTTAACCCAGAATGTCAGCTAGCATGTAGGACGTGCTCATGAAGAGTACATAAATGAATGGGCATGATTATAGATTGCTAGACTCAAATAAAGTTCTCAATAATGTTTTGTTCTATCTAAGAGGGTTGTGTTAATTATTCTTAATCCCATAAAAATGCAGAGTTTTCAGTCTCTGTCAGTGGTTGCAAAGAGTGGCTCTCTGATCAATAGCATTAGATCACATGCAGTGTTTGCAATATAACATTTCCGTGCACTCCTTATTTATTCAGAGTAAGAATCTCTGGACATGGAGTTCAGGAATCTACACTGCAAAGTATTCAGTGATTCTCTTGTGTACCAAAGTTTGGGAGCTATTGATCTCTTAATTATCTTAGTTATTTTATAGACCAGGCTTTCAAAAACAATTGACAAGTCTTAAAGTTTTCTCATTTCCTTTCTGATATAGCTGTAGAATGGGTTAAGATAGTTGACAAAAACTAATGTTGCTATAATTATATATGAGAAAGAGTGAACTTCCCTCTATTTTGGAGTATTCTATAATTTAAAATGTTTGAGCACACAGAAGATAGTAAATAGATTAGGAAACAGACTCAATGTTGATGAGAAAAATATGAATTATTTAAAATATTTAAAACAGAGTAAAATTTGAGGCAGAATGCATTATGTTTTTCCAAAATGTTAATATTTGTATAAAAATAAATAAATTTTATATAGAGGAGGCAATAATTAAAGGTGGGTTTTTTACTGACTGAGAGAAATAATCAAAAAAGGAACTAGTTTTTCAAGAAATAGGAAACATTAAAAAATGTGCTAACATCATCCTTTTTAAATATCTCAAAAACCATCAATCAGAAATTTGTATAAAAAACAAAAAGTCTAAGTTTTGGAAACCCTGAAGATCTTGACATCAAGTTTCAACAATGATGACAATATTAACAACTAGCCCCTCAAGAATTCCTGGAGGAATGGCTTTAGGATTGGGGAATCTTTTTCAAGGGTGAGTCCCTGGAAAATTCTTTTGAAGCTGTTTGAGAATACAACTTTACTGAATGTGGAAAATTATCTCTAAGCCATCTCAACTAATGAGGGGAAGATGGGAGGGTAGTGAATTGTTACCCACTTGATGGCACCATAATATTCTTGCACCCAAAATAGAGTCAACAAGTAAGAATGTGTTTAGAAAATGATACTAGGCAAGAAGGGAAGAAAGATTAATAAAGAGTTTCAGTGTAAAAGAGACCTTCATAAGCATGTTAAGTTTCATAATTTTAAAGTAATTTTATTTTTATATGAAAATTATGTGAACTTTTTAAGCCTGTGAAAGTCTCAGCAAATAGCTACCTGGGTGAGTCTCAAGGAAGGCACTCCTTTTATACTTTGGACCACATGTTTGTGATGCACTATTTTTGGAGGAACATCTTTTCATAAGGTGAATAAATTCCTTCAAGGGGAAGCATAAAATTTTTTAAAAATTAGTATATAGTCATTCTGAAATCATGCAATTATGATTATTTGATTTTTTCATTTTCTAAATTTCTTGTTATTTCTCTATTTTAATAATATTACTGTATACATAATTTTTGTGTAGGACAACTCAAATCCCTTCTATAAATAGATATAATGTAAAAACAGATTAATGAATAAATTATGAGTGGATAATTTTGCAAATGAACAAATAAATGTTTGAGTTGTGGGGATAGGATTAGGAAAATTAAGCTTTTCTGAAAAGGAATGCCAGTTAAATAACACTTCAGGAGCCTGGAGACTAAGGAAGCTCCAAGTGAGAAAGAGACATTGACATGGGACACAAATGGAGCAGAAGGTAACTGAAAAACTCCTCTATTTTTCAAAATTTGTTTCTCAGATATCAGAGACAACTGGATATAAAGATTATTATGGCAAATGTTTCACCTCAAGAAAAGTCCCAGCAGACACTTTTTACAAATCTGAACTTTATAATCATAATCATCTATTCAATAGCTTGCACATAGAAAGCCAAAGGAATATAAATTTACATAAAAATGAGCTCCAAGACTCAGATTCCTACAAAATATGATTGATTGATCAAGGTTTTTACTTCTTTAATTGTTTTTGAACATGCCTCAATGATCTTCAATTTGAGTAAGGAGAAGGATGGTGGAACAGGATTGTTGAGCTAGGAATAAGCATCAACATACCCCTTATGTTTCTAGCACTTGTTCCCCCCTGATAGTAAGCTGAATTCTCCTAACTATGTGCCAAGTGGTACAGAGTTGCTTGGTGCACATTTAAGTAGATATGAGGTGCACCAGGTAGGCTCTTAATCTCAACAGAATTGCACCATCTCTTCTCCAGTTCATTGGACTCATCCAGGACAACTACCAAGATAATGGAAAATGACCATACCAAGGAACAGAGTATCTGCAACTGCAAGCAAGTTAATCCCATCTATCTCTCCCATGGGATATAATCCCACTCTCAATTAGAAGCAGAGCAGGCATCACCATCCCAGACTCCTCAGGATTGGTGAAAAATGGACTAAAGTAGATTTACTGGTATTCTACTATAGACTTATTGTGATTCTAGGAATGGAAAAAAATTATCACTGATGTGGAGGCAGTGGCCTCTGGACTTTTGAGAGGAGACAGAGGGAAAAACAGGTGTAATATGAGGGCATTTTCAGGACTTGGGTATTGTCCTGAATGACATTACAATGATAGATACAGGACATTATATAAATATATATACAGGACATTATATATATATATATATAGTCATAACTTACAAAATTGCATGGGAGAGAGTGTAAACTACAATGTAAACTATAACCAATGCTTAGTGGCAATGCTCCAAAATGTGTTCATCAATTGTAACAAATGGATGGCATTAATGTGGGAAAATATGGGAGAGGTGGGGAGCAGAATATATGGGAATCTCCTCTACTTTTTATATAATATTTATGCAATAAAGTATCTTTTTAAAAAAAATAAAAAGCATAATAAAAAAAGAAAGAAATCTAGAGAATAACAAAGGGACTGAAAAACATAGTAAACCCAGAGATGGATGAGAATTGTGGTTTATAATACAAATACAAGGATATCCTTCTATATACTAGAACAAATGTACATCTCTATTGCAAGGGGGTAAGAATGTGGAGATCCATGGGAAAATACAATTAATGTAACCTATGGGCTACAGTTAACAGCAATACTGTAATAATCTTGCATCAATGTCAAACATGTACTGTGTTAATAATATGGGGTATGGAAAAAATACATCAAATGTATGCTATAGGCCATAGTTAGTTGTAATAATCTGATGATATTATCTCATAATCTGTAATAATGTTCCTGAACAATGTAGTGTGTTTGCGGTGATGTGTTGCATGGGAATTCCACACATGTGTTTCATTGTTTTGTAAATTCACAACTTCTCTAATAAAAAATATTTTTTAAAAAATCAGATTTACTGAATGAGTGAATATGTTTGAGAGAAAAGAAAGAAAATTTTGATCATATCTATTTGAAACAGATATATGTCAGTTCTGAGAAATGGGAAAAATGTGTATTTAAACAGTTATTGTTATAATTCAAGTCCAAATTCTTATTATTGACATCAAATAAATGGCAGCTTAAAAAAAGTAAGTGCATATGAAAGGTGGGACCATTGTTCATTCATTCATTCAAGAAATATTTTTTGAAAGCTTACTCTAAGGCAGGCACTATTCTAGGCACTGAGAATAGATCATGAAGAAAATATAATTTCTGTTCTTGGGGAATACAGGGAATAAAAACCAAGTATTCAATATGTTACATGGGAATAAGTGCCATGATAAAAAAAGAAAGCAGGGATGGAAAGAAATAAGGAGATGGTGTGTTAATTTATGTAGTGTGATCAGGGAAGTTCTCTCTGCTAAGGGAACTTTTAGGTGGAATGAATATCATGCAAATGCACAAACCAGAGATTATTGTTACAGGTAGAAGAGCCAAAGCAAAGAATCTGGCATAGAAGTGGACATGGCACATTCCAGGAATGGTGATGAGGTTGCTATATTTGAAGGAGTGACAGGAGATAGAGTAACAATACAGCAAGGGCAGGTTATCTAGGGTCTTCAGGGATTGGAGGATTTCAGATTTTATTATGAGTTAAATTAGATACAAATAACATGATCCAATTCTTACTCTAGGGGAGAAAAGATGGAAATAGGGAAGCCATATAGAAATCTATTGAGGGGAAGCAGCAAGATAGCATTGGTTTAAATATGCATTCACCATCTCTCTCATAAAAAATGCTAAATGAGGTTGAGATCCTGCCAGAGTGAGCTTTTTTGGGAACGCACAGAGCAGGAGGCTTCAGGGAATTTATCTGGAGAGAGCTAGACAAAGAGATAAATTGCTCAAGAAAAAGCCCTGGGTTTCTTCCCTTGGAGGCTGGAGGTTGTAGGCCAGCTAAGCTCCACTCTCAAGGCAAAGCCACTCTGAGACCTGAGCCCTGACTTCTGTTGGCCACCCTGTGGGATGGAGTATTCTCCAAGAGTGGGAAGATTCTGGCAAAGAGTGAAAAGTGGTTTCCTTTCTGTAGGTTTGGTTGCCTAGACCCCTTTTGAACTTTGAGGAACATACCAGGTGGCTTGAGATGACACCAGGAAAAAGGAATAGGCAAATCTGTTGAGGCAGTCTTATTTATCTAACTGTCCTGGGAGAGAGAAACTTGGCATGGAAGATGGCAGAATCAGGCAATTGACTAGTCCTGTGCTGAAAAGTATCAAAATTTCAACTCCCCTAAAGGACACAGGCAGTAGGAAGCACTTAATAAGCATCCAAGAGCCTATTTACTATTCCCCAGGAGGAGGGGGTGGAATGGAAGATGTTTGAGATTCATTTTCCTGTGGTGAATTCACCAGGGTCCCATTTGAATTTCAAAAGGGTACTCAACATAAACCAGGAAAGGGGAGGGGTGATCCAGTCACACAGGCCCAGGCTGTTGTCTCCTGATGCCCTTAGAGAGAAAGCAATAAGAATAGAAAGTAGGCAATGAAAGAGAGGCTCCAAACAAGGAGGGATCTATCCAACTGCAAAAAAGTCAAGCCTGTCTGGGGGAAAGTGACTGGATAGCATTCTGAAGAGCTAACTGACCCAACCAGAAGGTTTAGCTTAGTGGAGGAGATAACACCTTGAATATATGAGGTCCCTAGTTCAATTCCCAGCTCCTATTAGAGTAGTGATCCACTGCGATATCAAATACAAGCTCTTACTGTAGGACAGGGAAAATATCAACAATATGGTTGTATCAGCTTCTCTTGGGTCCCTTATTTGTCCTTAAAAAAAGGTGACTTAAAAAATCATTAATTTTGTTTACTTTCTTCACACCTGCAGAGATAAGTCTGCAGGATAATTCATTCATGACAATGGGAGCCTGAGAAGCTCCACAGAGGCTTAAGTGGGAACATTGCTTTTCCTTAGTTTTTGTTTGACTGCTTGCTTGTGGGTTTGTTTGTTTTTGTTTGTTTTCTTTCCTCTTTCTTTCCACCCCCCCCCATTTTTTTCTTAATTAGGTGCTGCTGACTTGTCTCTAGGTTCCTGTGTGTATTAGTCAGCCAAAGAGGTGCTGATGCAAATACCAGAAATCTGTTGATTTTTATAAAGGGTATTTATTTTAGGTAGAATCTTCTGGTTACTGGGCCATAAAGCAATAATTTCTTCCCTCACTAAAGTCTGTTGCTATGTGTTGGAGCAAGGTAGCTGCTGACATTTGCCAGTGTTCAGGCTTCTTGGGTTCCTCTCTTACCAGGGCTTCATTTCTTTCTGGGATTACCTCCTCTGTTTGTTCCAGAAGGAGCTTTGGGATTAGCTCCTCTGTTTCTTCCAAAAGGAGCAAGGAGATTATGAGGCTTTCTAGGCTTTGTTTCTCTCCACAAGGCCAGCTGGGAACTTTCAAGACAATAGCTAGTCTCTATACCGGGGACTTCTCTCCTTCCTCACCAGAACTCCAATATCAAAACTTCTCCAACTCTGTTCTTTGCCATGCCTTTTATATTTGATTCCCACCCCACCAAGGGGTGTGGCTCAGCACCGTAATGACGTGGCCCAGTTAATGCCCTAATCATAACTTAATCTTGCCCAGACCAGCAAACCAGTTTACAAGCATGATCAAATATCTATTTTTAGAATTCATAATTACACCAAATTGCCAAACTGCTACAGTCCACCCTCTGAATTCCAAAAATTCATTACAATTTTCAAAAAAATCTTAAATCAGTAGCAATGCAAGGACAAAATCATATCATAATCAGTTTAAAGAAATACAGTTTGTCTTTGGCAAAAATCCCATTTGCTGCAGACCTCAGAAACTTACAAACCATTTAACTGCATCCAATATACAAATGGAAAGACAAAAGATAAACATTTTCATTACCATAGGAGAAATTGGGAGTTTAAACATGAGTCATTCATCCTCTACATTTCAGTAAACCTGAAGGGCATCCTCCATTTGATTTCAAAGTGATTTCAAAGTCTGAGCTGATGATGGTTTCTTCCTCTTGGGGCCACTTGAGGATCCACCCTTTCCACAGGCTTGCCCAAGGGCCAATTTCTTGGTTCCACCCTCATCAAGCATCTGGATATCAACCAAGCTCCAGACCTCACCATCTAATAGTGTGGGGTGATTGCCACACTTTATCCAATCTTTGGTTAGAGTCTTAGTCCCCCTAGTACAGTGAGGTGAACACAACATTCCCCCTAACATTTGGCATACAGATTCAACCCTCTCAGAGCAGTGGGTTGACCACCTGGCTTTCTCTAATCCATGAGGAAGAGGAGCACCCCTCTCAGACCTATGGGTTGCTGACCTTAACCACCCTAATCTTGGATGAATGTGCGCCACCCTCCCTGTACCCTGGGGCAGCAAAACTCTCCCAGAACATCAGGTGGGAACATCCTCTCTCTTCAACTGACTGGACAAATTCACCCACTTTGTACACATGGGTGGGACCCTTCACTTAGCCCAAGGCAAAGTCTTAATTCCAGGTCTCAGCTTCCATGGGTTTCTTCTTATAGCTGTTTTTTCCTTCAGTCTTTCCCTTCCATGTCCTCTTTTGTCCAAGGTGACAGTTGTTTTGTTCATATAGCTCTCTCAAAAACTTTGTTGGTTTAGCATGCAGGAAGGAGGAATCTAAACCATCTGAAAGTAAGACTTTCCACAAGTCTTTCCTAGATAACTGTATATTCAATCTTGATTTACAAGTTCCAAGTTTAGTTAATTCTTCAAATGGGGCACTATTTTCTGGGAGCTCATTTCAGAGGCTTGGAATTTCTGAGATCAGTTTCTGTTTTCTTTGTGACCAAGAGTTCAGTCATTAGCATATTTCTATCATCTAACATTTTGCTATAAGCTGCAAGGAGCAGCCAAGTCACATTCTTTGAGTTTACTTTGGAAAGTTCTTCAGCTAAATGCTCAGGTTCACCATTTTCAAATTCTGTCTTACATATAAAATCAGGAGTTAATCATGCTAAGTTCTCTGCAACGTTAAAACACACATCACCTTCCCTCCAGTTTCCAATAATAGTTTCATCATTTACATCTAAGGCAACATAAAATGTTTCTCTAGCATCCATATTGCTACCAAAAGTGATCTAGGCCTTTTCCATCAATCATTTCACTATTCCACCAGAAAATACCCCTTACCCATTTATAACACTGTTCCAACATTTTGGTAATTGCAAAAGCACATCCTCACTCCTAAGCACCTAATTCTGTATTAGTCAGCCAAAAGGGTGCTGATGCAAAATACCAGATATTTGTTGTTTTATATAAAGGGTATTTATTTGGTGTATAAACTTACAGTTACTAGGCCATAAAGCATAAGTTTCTTCCCTCACCAAAATCTGTTTCTACGTGTTAGAGCAATACAGCTTCCGATGTTTGCCAGGGTTTAGGATTCTTGGGTTCCTCTCTTCCCAAGCTTCATTTCTCTCTAGGATTAGCTCCTCTGTTTCTTCCACAAGTTCAGCTGTAGACTATGATGCTCTCTAGGCTTTGCCACTCTCCACAAGGCCAGCTAGGAACTCTCAATCAAATAGCTCATCTCTATCCTGCCCAAGGCCTTCTCTCCTTCCTCACCAGAACTCCAACATCAAAACTGCTCCAACTCTGTTTTTTGCCATGCCTTTTCTATTTGATTTCCACCCCACTGAGGGGTGGGGCTCGACACCCTAATGATGTGGCCCAGTTAACACCCTAATGATAACTTAATCTTGCCCACAATAGCACACCAGTTGATAAGCATGATCCAATATCTATTTTTGTAATTCATAATTACATCAAATTGCCAAAATGATACACTATGCTTCCCCTTCCTTAATTTCCCTTTTCTTTATCAAGGGTCTTTTCCTTCCTTCATCTTTCTATCTCCTGCTTTCTGTGGTTGTTCTTACATTCCAACACTCTATGTTTAAAGAATTTTTCTAGTTTTTATTTCTCTTTCTTCTACTCTGTTTTTCTTTCCTTTATTAACTTTTTTTTTTGTCCTTTCATTTATCTATCCCTCCCTCTTTGTCACTTTGACCTTTTAATTCATTCTATATATTTTTCTCTACTTTGTTTCCCATTTCATTGTAGATAATCCACATTTTTATTCTTATTTCTCTACACTGCTTACATGAGGTAAATATCCATTTTCTTAGGTCTTATGCAGTACCTCTTCTAATTGAACAACTATTATTTCTATTATTCTTTTTCTTTTTTATCTCTTTTTCTTTCTCAGGCCCTAATTCTTTTCCTTCAAGAGAACATAGAAAACAACAAGGAATTAAAGAAGAAGTACACAGTATTAAACAAAAAAACTTGACAGACACATAAAAACAGCTGCCTAATAAAACACAAGAACAGAGAAAGAAGCTAATCAACTGAATAAATATATCAAGATAAAAAGGTGAATAGACAGCAACAGAAAAATTACAAACCATATGAAGAAAAATAAGACATAGTCCAGTCCAATGAGCAAACTTAAAACCAGAGAGAGATGCAGAACACTGAACAACTAATCAAAGCATTCCAAACAAATATCATGGACCTACTTAATTAAGTGAAGGAAGAGATTAAGGATATTAAGAAGACACTGTGAGAGGATATTGAAGATATTGAAAACATACATAAAAAGAACATACATGATGGCATTGAATAGAAAAACCCAAGAAATCAAAAGGACACTGGAAGCACATAAATGCAGATTTGAACAGGCAGAGGGATGAATTAGTGTTGTAGAAGAAAGGACATCTGAAATCAAATAGGTAGAACATATAGATAAAATGATGGGAAAAATTCCCCTAGGGACTTAGGGATTTGAATGACAACACAAAATGAATGAACATATGCATTATAGACATCCCAGAGGGCGAAGAGAAGGGAAAGGGGACAAAAGATTTGTTAGAATAAATAATGGGTGAAAGCTTCCCAATATTATTGAGTGAGAAGGATGTATATGTCCAGGAAGCAAACTGCACCCCAAACAGTATAAATCTCAACAGGCCTATTCCAAGACATATACTTGTCAAACTGTTGCATGCTCAAGAAAAAGAGAAAATAACGAAGGGAGAAAGAGAAAAGAGAACCATCGCATAAAAAGGAAGCTCAATAAGATTGAGTGCTGAATTTTCATCTGAAACCATGGAAGCAGGAAGGCAGTGGCATGACATAGCTATTGGGCTAAAAGAAAGAAAGAAAAAACTTTCGGCCAAGAATTCTCTATCCAACAAAACTGGCTTTCAAAAATTATGTAGAGTACAAAATATTCACAGATAAACAGAAATTAAGAGAATATGCCTATAAGAAACATGTCTTTCAAGAAATATTATAGGGGACTGTGAAGGAAGATGGCTTTGGACTAAGTGGGCATTCATCATCTCTCTCAAAGAAGATGGCTGATTGGGGATAGGATCCTGCCTGAATGGTCTCTTCTGGGAACTCATGGAGTGAGAACCTTAGGGACATAAATCTGGAGGGAGCTGTACAGCAAGGTGGATTGTTGAAAATAAAATCAGAACATAGTAAAAAGCAATGAAATAGAACAAGAAGAACAAATTGTCAAAGAGAAAACTTATAACACACACAAAACCACGAGCTAAATAAAACTCTAGAGCAGAGAGAGAAGTTACTCAACTGAATAAACCCATCAAGATTAAATGATGACTAGAGGGCAAAAAAAAAAAAAAAAATTACAAACCATACTGAGAAACAGGAAGATATGGACCCATCCAATGAAAAAACCTAAAACCAGGAAGAGATGCAGAACATCGTACAACTAATCAAAGCTGTCAAAACAAAAATAAGGGGCCAACTAAATGAAGTGAAGGAAGAGATTAAGGATATTAAGAGGACACTTGGAGAACATACTGAAGAAATTTTAAATATACACAAAAAGACAACAGATATGATGGTGATGAATGGCACAATCCAAGAAATCAAAATGACACTGGATCCATATAACAGCAGATTTCAACAGGCAGAAGAAAGAATTAGTCATGTGGAAGACAGTACATCTGAAATCAAACAGATAATAGAACAGATAAATGAAAAGATAGAAAAAATCCAGCAGGGACTTAGGTATTTAAATGATAACAAAAAATGAACAAACATACACATTATAGGCATCCCAGAGGGAGAAGAGAAGGGAAAGGGAACAGAAGGATAGTTGAAGGGAATAATGGAGGAAAACTTCCCAACCCTATTGAGGGAGATGGATGTACATGTGCAGGAAGCACAGCACACCCCAAACAGTATACATAACAACAGACCTACTCTAAGACATATAATTATTAAAATGTCCTATGCTCAAGATGAAGAGAAAATGCTCAAGGCAGCAAGAGAAAAGAGAGTCATCACATACAAGGGAACCACAATAAGATTAAGTGCTGATTTTTCATCTGAAAGCATGGAGGCAAGAAGACTGTTATATGACCTAGTCAAGGTACTAAAATAAAAATCTTCCAGCCATGAATTCTCTGTCCATCAAAGCTGGCATTCAAAAATGATGGAGAGTTCAAAATATTCACAGATAAACAGAAATTAAGAAAGTATGCCAAAAAGAAACATGCACTTCAAGAAATTCTAAAGGAAGTTCTACAGATGGAAAGGAAAAAACAGAAGAGAGAGGGAGTTGAAGGAGAGTGTAAGAACTACTAAAAAGACAAAAAGAAATAAAAACATGTGACATACATAAACACAAAGAAAATGTGGCTGATGTAAGAAGTCATTGAGAGTAATAATACTTTAGGTTAATGGATAAAACTCACAAGTCAAGAGACACAGATTGGTAGAATGGATAAGGAAACATGTCCATCTATAAGCTGCCTACAAGAAACCCACCTTAGACACAGGGATTCAAGGTGGCTGAAAGTGAGTGTCTGGAAAAGAATTTTACAAGCAAACAACAACCACAAAATGGGAGGAGTAACTATCCTAATATCAGACAAAATAGACTTTAAATGCAAAACTATAGTAAGAGACAAAGATGGACACTATACATTAGTGAAAGGGGTAATCTTTAATGAAGAGAGAACAATCATAACCATTTCTGCACCCAGTCAAGGTGCCTCAAAATACATGAGGCAAACACTGGAAATATTAAGTGGAGAAATAAATGCATCCATAATTATAGTCAGGGACTTTAATACACCATTATCACCATTATACAGAACATTTAGACAGAGAAATAATAAAGAAACAAATACTCTGAATAATACATTAGAGGACCTGGACCTTAAAGACATATACAGAAGGCTACACCCAAATACAACAGGATACACATTCTTCTTGAGTGCACATGGATCATATTCCAAGATAGACAACATGCTAGGCCACAGAGCAACTCTCAATGAATTCAGAAAGATTGAGAATTTACAAAGTATTTTCTCTGACCAAAATGGAATGAAATTGAAAATCATTAAGGGCCAGAGATTCAGATTAGGCACAAATATATGGAAGTTAAAAAACCCACTCTTAGACAAACAGTGGGTTAAGGAGTAAATCTCAAAAGAGATCAGTAACTACCTTGAAACAAATAAAAATGTGAACACAATCTATCAAATTCATAGCCATAAATGCATATATTAAAAAAAAAGAAATACCTAAAATTGAAGACCTAACTACACACCTGTAGTAATAGGCAAAGCAAGAGCAAACTATCCCCAAAACAAATAAAGAAGGAAATAACAAAGATTAGAGCAGAACTAAATGAAACAGAAAATAAGAAAGTACTGAGAGAAATAAACAAAACCAAAAGCTGATTCTTCAAGGAGATCAATAAAATTGAAAAACCCTTAGCCAGATTAACAAATAAAAAGAGGTAGCAGAAGGAAATACACAAAATAAGGAAGGCAGAAGGGGATATCACTACTGACCCCTTCTTTATTTCAATACTCTTGAAATAAAGAGTATCCTAATAGGATACCTTGAAAAATTATATGCCAACAATAATGATAATTGAGAGGAAATGGACAAATTCCTCGAAACTCACAAACAGCATACATTGAAGAAAGAAGAAATTGATTATTTCAAAAGTCCAGTTAGAAGTAAAGAGATAGACTGAGTCATCAAAACCTCCAAACTAAGAAGAGCTCAGGACAAGATGGCTTCACAGCTGAATTCTCCCAAACATTCCAGAAACAGCTACACCAATCCTTCTTAAGCTCTTCCAAAAAATAGAAGTAGAAGGAATATTGCCTAACTTATTTTATGATACAACATTACCCACATACCAAAGCCAAACAAAGAAACCAAAAGAAAAGACAATTACAGACCAATTCCTCTAATGAAACTAGATGCTATAATTATCAACAAAATACTTGCTAATCACATTCAACAACATATCAAAATAATTATACAAAATGACCAAGAGTGTTTTACCCCTGGTATGCAAGGATGCTTCAACATAAGAAAATCAATCAATGTAATACACCACATAAACAGATTGAAAGAAAAAAATCATATGATCATCTCTATAGATGCGGAAAAAGCATTTGACAAAATACAGTACCCTTTCCTGATAAAAACATTGCAAAAAAAAAAAAAAAAAACAAATAGAAGGAAACTTTCTGAACATGATTAAGGTTATATATGAAAAACCCAAAGCTAACATCATCTTCAATGGTGAAATACTAAAACTCTTCCTTCTGAGATCAGGATATAAGACAAAGATGCCCACTATCACCATTTCTATTTAACATTGACTTAGAAGTAGTTGTTCAAGCACTGAGGCAAGAAAAAGATATAAAATTCATTCTAATTGGTAAAGAAGAAGTAAATATTTCATTATTTGCAGAGGATTTGATGCTATACATAGAAAGCCTTGAGAAATCTACAAATTAGCTTCTAGAACTTATAAAGGAGTTCAGTAATGTTGCAGGCTATTAGATCAATGATCAAAAATCAATAGCATTTCTGTACAGCAATACTGAGCAATCTGAGGTGGAAATCAAGAAAGAAATACCATTTACATTAGTAACTAAAAGAATCAAATACCTAGGAATAAATTTAACTAAAGATGTAAATGAATTATACACAGAAAATTGCATAAGACTGTTAAAGGAAACCAAAAAAGAGTTAAGTAAATGGAAGAATGTTCTCTGTTCATGGAAAGGAAGTCTAAACATCATCAAAATGTCTATCCTTCCCAAACTAATCTACAGATTTAATGCAATCCCAATAAAAACAACACTGTATTTTTTAAGGAACTGGAAAAACTAACCACAAAATATATTTGGAAAGGTAAGAGGTCCCAAATTGCCAAAAACATATTGAAAAAGAAAAATGAAGTTGGCGGTATCACATTATCTGATTTTAAAACATACCACGTACCACAAAGTTACAGTGTGCAAAACTGCATGTTATTGGCACAAGGATAGAAATACTGACCAATGGAACTGAATTAAGAGTTCTGATATAAATCCTCGCATATATAGTCATCTGATATTCGACAAGGCCACCAAAGCCACTCAGTTGGGAGAGAATGGCTTCTTTAACAAGTGATGTTTGGAGAACTGGATAACCTTAAACAAAGAATGAGAGAGGAATACTATCTCAAACCTTATATAAAAATCAAATCAAGATGGATCAAAGATCTAAATATAAGAGCCAAAACCATAAAGACCATGGAAGATAATGTAGGGAATCATCTACAGGAACTTTTATAAGGAAATGTTTTCATGAACTTCACACCCAAAGCACGAGCAGCAAGAGAAAAAGTAGATAAACGGGATTTCCTGAAAATTACAAACTTCTGCACCTCAAAGGACGTCATTAAGAAAATAAAAAGTTAGCCTTCCCAATGGGAGAAAATATTTGGCAACCATGTATCTGATAGGAGCCTAATATCCTGGATATATAAAGAAATCGTACACCTTGAAAATAAAAAGACAAACAACCCATTTAAAAAATGAGCAAATGAACTGAAAAGCCACTTCTCCAAGGGAGAAATACAAATCGCTAAAAAGCACATGATAAAATGCTTGATACCAATAGCTATTAGGGAACTGCAAATCAAAACTACATTGAGATACCATCTTACACCCATCAGAATGGCAGCTATTAAAAAAATAGCCGACTATAAGTGTTGGAGAGGATGTGGAGGAATAGGAACCCTTGTCCACTGCTGGTGGGATTGTGGAATGATCTAGCCACTGTGGAGGACAGTTCGGCGGTTCCCCAGAAAGCTAACAATAGATCTTCCTTATGATCCAGCAATTCCACTGATGGGTATATACCCAGAAGAATTGAAAGCAAAGACATGAACAGATATATGCACACCAATGTTCATAGCGGCATTGTTCACCATTGCCAAAAGTTGGAATCAGCCCCAGTGCCCATCAACAGATGAATGGATAAACAAAATGTGGTACATACATACAATGGAATATTACTCAGCTGTAAGAAGGAATAAAGTGCTAACACATGGAGTAACATGGATGAATTTTAAAGACCTTATCTTGAGTGAAGCAAGCCAGGCATAGAAAGATGAGTAGCAAAAAAAAAAAAAAAAAAAGAAAAGAAAGAAAGAAAGATGAGTAGTAAATGATCTCACTGATATGAATTAAGAAAACTGAGCAATCTCCAAGAACTATTGTCTGAAACATAGGTTTACAAGAAAGAGAAGAGAAAGTTATGAGCCATCACTCACACAGACATAATCTATGGAAAAGTGATAGAATGTAGTTACATATTGAAGAATAGGACAAGTGGGTAGTGATATTACTTGGTTTGATGGTGCAAAGTTGACAGGTGGGTAGATTAGGAAGGGCAGGTTAGAATACCCAGGACACTGGGAGTGAGATGAGAGGGGTACTTGGTGAAAATGGGATTTGTGGGTATGATGTTGAAAGTGCAGGAGCGTGAATGATCTTATGGCAGTATGACAAGCTAGTGTCACTGGTTGTAGGTTCGGGGGGGCATTGAGGAAGGGGTGCATCTGGAGTAGGCTTCTGGGGAGTGTGTGAGTATTCTTCCTGTCATAATGTGTTGTGCAGGGAGTGGAGAGCTACACAGTTAGAAGGAAGAAGATGGACACACATCTTTGGGAGGACCGATTCACCCAGAAACAAACAAGTGGGTGTCTCTTAGGCAAAAGGTTGGACCTAATAGGAGAGGATAATCAGCATGTCAAAACCTCTTATTGCATGTAACTATGAATCTTGACATCCAGTGAGTCAAGACAGGGAAGTGTCATTTGCCCCAGGGGGATGGGGAGGTAGGAACAGAAAAGATCAAACAGGGGGTATTTAGTGGTCATGGGAAATGTTTTTCAATAACTGTAATGGACACAGGACATGGTAAATATCAACAAAAATTATTAAACTGTACCATATAATTGTAAACTATACTGTAAACCATTGACAATATTTAGTAATGATGTTTCACTCTCTGTATAACAGTTATAACAATGCTACCATGCACATAAAAAAGGTTTTAATATGGAGTGAGGAAAGAGGAAGGAAGTTCGGTATATGAGATCCTCTAGTATTCTGTGTGTGACTTTGCTGTGATGTAAAAGTTCTTTGAAAATTAAATGAAAATTTGAGAGAACACTGGGGAGTCAGAGGGGGCA
The DNA here is from genome assembly GCA_026826555.1 of Tolypeutes matacus. NCBI lineage: Eukaryota > Metazoa > Chordata > Mammalia > Cingulata > Chlamyphoridae > Tolypeutes > Tolypeutes matacus. Next base: position 1,446,082 of record JAKSZT010038682.1, read on the forward strand.
GGTGCCACAGCACAGACTGGACACCTGATAATGCAGTGATAAAAGGAAAATGTTAAAATTTAAAAAATTTCTTTTTGCTTTTTTCCCCATTTTTGAATATCCCAATCATTTAATGTTATTTTATTTCTAGTGTTTTTTTTTTTTTTTTTTTTTTTTTTAGTTTCCATGTATTTTACTTCTTATATTTAAACAAATATTTATTATTTCATTTTCCTATTAATTGTATTTGGATACTATATGGGCTTCAAATTCAAGGAAGTATTGGATCACAGAAGGGATACAGAGGGGGCAGGAGAGGATCATTGGTGGGGGGTGTCTGGGATGGGGGTTTCATGGAAGGAAGTTCACCTGAATTTAAATGAAAGATATATAAAATTGTTCAAATGATGAAGGGAAGGGGCATGGTCACAGTGGGTAGCCACTCACTCAATAAATGAGGGAATACTGAATTCTCAGCCTGGAGAGCTCTGCCACATTGTCCAAGGGAGTAGCAACAGTGTCCCGATTTCAGGGGCAGTGTCTGGCAAGGGAGGATGGTCCACTGATGGGTTCTTGTTATTGATGACTAGCCCTATGACTCTTTGATCTTGTAATTGAAACTTAGCCTACTGTTATGGGGTGCCTAAGGGTTGCCACCTGAGAGCCTCCTTGTTACTCAAATGTGGCCTCTCTCTAACCCACACTCAGCATATGAATGCATTACCTTCCCCCCAGTGTGGGACATGACTCCTGGGGATGAGCCTCCCTGGCAATGAGGGATTAATACCAAGTGCCAACTGGCAATACAACTGTAAAAAGACCTTGAATAAAAGGGGGAAAAGGTAAATACAAATGAGCTCCTGTGGCTAAGAGACTTCAAAGAGAGTTGGGAGGTTATCCCAGAAGTAACACTTATGCACACTGCAGTAGGATCTCATAGAACACCAAAGTGGATATCACCCCACACAGAAGGGCTCCTGAAGGCTCTGGAGACACCCAAGTCCTATATAAGGGGAATAGTTCCAGAGATTGATGCCTTATCAGTGGGTTTACTTTGGAATCCGTGCTCCTGGAAGTGACAGAGTTGGACTCAAGTAAGTCCTCCCTGCACATGGTCCATCAGTCTTTTCTAGTCAAACCTATATGTGATGCTGGAGTTTCTATGTGTACTTCCAGAGACTGGAGACTCTGGCTTGCCCATGTGCCAGCTGTGTATGAAATCTTGGTGGAGCTGCAACTCCTACTCTACACCTCAATGGACTCACCCAAGTCACCTGGTGAGGAGACGATGATGGGAAACAGCCATCCCAGGGAATGGAGAAAGCCTGCAATTTTAGGCCGGATAATCCCATCCACTGCATCCATGGCATATAAGCCCCTCTCACTTGGAGGTGGCGTGGACATCAGCATCCCAAACTCCTCAGGATTGGGGGAAGAGTTATGGACTAGAGTTGACTTAATAGTATTCTGTTGCAGACTTATTGTGATTCAGGTAATGTAAGAAATTACAATAGTGAGGCAGAGCCAGTGAACACTGGATGCTTTTGGGACAGGGAAGGGAAAAACAGTTGTAATGCAGGTGCTTTTTCAGGACTTGTGAAATATCCTGAGTGACATTACAATGACAAATATAGGCCATTTTACATTAGCATATAACATGCAGAGCTTTGTGGGAGAGAGTGTGGTCTACAATGTGAACTATGGTCCATATTTAGTGGCAAAGCCCCTGGACATGTATGTCCATTGTAGATGATGAGCCACACCTGCAGTGTTTATGTGGGATGTTATTGGAGGTGTCAGAGGTGGGGAATATGGGAGTCCCTGTAATTTTTGTGTAACATTTATGTAATCTAAGCATCTTAAAAAAAAAAAAAAGATGTCTATCCTACCCAAACTAATCTAGAGATAAAATGCAATTCCAATAAAAATCAATGCTGTATTTTTTAAGGAACTGGAAAAACTAAGTACAATATTTATTTGGAAGGGTAAGGGGCCCTGAATCACCAAAGACATATTGAAAAAGAAAATGAAGTTGGAGGTATCACAGTACTGGACTTTAAAATATACTAAAAAACAACAGTGGTCAAAACTGCATGGTATTGGCACAAGGATTGACATACTGACCAATGTAACTGAATTGAGTATTCTGATATATATACACTCTAACTAATCTACAGATATAATGCAATCCCAATAAAAATCAATGCTGTATTTATTAAGGAACTGGAAAATAACTACAATATTTATTTGGAAGTGTAATAGGCCCCGAATCACCAAAAGTATACTGAAAAATAAAATGAAGTTGGAGGTATCACACTACTTGACTTTAAAATATGCTACAAATCAACAATGGTCAAAACTGCATGGTATTGGCACAAGGATTTATATACTGACCAATGTAACTGAATTGAGTGTTCTGATATATATACTCATATATACTGTCATCTGATATTTGACAAGGGCACCAAACCCATTCAACTTGGACAGAATAGCTTCTTCTACAAATGGTGCTTGGAGAACTGGAAGTCCATATCCAAAAGATTGAGGGAGAATCACCATCTCATACCTTATACAACAATCAAACCAATATGCATCAAAGATCTAAACGATAAAGACCTTGGAAGTTAATGTAGGGAAACATACACAGGACTTTGTAATAGGAAATGGTTTAATGAACTTCACACCCAAATCATGAGCAGCAAAAGAAAAAAATAGATAGATGGGATCTCCTCAAAACTGCAAACTTTTGCACCTCAAAGCATGTTATCAAGAAAATAAAAAGGCAGCATATTCAATGGGAGAAAATATTTGGCAACCACATATCTGATAAGGGCCTAATATCCTGCATATATAAAGAAATTCTACACCTTGAAAATAAAAAGAAAAACAACCCATTTTAAAAATGGGCAAGTGACCTGAAAAGACACTTCTCCAAGGAAGAAATACAAATGGCTGAAAAGCACATGGAAAAATGCTCAACATTGCCAGCTGTTACAGAAATGCACATCAAAACTACAATGAGATACAATCTTACACCCATTACAATGGAAGCTATTAAAAAAAACAGCAGATTATAAGTTTTGGAGAGGATGCGGTGGAATGGGAACATTCATCCACTGCTGGTGGGATTGTGGAATGGTCCAGCCACTGTGGAGAACAGGTTGGCGTTTCCTCAAAAAACAAACTATAGATCTTCCATATCATCCAGCAATTCCACAGCTGGGTATGTATCCAGAAGAATTGAAAGCAAAGACATGAACTGATATAAGCACACCAATGTTCATAGCAGCATTGTTCACTATTGCCAAAAGTTGGAGTCAACCCAGGTGCCAATCAACAGATGAATGGATAAACAAAATGTAGTACATACATACAATAGATTACTACTTGGCTGTAAGAAGAAATAAAGTGCTAATACATAGATAACATGGATGGATCTTGAAGACCTTATGTTAATTGAAGCAAGCCAGGCATTGAAGAATGAACAGTATATGATCTCACTGATATGAATTAAGGAAATTGAGCAGTCTCCAAGAACTATTGTCTGAAAGATATGTTTATGAAGGAGAAGAGAAAATTGTGAGCCATCACCCACACGGACATAATCTATGTTAAAGTGATAAAGTGTAGTTGTGTATTGAAGGAATAGGACAGGTGGGTAGTGATATTATTGGGTTTGGTGGTGTAGGGCTGACAGGTGGGTCAATTGGAAGGGCGGGTTAACAGGGTATTTGGGGGGAGAGGGACCAGGTGAACACATGGGATTTGTCAGTATGAGGTCAGAATGCTCTAATGACAATATGACAAGAAAGAGTCACTTGTTTAGGGAATTGGTTGGGGAGGCATTCGGGACAGGGCACAGCTGGAGCAGGCTTCTAGGGAGTGTGTGCGTGTTCTTTTTGCCATAATGTGTTGTATCAGTGGGTGGAGACCCACACAATGAGCAGGAAGGAGATGGACTCCCATCATTTGGAGGACCCATTCACTCAGAAATAGACAGCTGGGAGTCTCTTATGAGTGAAGGTGGTTCCTAATAGGGGAGGACAAATCAGTGTGTCAAGACGTCTTGTTGCATGTAACTATGAATCTTGTCATACAATGAATCAAGCCACGGGGTCGTCACGGGGCCAGTGGGGAAGGGGAGGGAGGAACAGAATAGATCAAACAGGGGGTAGTTACTGGTCAGTGGAAATGTCTTTCATTACCTGACAGTGATGGACACAGGACATGGTAAATATCATAAAAATTTATAAAAGTGTACGGTCTAAAATGTAAGCCATACTGTAAACCATTGACAATGCTCAATAGCTATGTTTCACTATCTGTATAACAGTTTTAACAATGCTGCCATCCACATACAAAAACGTTTCATTATGGGCTGAGGAAAGGTGGAGGAGGTTGAGTATATGAGAGTCCCTTGTATTCTGTGTGTGACTTTGCTGTGACCTAAAACTTCTTTGAAAATTAAGTAAAAATTAGTCAGACACTGTGGAATGAGAGGGGGAAGGTTCCACACAGTACAGACTGGACACCAGATATTGCAGTCATAAAAGATAAAATGTCAAAAAATAAATAAATAAATTTTTAAAAATATTTTTGCCCATTTTTTGAATATCCCAATTCTTTAATTTAACTTTAGTTTTAGTTTTTATTTTTTAAGTTCTCTTGTGATTTATCTCTTACACTTAAACATGATTATTTCATTTTCTAATTAATTGCACTTCATTATTGCATTGGCTTCATTTTTAAAGATGCTTTGGATCACAGAAAGGTTACAACTGGGGCAGTAGAGGATTGTTGGTGGGGCCTGTCAGAGATGGGAGGTGCATGGGTAGAAGTTCACCTGAACATACATAAAAGGTATATAAAATTGTCCAAATGCTCACAGGGCATAGTCACAGTGGGTGAACAATCACTCAATAAATGAGAGAATACTGAATTCCCATCCTGGAGAGCTCTACAGCATTCTGCAAGGGAGAAGCAATAGTCCCCCAAGGGCAGGGGCAGTGTCTGGCAAAGGAGGCTGATCCACAGATGGGCTCTTGTTATTGATGACTAGCCTTACATGTCTTTGCTCTTGAAAATGAAAGTTAGCCTATTGTTATGGGGTGCCTCAGGTTTGCCTCCTGAGAGCCTCCTTGTTGCTCAAATGTGATTTCTCTCTAAGCCAAACTCAGCATATGAATACATTACCTTACTTCCAGCATGAGACATGACTCCTAGGGATGACCCTCCCTGGCAATGAGGAATTACTCCCAAGTGCAAACTGGTAATGTGACTGGAAAAAGACCTAGGATAAAAGGGGAAAAGGTAAAAACAAATGAGCTCATACGGCTAAGATCCTTCAAAGTGAGTCAGGAAGTCATCCCAGAGGTAACGTTTATGCACATCTCAGTAGTACCTCAAAAGCTTCTAATATGGATATCACACAAAATAGAGGGTTTCTTGAGAGCTCTGGAGATACCCAGGTGCATTATCAGACTGGATAGCTCCAGAGTTTGGTGCCTTATCAGTGGGCCCTACTTTGGAATCTGTGCTCCTTAGAGTGACAGAGTTGGACTCAAGTAAGTCCTCCCTGCATACAGTCCATCTATCTCTTCTATTCAAACCTATATGTGGTGCTGGAGTTTGTAAGTGTCCTTCTAGAAACCAGTCTTTGGGCTGTGCATGTGCCAGCTGGGCCTAGAATCTCGGTGGAGCTACAAATCCTACTCTACAGCTCAGTGGATTCATCCAGGACACCTGACAGGGAGATGATGATGGACAGTGGCCATCCCAGGGAATGGAGACAGTCTGCAGCTTTAGGCAGGTTAATCCCATTCATCTTATCCATGGGATATAAGCCCCCTCTCACTTGGAGGTGGAGTGGTCATAACCATCCCAGTCTGCTTAGGATTAGGGGAAAGGTATGAACTAGAGTGGATTTACTGGTATTCTTTTACAGACATATTGTGAATCAAGCAATGGAAGAAATTACAACATTGGGGTAGAGCCAGTGGTCCCTGGATGCTTTGGGGACAGGGAGAGGGAAAAGCAGTTGTAATGCATCAGCTTTTCTGGGACTTTGGAATTATCCTGAGTGATATTGCAATGACAGATATAGGCTGTTTTATAACAGCATATAACATGCAGAACTGTGTGGGAGAGAGTGAGGTTTACAATGTGAATTATGGTCCATGCTGAGTGGCAAAGCCCCAGGATGTGTATATCCATTGCAAGTGATATGCCACACTAATTAAAGATGTTTATGTGGGAGGTTGTGGGAGGTGTGGGAGGTGGGGCATATCTGAATCCCAATAATTTTTTGTAACATTTATGTTATGTAGATATCTTTTTAAAAAAGAAAAACAAATTATTATTTAAAAAAAAGAAATACTAAAGGGGGTACGGCAGGTTGAAAGGGAAAAACAGGAGACAGAGTTGGCAGAGAGTGTAAGAACAACTAAAAAGACAAAAAGAAAAGGAAAACAACATATGACATACATAAACCCATGGAAAATATGACTTATGTAATTCCTTGAAAGGAATAACATTGAATGTTAATGAATTAAACTTACCAATCAAGAAACACAAATTAGCAGAATGGATAAGGAAATATGATGCATCTATATGCTGTCTACAAAAACCCACCTTTGATACAGGGATTCAAGAAGACTGAAAGAGAATGAATGAAAAAAACTCTTACAAGCAAACAATAACCAAAAAAATGGTGGGAGAAGCTATACTAACATTAGACAAAATAGACTTTAAATGCAAAAATATGGTAAGAGACAAAGATGAACACTATATATTAGTAAAAGTGGTAATCTTTTGAGAAGAAAGAACAATCATAAACATTTATGCACCTAACCAGGCTGCCTGAAAACACTTGAGGAAACCACAGGAAAAACCAAGTGGTGAAATAGATGCCTCTACACTTAGAGTGGGAGACTTTAATACACAATTATTTCCAGTAGACAGAAAATCGAGATGGAGAATAAAAATGAAACAAAGACCCTGAATAATACATTAGTGGATCTGGACCTAATATTGGACCTAATAGGTACACTATACCCAAATACAGCATGATATACATTCTTCTTGAGTGCACATAGAACATTCTATGTTAGTTCACAGAAAAATTCTCAATGAATTCGGAAAATTGAAATTACACAAAATAATTTCTCAGACCACAATGGAGTGTATCTTGAAATCAATAAGTGCCAGAGCAACATATTAGGCACAAAGATATGGAAGTTAAACAGCACACTCTTAGACAAACTGTGGGTTAAGGAAGAAATCTGAAAAAAAATAAGTAACTGTTTTGAAAAGAATGAAAATGACAACACAACCATTCAAAACATATGGGATGCAGCAAAAGCTGTGCTGAGAGGGAAATGCATAGCCATAAATGCATATATCAAAAAAGAAGAAAGAGCTAAAATCAAAGACCTAACTGCACACTGGATGAATTAGGAAAAGAACAACAATCTAACCCCAAAGGAACTAGAAAGAAGGGAATAACAAATATTAGAGCAGAACTAAATGAAATAGAAAACAAGAAAGCTCTAGAAAAAATTTTTTAAAAAATCTAAAGCTGGTTCTTGGAGCAGATCAATAAAATTTTCAAACCCTTAACTAGACTGACAAAGGGAAAAAGAAGATGCAATTGCACAAAATAAGAAATGAGGTAGGGGTTATCACCATCAAACCCACAAAAATAAACAGTATCCTAAGAGTATACACTGAAAAATTGTATGCCAACAAGTGGGATAATATAGAGGACATGGACAAATTCTTAGAAACATACATTCAGCCTTACATTGAAGAAAGAAGAAATTGATGAACTCAACAGACTGAACACAGGTAAAGAGATAGAATCAGTCATGAAAAACCTCCCAAATAAAAAGAGTCTAGGACCAGACGGCTTCAAAGGTGAATTCTACCATACATTCCAGAAAGAACTAATACCAATATTGCTTCATCTCTTCAAAACAATAAAAGTAGAAGGAACAAAGCCTAACTGATTCTATGGTGCGAACATTATCCTAATAGGGAAGCCAAACAAAGATGCCACAAGAAAGGAAAATTACAGACCAATCTCTAATGTATCTAGATGCCACAATCCTCCACAAAATACTTGCTAATCATACAACAACACATCAAACAAATTATGCACCATGACCAAGTGGGTTTCACCCTGGGTATGTAGGTATGGTTCAACATAAGAAAATCAATCAATGTAATACTGCACGTAAAAATATCAAAAGAAAAAAATCACATGCTCATCTCTATATACACAGAAAAAGTATTTGACAAAATACAGCACACTTTCCTGATAAAAACACTGCAAAAGTTAGGAACAGAAGAACCATTCTGACCATGATAAAAGGTATATATGAAAAGCCCACAGCTAACATCATACACAATGGTGAAATACTAAAAATTTTCCCTTTAAGATAAGGAACAAGACAAAGATGCCCACTATCACCGCTCCTATTTAACATTGTCTTAGAATTACCTGTTCAAGCACTGAGGCAAGAAAAATCCATAAAATGCCATCCAAATGGGAAAGGAATAATTAAAATTTTTAATATTTGCAGACAACATAATCCTATACATATAAACCCATGAGAAATCTACAACAAAGCTTCTAGGACTAATAAATGAATTCAGTAAAGTCACAAGTTATAATATCAATGTGCAAAAATCCATAGCATTTCTGTACACCAATAACAAACAATCTGAGGAAGAAATCAAGAAAAAAATATCATTTACAATAGTAAGTAAAAAAATTAAATACCTAGGAATAAATTTAACTGAAGATGTAAAGGACACAGAAAAAACACATCATTGTTAAAGGAAATCAAAGAAGACTTAAATAAATGGAAGAATATTCCCTGTTCATGGATAGGAAGACTAGATATCATTAAGATGTCTTTCCTACCCAAACTAATATACAGATTTAATGCAATAGCAATAAAAATAAACACAACATTTTTTATTGAATTGGAAAAAATAACTATGAAATTTATTTGGAAGGGCAAGAGGCCCTGAATAGCCAAAGACATTCTCTAATGAAAGAGCAATGATCCCCCAAGTACAGGGCCAATGACTAGTGAAGAAAGATGATCAATTCATGGGCATTTGATATTAAGGACTATGCTTATGAGCCTTTTGTTCTTGAATTTGCAACTTAGGCTAGTCTTGTAGAGTGTCTGGTGGTTTCCTCCTGAGTGCCTCCTTGCTGCTAGGATATGGCATTTTTCTTGGCCAGCCTTAGCATATAGATGCCTTAGCTTCCTCCCAGTGAGGGACATAACTTCTGGGGATGAGCCTCTATGGCACCAAGGGATTACTACCAAGCACAGGCTGGTGATACAGCTGGAATTAAGACCTTGAATAAAAGAGGTAATGACAAATGAGTGTATATGGATGGGCAACTTCAGAGTGAGTCAGGAGGTCATCAAAGTGGTGGTGCTTGTACGTATCTCAGCAGGATCTCATAGATAATCAAGGTAGATATTACCCCAAATAGTGGGGCTCCTAAGGGCTCTGGAGACACCCAGGTCATACAGTCATGGTTGATAGCTCCTTAGTTTCATTCATTGTCAGTGGGCACTTTTTTGGGGTTTGTGCTCCCAAGTGTGACAGAGTTGGACTCAGATGTGACTTCTCTAAGCATGCTCTCCTGTCACTTTTACTTGAGCCTATAGTTGCTGCTGGAGTTGGTAGGTGTACGTCCAGGAGCTTTTGGTCTCTGGGTTGTCTGTGTGCCAGCTGGGCCCAGGGCCTCAGTGGAGTTGCTACACCTACATTGCTTACAAATTCTCTGGGTGGGGTGGCTAAGTTTTCTATGTGAAAGGAGGAAAAATAATAGCAGTCAAGACAATATAATTCACCTGACCTGTTATTACTAAAATCAATAATGTAAAAATATTGTTAAGTTTGATTGCATAGAAAATTATTTTTAAAAGGCTTTGTATTGAAAAAGGAAAACAATACCTAAGCAAAGTTAAATGACAAACGAAAACCTGAGAAAAAAATATTTGCAACTAACACAGTTAATGATTCTAATATTCAAAAACTTCTTTAAAAATAATAAGAAAAAAACCAACAACCCTATGGAGAAGTTAGTAAAAGACATGAAAGACAGTTCACAGATGTGGAAATGCAAATGGCTCTTAACATGAAAAAAAGAGTTCATCCTGTTCATTAGAGAAATGAGAAATAATAGTACAAAACCTTGTCTCACCTATATGACTTGAAAAAATCCAAACATTAGACAATATATGATAATAGCAAAGCTGTGGGGGAAAAAGACACTTTCATACATTGTTGGTGAGGATGTAAAATGGTACAATTCCCATGAAGGGGGATTAGCCATATTTAGCAAATCACATTTGCTGGACCAATGGACACAACAATTCCACTTCTTGAAATCCACTCTGTGGATACACTAGCAAGGATTCAAAGCAGCAGTATTGGCTATAACAAAAGACCCATAATAAAAAAAAATGTGAGGAAGTGGGGGGAAGAGGTGGGACATAAGGGGATCCCCAATATTTTTTTTATGTAGCATTTATGTAATATAAAACTTCTTTAAAAATAAAAAATAAAAATTAATAAAAAAAAAGACTAGAAAGATACTCAAATACCCACTCCATTCCTTTCATTCATGTTCTCTTCAGACACACAATGTGGACAGTTTTGCACTAACCCTTTCTCAAATTTCTCCATGAACATAAAAAAAATATACTAACATATGTACACTTCAAGGGGGTTACCGTTTAATTTTGCAATCATATCACACTACACCCCATTCTACAACTTGTATTCACCTGACAATACATCATGGACACCCCTCCCATTGAATAAATTTGGATCTAATACTTCCTTTTAATAGACACATAATGTATCAAAATATGAATATGTCTCACAATGTTCAGCTCATTTCCACTTTCATGTTTCCAGAGATATTAGTGATTATAATAATCATTCTTGGACATGTATCTTTATCTTGTGTTTCTTTACTTTCTTACAGATAGCCTTAAGGTGAAGTGTATTTTATATTAACAGGTTACTTTCCTTTCTAAAAAAATTATAAAATACAGTGTGAGAATGTACATTTCTATGAACTCTTACATGCACTACAGAAAGACAATAAAATAAATGTATAATCTATCTTTGAAGCCGTTGTATGCACAATGAAATTAGTTGTCATAAATAAAGATTAGACATAAGCATCATAAACTCAATGATTAATGTAATAACCACTAAGATAACTGCTACTTGGATATATGTAGCCCAGATCACATATGTGGGTTATAATGGTGGCAGAACCTAGTTTTATTTCACTGAAATTTATATCTGTGGTAGATTGACTGACATACCTCAATAAACACAGGTTTTTATCTTAATTTGCATCCCTGAGGCACACTGTGAACCCACTCTAAATAGGACCATTTGAAGATAGTTTTAGTGAAGATGTGGCCAAATGCATCAAGGTGGATCCAAGCCCATATTACTGGAGGCCTTATAAAGAAAATATGGAAGCCACAGAAACCAGAAATAAGTGCACATTATCAGGTAAAGGAGGCAGAAAGACAAGTCAAGGATGCCTTAAAATTGCCAGCATCCAACACCAGAAAGCTATAGATGTTAAGGAGAGAGCAAACCTTGCTGATATCTTGATTTTTTACTTCTTCTAACCTCAAAGCCATGAGGCAATAAATAAGATTTGTTTAAGTCAACCCATTGTTTAATATTTTTCACAGCAGCTTAGCAAACTAAAACATCCACTTTCCATAATTTCTATTAGCCCTCTCCCCCACTTATTTAATTATATAATGGATATGTTCCTGGTTGTATGCAGAATATATTACCAACACAGCTTCCAGGGAAGTCCCTCCTATCCCTCACCACTGTGGCCACAATTGATGAGTAAAGGGACATGGTCTGAGATAGGCAAAGTTAAGTAAAGCTATTAGATAGATAGGTGGAAACCTAGGGAAATAGTGATCTAGTAAACGGTGGCTATTTTTCCTTGGAGAATAATTGTAAAATGGTTCAGACCTAATGATACAAAGTCATGTTAAATAAAGTCTGGAGATGATGCTTTCAGGATATTCCCCCTTGAGATCTCCAGGTCCTCAATTAGTAAAAGTTCTGTATTATTATAGTCACACACTACATTGAACAGCAATGTTAATTTATAGTTGTTTCTTATATTAAAGATCAGATTCACAGCAACCAGATCTGGGGAGATGAAATGAATCTGTCAATTATCCCTTAACCAATTCTTAGCCTTAGTTCTGATACAGAAAAGGAGAACCTAGCACTTCTCACTCAGGGCACAACACAGAAGATGCGTGGGTTTCCAGGTGATAATGATGAAGAGAAGTTATTGAAACTGTGAGGTAGTCAAATTTAAAATTTACACTGGCATACGATGTAAGAACAATTGCTGAAAGTTTTCCTGTATTTATGAAAGGAAATTAATCACATTAATACTTCAACAGTTAGTGTTTCACATTATTGATGATAATCACTGGGCTAATAAATAGATTTTTAATAATCTGGTGTGTGTTAACTCAGATGGATCAAGTGTATAAATTATCAAATCATATTGATATGTAGAGACAGAGGCATGGTTAATAAATAGCACCCATGCTCTTCACCTTCTCTGTAAGTGTTTTCATTTAATAGTGTTTAGATATAAATTTAAGTTTTCATCTCTAAGAAGGTGTTTTCTCATAAGTTAGATAGTGGAGAAGATTGTCTCCCAGGTTTAAAACATTTATTAATGGTGGTGTTTAATGCCATGGGCTCTGGGGCCTGACAGAATTGGATTAGAGTTTCAGCCTCCACCTACTGCATGCTCTGAGACCTTGGACAAATAGTTTAACTTTCCAAACTTTGACTTTGATATCTATAAACTGAATATATCAATAGCACCCATGTCTGAGGGTTCTCATTAGGATTGAATGCAGCAGTGTGTTTGAAAAGCCAACAAATATTAGCCCTCAGTCAAGGAAGGCTGTTTTCTCCAGTTAATGAAATACATATTGGCAGAATGAGATTTGTGTTGCTTCCATCCAGCTTTGCTCAAGTTGGGTATTTTGGTTGTTTCTGCACAGAAATGTGAAAACATCAAAAAGAGAATCCACTAAAAATTATATACAATAAAAATTAACTAATATTATAACATAAATTAAAGTAGGCTATTACCATATAATCATCCAACATGTTTAAAAATGCTGACTTAAAAAGAATAATGTAAGAATCACCACACTGGAAAGTCCCTTGGAGTTTAGCCATCCTGTTCAACAGTTATTTTCCTATAGAAATATTGGGAAGGTCATGCTAAACCCAAAGTCACTTTTGATATGGTAGTCATGATATTATTTTTGCAGCCCCTGCCTCATTCAGGGGTAAGGAGAGAAGACAAACAGTAATTTCTCCTTTCAGCAAGTGATTCTGAAATGGGATGGTGTTGCAGGATAGTGCATCTGCCTCAGGATTGCCAGGACTGCTTTGAAGCTGAACACAGGCAAAGCTGATACGTAGGAAAGCAAGAAGTGAATGGCTAGGCAGCCACAACAGGATGCTGAGAATTCAGTCCTCCTATGGTCTGTTGGTTTCCTGTGGGGAGAGGCCACAATGAATGAAGAAATCCTTCAGGATCCCTGGACAACATAATAAGCGGTGTGTTCATTGTCAGGTGGGTCAAAGGTGCCAGGCCATGTTTGCTGTTCATTCCAAGACAGATGGTACAGTGGAAATATGGAGATGTGCTTCTTTCTAGATGGAGTTTTATCTAATGCCCTCAAGGAAAGGGACAAGCACCTGGAAGTAAACACAGATACTAATAAGAGATGGAACATAAGGTGTGTGATGAAAGAAGAGGTAAATGTATTTTCTGAGACCATACATGTATTATATGACATTGAAGCATTATGGTTGCCTGTGGAATTCCTAAATTTATCTGATCTTATAAATAATTAAGGTCCATTTTAAAACCCCAGGCTCCATTAAAGGAGGTATTAGTTGGGGTTCAGAAATATATCTTTGAACAAGAGTCTTCCATGGGTCTGCTGAGCAGGTGACTTTGGGAAATATTGTTGTATGTGTTGAGTATAGGATCCAGAGTTAGAATGCCAATAGTATACTTTCTGGCTCTTCTAATTTTGGAAAATCACCTACTCCCTTTAAGCTGCAGTGCTCTTTTGGAAAAATGCAGATACAATTAATTTTTATCTCATAGGGTTGTTAAGAGAATTAAATTCATAACATTACAAGTAAAGTGGTAGCATTTGGTGAGTATTCAATAACTATTTCTCATATTATTATTGTTGTTGTTAAGGCCACATCTTGGCTGAGCTGTGACAAATGCCTTTCATTGTATGTCAGTGTGCCTTCAAATAGAAAATCAAATTGTTACAACTAGGATGTTTTATATGCTGAGCAAATAGATACTGTTTCTAGAGTAAAACCTCCAAAATAGATTTGTCTCACTATAATTTGATTATTTAAATATTTACATTGAACAGGAACAGGAGGAAAACCCAAATACTTGCTGCTTTTTGAGATTAATGAGTAGAAATAGACCCATAAGCAGAAACACTGGGTTCCCCTGTACACTTATATCTGTATTTTATGTTTCTGGGAGACAGAATCATCCTTCCATCTAAGAGGGCAGTGATGAATGATTAAATGCCATCTCAGAAGAAACAAAGGATCCTTCTTTGAGTGTGAGCCAACTTCAGGCCTATAGGTAGGAGAAGAGAGAATAACAGGGCATAACTAATGCTGTGTGGAAAAGTTAACTTTTGGATGAGGAAAAAAATATGACACTATGGATAAAAGTGATGGTAGAAAAGAGGGCAGAAAGCTAAATGGATAAAGGAGGATTGGTATAAAATAGGGAGAGAAAGTAGGGAAACTGCTAGGAAAAGGGTACCCTATAGTATCAGTCAGGTGGGGTGGGTGGCTGTTTATCTGTAGTTCACCTTGGTTGGAGCAAGAAGCCCCACAATTTTCCCATTTCTCTCCTCTGATGCTTGGCTTCCCAGGATTGGGGAAGCCTCTCTTTTGCTTAAGGCTCTTTCCTCTGTTAAATATGTAACCCCACTCCACTATATGAATGGTAAGATTAAATCTTTAAAAACATGTATCACAAATAAATTACTGGGTGTAAACTTTGAAAGTTTAAAAAAAAAACTGAGCACTGTGAGCAGCTAAGGTGTGCCAGGGAAACCATCTGTGGAAGAAAGATACAAATAGAGGAGTCAGCAGACCTCTACATAAATTGTCTTAAGTCAGGAAAGTGACTAAGAATGTGGATGTTGTCATGGTAACTCTATATGTACACTGGCATCTTTGATCATGGTTCTTGTCCTCTTTGATCTCTACAGAGCAGTCTGTAGGGGGTAAGTACAAAGGAGTCACAATTGTTCCACACACATAAACTACAAACTGTTCTCAGTGCCAAGCACCAATTAAATGAGTTTTGTCTAAATGCTATATGAATGATTGTTTCTGTGACTCAGGGACAAAAAAGGAGCCTTCTTGTCTATGACACATGTTTGTAGAGAAGGACATTTTTCATCCTCACCATTAACATCTGCACATGGATTAATTTCATAGATTGGGTTACCTGGAACTTAAAGTCAGAAAACAAGCAGAATTCAGGAAACAAGCTCTCATCACCTGCACATCCAGTTGTTGACTAAAAGTGGCTTCATAATATCATTATTAAATCCATTAGCCTTCCTGTCTTTTCACTATAATTCTTCTCTAGCATGATCAAATTAAAGCCATTGCAACACAACACTTTCCATCAATGAAGGGAGATCCATGAAAAATGGACTGGCCTCCTTGGGAGGGAAAAGATGAATGCAGACCACACTCAGTTCTGAGAATGCTTTTCTCCTCTTAGATTATCAAGGCCTCTACTTCTCACATAAAGAAAACCTTCCTCATGTTCCATGAAGCCTTTGAAGACAGAGTGAAATTGTTGGTTTTTCAAAATGGAAATGAGTATAACTCATAGTTGAAGTTATACCTAAAATTTATGCTAAAGTAATTTGTTAAGAAATATATATGATAATTTTTTATTAAATTGACTGGATGTTTGTGGATAAAACATAAGAATGTACTTATGTTCCTATTTGGTTATTATTAGTTACTACAGTTTGTAGCAATTAAGTATGTAAGTTTACTAAAGGAATCCATGAGAGATAAATAATGTAAATTTTTAATATTTGAGAAATTGTTTATAATATGAAGAAGACCATATCAAAGAAATAAGTTGTGATGCAGATATTCAGAGAAGTCATAGTAGTAAAAGAGGTAGACCAGTTGTATGATATGTCATCACCTGGAATAATGCCCTTGCCCTTTCTGTCAGTTTAAGCATGTTAAGTCAGGAGAGAGATAATTAAACTATCACCACAGATATTATTCTCCTGGGACTGTGGCCTGAATTCAACCACCTTATGATCTTCATCTGGCTCTTCCTTATAGTCTACTTTGTGGCTGATATGAGCAACAATTTCTCATTATCCTCATCTCGCTGGATTCCAGACTCCACTCTCCTATGTACTCCCTGCTTGGCCAGCTCTACCTCGTTGACTTGGCCTTGATCTCAACTTCTGTCCACAAAATGGTCACTAACTTCTTCCTAGGGAAGAGCACCATATCACAGATTGGCTGCGGAGTATCAATCTTCTTCAGCTTAACCCTAGGAATTGCTGAGTACCTTCTGCTGATCCTCATGTCCTATGACAGGTGCAAGCCATATGTAAACCAATGTGGTACTCAGTCATCTTGAGCCACACAATCTGTATGCAGATGGTCAATGGGTCCTGAGTGTGAGGGGCAGTAACTTCCCTTGTTCATACAACTTAATGACATGCACTTCCCCATCTGCCATCCTTGAGAAATCCCACCTTTCTCAAGGAAAGACAAAAAGCCACCTAGCTTGCTGTACCTGATTATAATCTTATGCTAGCATAATTCTTTCAATTGCTTCCAGGTGGCTTTAAATCTTGGCAAATTGTCATGAGAAATACAGAAATGTTAGCATTCATTTGTTTCAACTCCTTTGCTGTGTAGAAATAAAAGTAAAAAATAGATAACCACCATGGCTTCAGGGTATCAACACAAGACCCATTTCTTCTGATTCAAAAATCTCTCTATATATTTGCTTTAGGTTGAATGTCAAATTACTGAGTACTAAAATCAGCCAAAATCAGTGAATTCTGAGACCAAAAATAACTAAATAACAAAAATAAAACTTTCTAAATAATAAATAACATTACTGGTTTATTAATAAAAATTTTGCAGCCAAATTTTAAAAGTCTGTAATTATTGTAGAGAACAATAACATTTCAACACTGTCAGGTCATTCAATGTATTGCACATTTTTAATACTAAATAATCCTACACTTCAGTTGAGGTCAATGAAGAACAGAGTATTTGGGACTCAGCTGGCCAGTGCATTACAGAACTAGAAATAACTCAGCAAATCCCTTCCCATTTAATAAGAACCACCTAACGTAAAGCTCTCTTCCTCTCTAGTAAATAGATTAGAAGATTTGGTTGATTGTGGTGAATTTTTTATTTGCTTGTATTTCATTGGGTTGGAATTGTTGTTTTATTTTGTTTGAAGAAAATGCCTTCTGAATACTTACAGAAACAGACTTAACATTGTTGCATACATACACTCAAACTATTTTTAATATTTTTGTCTGTTCGTTGACTCCCTCAATTATGTGAGAATTATATACCCTTAAATATCTTTACTAGAAATGTGGCATGTGACAATGTAGCTGGCATTTCAGGTGACAAATCATCTCTGGAATTGGAATTCCATCTGTACATTACCCACTACCAATTTCAGTTTCCTCCCTCAAGAATTTTTATAGAAGGTATCATGGTAAAAAAAAAAAATACTCACACAAGAAGATAGAATAAAAGAAGAAAACAGAAAAATTTAACTCTAAAATAATTTGATGTCTTTTTCAGCAAATTGTAGTATTTTATCCTTACAATAATATACTTTTATATTTCCAATGGCTGATAACATTTTGATATATAAAGCATGCAAAAGAGCTCCTGCTAAGGTGAAAATTTATCTAGAGATCCTGCTCCCTTTCCTAAAATCACACTAGACACACTAGAGAGGAAAACAAGGATTCTAAAAGTTCAAGGATGGGGGAGAAAAAAGAAAAAAACCCTGCAAGGCAAGAGGAGAGGAAGGGCTGTCCTGCTGAAGTGTACATGGAGAGGATCATTTTTACCAGTGGTTCTCAAAGTTTGGCCCTGTACCAGCAATGCTGAATTCACCTGGTAACTAGTTACACATGTAAATTCTCAGGCCCTACCCTAGGCCTAAGAAATTAGGAACTCTGAGGGGAAGGCCCAGCACTCTATATTAAACAAGCCCTCTTGTGATTCTGATGCACACCCACAAGAAACACTGGTAAAGAGGAGCAGTTGAGGTTCTGCTTTGGCCTTTCACCCAGGTTGTCTCTGAAACATCTGCCTACATTTGGGCAGCAGCCTGGACCTGGAAATTAGGTTCAGAAGTGCATGGGGGTAAAAGTACAGCTGAAGCCAAGTGGTGCAGAGGTGAGAAGTTGAAAACACACACGACTGGCCAGACTCACAAATTTATTCCAGTTCTTCAGCCCCATATCCCCAGAGCTGATTGACAACAACACCAGCCAATCTCCTCTCTAAAATTGGTCCTTTCACAGGGCATAAGTGGAATCCTCGATCAGAAGGGTTTTTAGAGGTGGCAGCAAACAGGAAGGGCAGCTAAGTTTTCCTGTAAATTCTCCTGGACTTACACTGGGAAGGACTTAGGTTTCACTCCACCCCAATGGCAACTACCAGACAGAGTAGCTGGTATCCCTAAGAGGATATGAGCTCCAAGGTCAAAATAACTAACAATCATTTCCAAAGAAAGACATCAATCTGTATTAAATGACTTCATCTAATGCAGAAGTATGAGAGATTTGCCAATGTCATAAAACAAGCAAGATACCAATAATGTGAAAGAATAACAATAAAAATATTAAAACGTACCAGGTGGAAAAGTTAGGCATGAGTGAATGAGATTGTAGTTGAAAGAAAAACACAACATAACAAATAAATGATAGGATAGATAAAACTAAATAACAAATTCACTTCTTTGAAGGGCAGATGGAGGAATTCTTTAAAAGGAACTAAGAAAATATAAAGAGGTAGAATATCAGTGCTGATATATAGAGGCTAAAGTTTGTCAATAGCCAGATAATAGAGTTCTAGGACAGAAAAGTAAAACTGAAAAGGAGGATCTATATTAGAAAAACTTTTAAATAAATTTAACTGCACATAAGAATGTTGAATGACCTCACATAGAAAGTGACATAGAAGGTCAAAAAGGAGAGGACAGGTAAAATACACCCTGGACATATGGTAGTAATTTTTAATTATATAAAAATTGAAAGACAATCCTAAAGGACTCCAGAGCAAAAGAAGACAATGGGATATTTTTTTTTTAATTATACAAGCAAAAGGACTTTGAATCATCCAAATATCACCAAGTATCAAGACCTAAGCAGTTGGTCTCACAAAGCCCCACACTACACTTTTGGAAAAGGAAAATAAAAGAGCTAAATTCAGGAAACACTCAAGAGATTGGGGAAGCAAGCAAAAGTTATTCATAGAGAAAGGAAGAACAGGAACAGAGAATATTTCTTTTCAATGACACGTAAGATTGTAACAATTTGGCAATTTGATGTAATTATGAATTCCAAAAATATGCTTGTAAATTGGTCTGTTAATCTTGGCATGATTAAATTATGATTAGGGTGTTGACTGGGCCATGTCAGTAGGGTGTTGAGCCCCACCCCTTGGTAGGTGGGGGATTCAAATATAAAAGTCATGGCAAAGGACAGAAAGAGCAGTTTTTGATGTTGGAGTTCTGGTGAGGAAGCAAAGAAGGCCCTGGGATAGAGACAAGCCATTCACCTAATAGCTCACAGCTGGCCTTGTGGAGAGAAGCAAAGCCTAGAGAGCCTCAAAGTCTACAGGTGACCTTGTGGAGGAAACAGAGGAGCTAATCCCGGAGAGAAACGCAGCCCCGGGAAGAGAGGAACCCAAGAAGCCTGAACCCTGGCAAATGCCGGCAGCTGTCTTACTCCGACACATGGTAATGGACTTTGGTGAGAGAATAAACTTATGCTTTATAGCCTGGTAATGGTGGACCTCTACTCCAAAAAAAGTGCACTTTATAAAGACCAACGAGTTTCTGATATTTTGCATCAGCACCACTTTGGCTTACTAATACAAATATACACAACATTAGTCCACACATTTGGACACAAATAAATCTTAATAAATGCCTAAAGATAAATACCATACAGATGATGTTTTCCAATCATAATGTAATAACATTTTAAGCCATCAATAAAAGAATACCTTTAGGATTTGAAATACATAATATTAAATAACCCTTGGGATAATTGTAAATCATAAAAAACATTCAGAAATGAATAATTAGGAAAATAGCTCATGTAAAATTTTGTGGGATACAGTTAAAATAATGCATGAGGAGAATGCATAGCTTTAAATAAATTTATCATAAAAAAAGGAAGGTTAACAAGAAGTGAGAAAATTATTCAACCCAAAAAGTTGGAATAAAACAAGCATATGAAATGAATGAATAAGGGTAATCAATAAAGATTAATACATAAAGTAATAAAGAACCAAAAAAAAATTATTTTAAGATCAAGCAAGCTAAAACCAAGTTCTTTGAAAAAAAATCATTAAATAGATAGACTTGTAGCAAGAGTTATCATTAAAAAGAGAGAAAAAATTAATATGAATTAAATTTTATTTAAAAATATAAGCTGTTTCTGAAGCAAAGAACTTCAAAATAATAAGTATTATGAAAAAATGCATACTAGCATATATCAAAACATGTATGATGAAATATATGACTCCTAGAAAAATATAAATTGGTACTGACATGGCAGTCAGAGACAAACTATATACCAAAATACAGGTACAGATAGTTTTCTATATGAGTTCTTTCAAACTTTCAAGGAGCAGTCAATTTTTTAAAGTTATTTATGAAATAGTGTAGACAAAAATCTTGCTTCCATGGAAAATGATGCATTGTCCATACTAGATGATACCCCTTGGGTTATCTAACTCTGACTCTATGGAAGCTATTTTGCACCTTTCTAAGTTGTGCATAGCTGATAACAATGCAACAAAATTTTTTATCTATAGACCTGCATACTCTGTCCTGTATTGTACATGTTCAATTGGCTTCCCTTCTCCACTGGAAGAGAAACAAATTTTGCCTACATTTACACATTGATTTCAATACTTGATATACAAATGTGACTATTTTTTCAACTTCTGTGAACTGTTTGCAACACTTCAACAATATCCTCATTAAATAAATCAATTTTTGACATGTTCTTTTATACGGTATGTGAGTCATGATTTTACCTTTTTTGAAAATTATGTTTCAACAATAAAAATTCTTGAGAGCCATCCAGTTATGAGGCTATTGTAATTCTGTCCAAAATTAGACAAGGATAATGTATATATATATATATATAGGATTATTTTATTTATGAAAACAAATGTAAAAAAGTCTCAATATAATATTCACTACCCAAATCCAATAGACAAAAAATATGGTCATGTAGAATTTATCTCTGTAATAGAGGATGGTTTGATATTAGAAAGATTTCTTTAAAAGAATAAGGAAAACATATATAATAATTTCAACCTATGCAGAAAATCATTTGATAATGTTTAAAATCAATTTATGATCAAAGGTCATTATAAACCAATAGTTGGAGGAAACTTTATTAGTTTACATAAAACACCTCTACTGTGTACTTAGTTAACTTATCCATGACTGAATGGCTCAGTTCTAATTAGATGTGAATTTATAAGCAAATATTTAATAGTACACTATGTTTATTTGCAATATGAATTACAATTTTTTAGCTAATGGCTTGTTTGAAAAAAAAACATAAGAAAAGAGTTCTAGATAATCAAACTTCGCTAACCAAGTCCACTTGCACAATCATTCAAGAAATATTATTAATGACTACATGTCAGTCATGACATTATCAACCAGGTATAAACTTGTAGGTAAAAGAGCCATGTTCCTTACCCTAACAAAAACCAGCAATATTTGATGAGAAATTCCCCTGTCCAGTCTCTCTGGTAAAAATGAGAGTACAATGGTGACATAGGAAAGAATTGCCTTTAAACCAACAACTATTAACATTTACTAAGGAGCCCCAGCTGTCAGGCACTAACTTAAGTGAGTACTTCATGTGCCTTCACATCATATAATCCTCAAAGGAGTTTAGTCACTATTCTTCCAGATATAAGTGTGTAAATAAAAGAAATCCCAAGTCAAATTGACCTACAAAGTAAAGAAATATCTTATTACTGGAAGGCAGAATGTAGGACAGACTTAGTGAGATTTGATTCAGTGCCCTCAAATTTCCCAAGGATACAGACACTTTCCATCATTCCACTCTTCCTTCCATAGTATTGTCTTCATTCTAAAGTTGCTACCCTCATAGTCATAAGATTGCCCAGTCAAAGGCCCCCTTGTTCATTTTCTTTGAGAAAGAAATTATAGTAAACACTTACATGATCCTTATTATGTGCCAGGTACCCTTATAAGGGTTTAACACATTTAAATTCAGTTACTCTTCCCAACATCTTGATATGGTAAGTATTATTGCTATCCTCATTTTATGGAAGAGGAAACTTGGACATATAACTTTCAATATTATACATAATACCCTGTTGTTCTCTTCTGACAGCAAGAAGGAACTTTCTCTGAAATCCCCAACAGCACTCTCTTGAAGTTTAATCACTTCCAATTAGTGATCCTATAATTGGCAATGTTAATTGGATTACCATGAATGACTTAGCAACCATTAAAGATCCAGCCCTGGAACTGAAGGAAGGGTCATATTCCCTTGAGTCTCTAGATTATGGAAATGGACCAGGGAACCAAATCGGAATTCTGATAGGAAGAAAAATTGTACTTCAGTGAATACAGGGTAAATTGTCAGTGGTGTCCATTACAGGAACTCTGAGAAATAGATGGCATTTATTAGGCCAAAATTTCCTGTGAGAAAACTGAATTTTAGATGGCTTATCTACAGGTGGCCAATGTGTGTTTGTTTTAGGACCTGAGCCCTGACTGTCTCTGATATGTTGATTGTCCTCATAGGAACAAGTTGAGTGGAAGGTTCAAGTAAGAGAAGTAATGACAATACAGTCTGATATGTTCTGTGATGGTGAATGCACATGGCACTATGGTCATATGTAAGAGGGCAGCTTCCTGAAGACCCAAAGAACATGCTGCTCTTAGCCATAAAAAGGCACCAGCAGAAGGAAAGAATCACATGTAATACAGTCTAAGGGCAACAATGTACATGGAGCACTGGGAAGAAATAAAAGCAGTTTATTGTGACCAAACAATCATGGCAGAGACTATGAGAGAAGAACTAGTCAAAGAAGCAGGAATCCAAGAGTGGAAAGTTTTTAAGCTATTTAAGTAGTGAAAGTCATTTTGAAAAATTTCAAATCATGATGAAATTTGGATGTTTTAAATAATCTCTTTGCTGCCATGTATTTAATGGTGTGTGGCAAGAGTTTACTGCTGAGGTCTGAGGGTTTATGTGTGCACCCCCTGAGGAATTTTCTTTCATGCTTCCAAGGCTAGTTTTGAAAGGTTGTCTCATACCCTGAAAGATTACTAGCAATAGCCTGTGTGTAAATATCCACACTCACAACTCATTTTAAGTGAGCTCCATTATATTCACAGCATTACCTCATCTGATTGTGGAATTCTGTGAAATTGATTATTTGCAGTAGAGAAATTTATGTCACAAATGATAGCAATGAGGCTATATCCAGCTGTCAGTTTACAGGGCTGTTTTCTCTACCTCCATTGTCTCCAGCTTTTGTTGCACCCATGAATGGTTCTTCTATAAGTTTCCCTGATATACATGCACAACAGTTTCTCTTTGAGTCTGTACCATACATGAAATCACTGGCTCACATTTGCACATTGTATTTACATAATACTTTCCAATTCACAGATGTATAAAATATTTTCACATTAATTTTCAGTTAATCCTCAAAACACCCCATTGAAGGAGGCATTATTATCCCAAATGTATGGGGAGAAAACTAAAAATCATAGTTGTTGTAGTTTAATACTTCATGGAATTTTGTATTTTGAAATCATCTAGTTCAACTTTCTTATTCACAAATAAGGGAACTGAGGCCCAGTGGGATTGTGTGTTCCAACATTTCATTGGGCTAACTTAATATTATGTGTAGCCCAAAGGCTTGAGAATCAAGGCAAAGAAAACTTCAAAAGACTGAACCAATACCACTGAGATCTGAGTTTGTTTCTGGGGCATCTGGGGATATGGACCTGCTACTCCAGTCCCCAAAGATGATTGGGGCTACCCAATAAGCAGATTGAAATTTGCATTTTCCACAAGCCCTGAATCAGTGGGGATACCAAGTTAACAAGCATTATTGAGCATCTAGGTGAATAAGGCCTCTGTGCAGGGTCTCTATCTGTCCCTATCTCCTCCATAGGGACCTGCATGATCATATTCATCCTGGTCATATTCTTATTGCAGCAGATTAAATTTTTATTGTGGGCAAGGGGAATTGCAGTGTTTCTCAACATTATCAACATATTAGAACAAGGATGGGAGGTGGGTTAAAATCCTGAGGCTGGACATGCACCACCCAAGACCAATGAAATCAGGTAATTACTCTGTGCAGTCATCATTGCGGACCACTGCCAAGAATCCTATCATCAGCTGCCACTAATTGGCAGGTCGAAGAAACTGTCCCTTAATCAGTTTTTGCCACAACTGTCTGGTGGTAAAACCACCTGAGGCCTTGATAAATTTACACTTTCTTAGTCCTTCCCCAGCACTTCAGATTCAGGGGTTCTGGACACTCTCCTTACCCAAGTCCTCAGGTGATTCCTGTAACTGGGCAAGTTGGGGAGACATTGACCAAGAAAAGATACCATAGGAGGAATTGGAGCTATTTTTACTCAATGACTTCTGTCTAATGGGGAAAGGGCAGCAACTCACAAATGCATTTTCATGAAAATTAAGGTTCTCATATATCATTCCCCTAAGTGGCTCGGTCTTTTGTTAGACACTGACAAGGATTTGACACCACATGTTCTCTATGACAAGCACAGTATAATGATAAGGCTCAAGAAGAAGTCAAGTGGATGGTCTTAATGTAGACAAAGACAAGTCATCCAAATACCACCATGCCTAGAGATCACAGAACTATGTCACCATGAAAAGGTCCTGATGATTTAAGATAAGACTGGGCACAAATGAGAAAATTGCTTGAGATGCTTCTTGAAAAGTCACATTAACTGTAGAAAATTGTGATTTCCTATTTCAGTCTTGCTGTGTATGATATGGCATGTACAAAACTCTAGAGAGGATAAATGTCTTCCTCATAGACATTGTCCCTGAAGGAGTCAAGTTTTACTCTCCTGTATCATTCTACAGAGGGCTTATAACTATGGAGCCTTTGATCTGCTTGTCACAGGGTTGGAAAACTCTTATTATTCTTCCATGGAGAGCAGTGATGTTTCTCCCAAAACTAAAGGAGTCAGAAAATTATACATTGGATGACAAGCAAATTCATTTGTCCAGGTTTGCATTTGAATGTGTCAATGTGTTTAAATAAGACCTGAAATGTCATTTAAACTATATATAAGTAACAGATGCTTCAAAATATAAGTACACACCCATGTTTACCCACACACAAACTTCCAGAGAAGAGATCCTAAGTAATTATCTTATAAATACCAATGGCTCACAAAACAGTTTTATGTACACCTTCCTGTTACCTAAACAGAATATTCCATACTCAATTAGTTACATGTCAGTCAAAACCACAAACAAAGCACATACCAAATTTTGTATCCTAATTCCATCATGTTTCTTTTTCCTGATGTCCACACATTGCTTTGTTCTTCTTAGTAATTTATTTTCAGTCTATCATGTATAATTCCTACATAAATATTTCTATTGCCATGGAGAATTTTTGTTCTTTAGACTCCTATTTTATTTAGATTTTAAGAAAAATATAGTCAATAAATGCTTTTTTTTTCAGGCACAGGTTGAACTCTCCTTCTGTCCTCTAGATTTAGAAACATGTTTACAGAAGTCTTTAGCTGTTAATGCCTTCAGAGGAAAGCAAACCCTCTCTCCTCCCCATGGCCTTTCCTGTACTGGAGTACCATTTAGCTTTTTACCAGCAATCAACTTCCATCATTTGTTATGATGCCAAACCACCTCTTTAGAAATGGTTCTTTCATTTTAAACTTACTCTTTAAGGCTTTCATTTATGCTGATTTCCTTCTGGACAAGAGAAATTTCAAATTAAATTTTCCATTGGCATCCTCCTTCCCTGAATGAAAGGCTTTAGCATTTTTTGTTATTGTTGTTAATTGCAGAACACATTTACTTGAAATTGAAGGTGAGAATCACTCTAATCTTATCTTCTTACATGCTTAAGGAAGAGTAGTTTGAGAAGAAAATATAATTGATCAAGGATCAATAGATTCCACAACTTGTTTTTTTGGCCATCAGGTCTCTAATTTCTCAGATTATGGATTTCCTTATCTATAATACAGGGGGAAAATACCTGTTGTCTATATTCCAAAAATTGTTATGGCTGATCTAACCAGATAATATTTTTAACTGCAAGATGCAATACAAAATAATTCATTCAATGACTGGATCTCAAAGGATAAGTGCTGATTTTTCCTTGGTAGTTCCTTATTAATCACTCTCTGACCTTAATCTTTTCCTTCCTCTCACTGCCAACTGCACTGTACAATTAAATTGAATGCAAACACTGCGACCCAGTGAATGAGTTGGACAATAATTGGGCCAATATATTGAATTAAAAACAAATAACATCTGAATTCCCATGCAAGATGGGTTCACAGATTCCTGAAAAAGTCATATATTCTCTACCCAGTTAGTCCTCAGGAGATACTCATGCCCACCCAAGATAGCTCACTGAGAAATAACACTGATATTTTAATCCTTCTTTGAGCTGCTTAATTGTGTAGAATGCAAAAGTATGGCAGGATAAATTGTCTTTAAGAGTCTGTTCTCCAGGAACCAGAATTGGGGTGTGACATATTAGATTTAATTTATAACAACAATCAATCCAAATGACTAATTTGAAAAAAAAAAAAAAAAGAACAAAATAGGGAAAATGGGGTTCAGAATTCCAAAATATTGGTGAACTTAGGAGAAAAAGAAAAATATTGAGGTTATTAGCTGGAATGTGAAAGTATTCATTAATAACTTTGGCACTTAATTATTTTATGATCATAGAATGTTGAAGTAGATGATACCTGAGGTTTTTGACCAGTGTATGTTAACTGTTTTCCTCAAGAAACCCAATAATTTGTATAATGATAACAACATGAGACTTTTAGTGATAATTGTGGCTTGTTTAACATTGGAATAGTAGAAAGGAACTCCTACAAGTAAACTTAAATATATACAAAATGTGTGGATTAGCCAGAAAATGTTTTAAGACCACTTTCCACAATATATATGGCTTGAGCATATGCATCCCTTGCCTTTAGATACAATCATCTGGGCTAAATACCCCAGCCATACCATGTCCAGGCTCAAACTTTCAATTCTGTTTGCTTTCTGCATGACAGAAAACTGCCTCTCTCTCCTTGTGTTTGCCTGGAATGAATTTTTATGCATGTTTAGGTCACAGTGCATGGAAGGATGGACTTGTCTACTGTACAAGTCCTGTGAACTGTTTCTCTTGAGCTTGCCCACTCACACATACACACTTAATTCATATTTATCAGTATTTATGGCAGAATTTGGCCTGAAACTTGCTAACTTGCTTTCATCAAACTTGGGGGTGAAGTTATGGAGAAAAGAGCTAGACTTCACTCACATCAAAACATCTTTACCATTTCTATCATCTTTTGTTAAAAAAAAAATAATATTGTAAAAATCATGCTGTGATTTGTTTAGGCAGATTCTTGACAGGGCTTCATAAAATTGATACCATGGACCTATGGCACTAATGATTGGAAAGGCTTAGATGTTGGGACTAGCCAATTACATCATCACCAGTTTGACTGCCTTCCCCATAGTATGGTAGGAGTATTCATTGAGTTGATAAATTATTTCACACTGCTATTGTCCTTTAGTTATTTATGTAAGGAAATGAAACTGATGCTCAGTTCTTTTTTTAATGAATAAAACTTTTATAGGAAATGGAATACAGAGTATAAAATACTAGTATTCAGTTTTTGCACAAATACTTCAATAGTCTAAATTATACATAACATATTCACTCACTTTCTTAATAAAGCACATGTAACTAGAGATGCTAAATTCTGTTACTCTTTGACTAAATCCTCTTATGAATAAAAGGTTTGTAAAGACTCAAAATTACCTGGCAAAATATCTATGCTCTTGTCTATATAATATTTTTCATAGATGTTAAAATAATCACAGTTAATACAAATTTAAGCATTTACAGATTACCATTTTGGCCCATATTAGTTTATTGAATGAAAGTATCAGAGCACCTTATGCTTATGGTTCTGGGTTATAAATAAGCTTTATTCAAAACCATCTTGGTCAAAATTTTAACACTTGAGCCTAAGTCAAAATGAACTTAAATGAGGCATGCAGCTATTCATGCAAATAATACAAAGTTTGCCATATGTTATTACTATCTTCAAATTATTTTCTTTACAGGAAGACTTAAATATGTTATGATAGATTACCTTATAAATGTATTATTTTATATACACACATGTTGGTAATTATACAGCATATTAAATCCAAAAATCAAATCACTGTTTTTTATGTCAAAGGCCTATTATTATTCACTGATTGGGAAACTTCATTTTCATGGGTGTGTTACAGGGATAAGGTCAGCCTGCAGAGGCAACATAGGCTAAAAGAAATAGTTTTTTCTCTTGTCACATTTTCATTCTCTTTTAATTGGAGCAGGGTTTGGGGGTAGAGATATTGAATGAAGCAGTATTCAACAATTTTACTTTTTAGCAAAGTAAAAAGATTCTTAAGAATACAATGATGGTATACAATATGTTACTCTTATAGCACAAATACTCAAATGAGTTAAACAACAGTTTTACATAAAAATAATATAATGCTTTAAACAAAAATATTAAAGTACATCAAAGACCAGCTAGTTTAAAGCAAATTCAGTTATCAAAACATTTAGCTGTCTTCCTTTAATCAAGCTTTTCCAAATACAGTATTCAAGGTGTGAGCAAATCAGATATAGTTTTCTTATAGTCCTCCATCTCTCTTTTAACATGACACTTGTCTGGTTGTTGAAATTGTAATATAATAGTATTTTAGATCACCTTCCTTCTCCATATCTCCTCATACTAAATCACAGATTCTTGCCTTCTTCTCAAAGCCATGACCATTATTTTCTAGCTCATTTTTTTTCCAGAAGCTCTTGGCTGACTGTTTAAAATACATATTATCTTGCTCTTCTTCTGTTTTCCTTTATTTCTTCCACTTTGAAGAGTTTCCACTCTTCCCTCTTCCTTAGCAACATCTTGTCGATTTCTATGTTTATACCTAGATAAGAAGAGATTTCTGTGAGACATCAGTAAGGATAGTAACCTCTTGAGGATTCAATTACCTCTGACTGTCAGTAACATTTTCTCTTATGTTTGAATTAGCTTCAGTTTCATTTCGTTATCATGAAGAAGTTATTGCTTCTGTTCTATTACTTTCCACTAATTTTGCTGCTGTCTTCACCAGAAAGGTTGAATAATTTTCATTTAGCATATAATTCTTAATTTTCTCCATCCTGTGTTCATAATTGAAGTTTTGACAAACAGAATAGTATATATCTCTCTGAAAGATTATCATAAACAATTTTCTTTTTAAAGGAAGGCACATAATAATTGGGGTCCTTCAATGTCTTCTGTTTCTTTAAAATTGTCATTTTTCATACAAATAGCAATAGCCTGAGTTTTAATTAAATTCTGTATTCCTTCATGAACTTTGTGATGTAATTCATTCATCACTTTCAAACTGTGCACCCAGAATAGTCCCTGCTGTAATTCTTATTAAAAACTGAGCTGTGTAATGAGTTCTCAATTATAAGATGTTAGACTGGACCATCCAAAAAGCCTGGCACTGTCACAGGTCTGGTGAAAGCACTTGGATTGGCCAACACAGAAAGCTGAGCAAAGAGACGGGTAGAGGAAATCAAGCTTCTAGCCAGCAGCCAGGGCCACATTATCTTCTTTCTCATTGGGGGACCTACCTGCAACTGGCACTCGAGTAGTTCCTGACACATGAACTACTCTTGCTTGACTCTCACAATTTCTATCATCTGCTACTTGCGAAGGTCTGCATCATTCCTTTCCACTGGCCCCTACAAACTCATATCCCTCAGTTCATTTTTTTTTAAATTTCCATGAATTTTATGCAATCTTTAAGTGTTCATATGAACATTTTAACCATACAACTTTAACAGAGGATTAAAGAAACTCTTTTTTAAAAAAATTTTTAAATGATTAGATTACATGAATGTTACACAAAATTTACAAGGATCCCCATGTTCCCCATCTCCCACACCTCCAATAACATCCCACATAAACATATTTCATTAGTGTGGTACATCACCTGCAATGGATGTACACATCCTGGGGCTTTGCCATTATGGTTCATCCTGGGGCTTTGCCATTATGGTTCATTAAGCATGAACCATAGTTAACATTGTAGTTAATACTCTCCCCCACAGTTCTGCATGTTATATGCTAATGTAAAATAACCTATACCTGTCGTTGTAATATCACTCAGGATAGTTCCCAAGTCCCGAAAAAGCCCCTGTATTACAACTGCTTTTCCCTTCCCTATCCCCAAAAGTGTCCAGTGGCCACTAGCTCTGCCTCACTGTTGTAATTTCTTCCATTACTTGAATCACAACATGTCTACAACAGAATACCAGTGACTCCACTCTAGTCCATAGTTCTTCCCCCAATCCTGAGGAGTTTGGGATGCTGATGTCCACTCTACCACCAAGTGAGAGGGGGCTTATATCCCATGGATATGATGGATGGGATTATCCTACCTGCAGCTGCAGACTCTCTCCATTCACTGGGATGGCCATTGTCCATCACCATCTCCACACCAGGTGACTTGGGTGAGTTCATTGAGCTGTAGAGTAGGAGTTGCAGCTCCACAGAGATTCCAGGCACAGCTGGCACATGGGCAGTCCAAAGGCTCCAGTCTCTGGAAGTATACCTGGAAACTCCAGCACCACATATAGGTTTAAATAGAAGGGAATGATGGATCATGTGCAGTGAGGACTTATTTGAGTCTAACTCTGTCATTCTCAGGAGCACAGATTCCAAAGTATAGCCCACTGATAAGGCATCAATCTCTGGAGTTACCCCACCTTATATAGGACCTGGGTGTCTTCAAGCCCTCAGGAGTCCCCCATATGGGGTAATATCCACTTTGATATTCTTTGAGATCCTACTGAGGTGTGCATAAATGTTACCTCTGGGATGACCATTTTATAAGTTTCCAAACATTTTTCACTTAACTTATAACATATCAAATGAACTTAACCATTTCATTACACTCAGTTCATTTTGATAGCTAAATTTATTTAACTTTGAATATAAATCTTTGTTGGAGGCAACAGATTCTTAATTTGAAATTTAAAGGATGACTTTTGAGTTTTTCATAGGTTGATAAAATATTTCGTGAGTTACTTGGTCTCCTGATCTACATACTAGGACATGGGTGAGGAATGGTCATCCATAGACCATCTTGAGGGGCTAATTTGAAGCAGGTATTTTGGAGCTATATGCAGCCTCAGCAAAGGCATGGATAGATTGGTGAGCCAAGGTGATGTAGTCTTCTGGCAAAGTTAGGACAGAATTTGTTTTATGGTATGGTCAGCTCTTTCTATATTCCCTGTGGATTGAGGCTTCCAGGAACTATGAAGATGATTTCCTAAAAAGGGCTGGACCATTCTAACTTTGGAGGAACTTAGACTGAACCTAGAAATGATTTCCTTTAGGAGTGCCTTAGCCACCTCATTTGCTTTTTCCCTTCTAGTGGGAAATGCTTAGCACTGACAAGATGGCATGTGGGTAAAGTCTTCTGCCAGTCCTCTCCAGGGTATGGTGTCTGCAACTGGACAGGGGAATTTAAGGGTGGAAGTTTGTTAAGCCTTCCATTATTTGAGCCATTAATTGCATATAAGGAGCAACACTTTGTGGCCTCTTTGATTGTTTTAGCCAGGCACTGGCCCTCAAAGACCCATTTTGCTAAGCTGATTAGAGCATCTCTCCCTAGATGAGTGGCTTGGTAAAGTCCATGAAGGACCTTCCATTTAGTTTTGTGATTTTGCAACTTGACAATTGGAGGAAGAGATTGCATTTTTAGGAGAAAAGTCTGACTTACAGATGCTGGTCATGGTGGTATCATCATGTGGCTTCAGGATAAATCACATCCTTTATCCAACTCCAATAAACAATCATATTTGCTTATAGAAGTACTCCCTGACTCCCATGCTGGACCTAACTCTCTGATTTTGTATCAATTCTGGTACAGTTATTTATGCTCCTTCCTCTTCCTCTGAACCTTTTATGAATTCTTTGTGTTTGAAAACCCAGCTAAGAGGCTTAGATTTAGAAAATGGATGATAAATATTTGTCTTTTTCAACTGAATGTTAAATGAGGGAATTGCAGATTAATAATAACCTATTTTTTTGTACAAATTTTTTTTTTAATTCTTGATTTTTTGTATCACTGGCAAGGCACGCAATATAAGCCTGAACTGTTCTCAGGACTTTATGCATGCTAACTCAATTTTGACATCAGCACAAAAATGCAGGAGCTTTTTTTTTTTAACCTTTATTTTATTTTTTAAAAGAATCTTAGATTCTTTTCTTTAAAAGAATCTTAGATTACACAAAAAAATTATATATCATTATGCAAATGTTTGTATGTATTGTGAGAATTTTGATTTTTACCCATAATAAAAAAAAAAAAAAAGAAGAAATGGATTTGACAACTGTCAAACAACTGTAACATAGAACACAGTACCGGAAGACTCTGTCCCATTCAAGAGATAATTAATAAATGTTGCAATAAGGTCCAAAAAAATAAAAATAAAAATATAGGGATTCCCATGTGCCCCACTCCCTCACCTCACTCTCAGGAGCACCAACACCAAAGTAGGGCCCACAGGCAAGGCACCAAACTCTGGAGCTATCAGCCCTCACCATAGGAACTGGGTCTTTCCAGAGCCCTCAAAAGCCCCACTATTTGTAGTAGTATCCTCTTTGGCAGCTTATGAGATCCTGCTGAGAATTCCATAAGCATTATCTCTGGGATGACCTCCCGATTCACTTTGAAGTCTTTGAGCCATATAAACACATTTGTCTTTACATTTCACCCCTTTTAATTGAGTTCTTTTTCCAGTTGCATTGTTAGTTGTTGCTTGGAAACAATCCCTTGGTACCTGGGAGTCTCATCCCCGGAAGTCATGTCTCACACTGGGGGGAAGGTAATGCATTCATATGTTGAGTTTGGCTTAGAGAGAGGCCACACTTGAGCAAGAAGGTGGCTCTCAGGAGGCAACAGCAGGGATTTTTATTATCACCTCTATCTTATGAGAGAAATCTGAGGAATAGAGGATTACAGTAATTTGCCTAAGGTCAAAGGTCTAATAAGAGGTGGACCCTGGTTTGAACCAAAAAGTTTTTCTCCAGGCATGATGTTTCCAGGATGCTGACAAAGTTTCCAGGTCCCAGGCCATACTCTCAGCCTCCCTGCCAGTGCTCCTAGCCCCTTCCCATGCTTCCTGCCCTACTCATGTTCCCAGCCCCTGATCATTCTCTGCTGTTTCTGGCCAAGTTTCTCATACAGGACTGGAATATTAAGAGAATTCTTTCACTAAAAGAAAATAAAAGGCATTGCAAAACCAGTCATTTCAACTCATTTGAATCACATTTTGATTTATTGGTTGTTTGGTCTTTATGTGTCAGCACATTTGTGTACTCTTGGCGCTCCTCTTATCTATGTTATTCATTGACAGGTATAATGTTAATGTTCTTCATTGCCAGCCACACTGCAAGCCCCTCAGCAGTGGAGACCCTATCTTTAAACTTCTCAGTGCTCAGCTTGGGGATAGAATCAGTGAAATCACTAGTTAATTCAAATAGAGAAAAAGTCAGTGTATTGGGGGAAAGCTGTTTCAAGTTTTCTGTCAGTTGGGGCAGTGTAATGGCCAACCTTCTTACTCTATGTGGACACTGTCAGAGAGACCCCCTGCCCCATGTGGCAGAAAACCAGGAGCAGCCTTCCACTGTAGGGTGCAGTTTGAAGATGGGTGTATGCACAGAAGCCTTCTACACAGCTCTCAGGGCATTCCCTGTGTATCAGATCCAATTTCTGCTAGTATGATAAGCCCTTTTAAATGAATCCCAATGGTTGAAAAATGCATTAAGAAACAAATTTAAATGTATTCATTGTATATGTATTGTCTAAATGATAGGGAACTGAATTGAAAGTGGAGGATTTGGAGGTTCTAAGATTTATCCCTTTATTTGCAAGACATTGTCCAACACCTAGTCTCTTCAATCCTTATGCAATGGAAAAGATAATAATCTCATTGGTGTTAGGAGACCAGAAATGAGTTTGTCATGTATATGTAAATGATAAGGTTCTATATCCATGAAAATTATTGCTGAGATTCTAAATATAACATTGTTTCAATAAGTAACATTTGTCAGGGACACAAAAGAGTGGCTGATGGTGTAATTTCTCCATCTAAGGTGCTTATGATATTTGGGGAAAGAAGATGCACATGCTAAAAATGACTATTGACTGTTTTAACTGTAAAAACAATACACAGTACACAATTTTATTTATAACAACATTAGCAATGTGTATATTTACTTGTACTAAAATACAATTGTTAAAATACAGCAATCATATAAATTCTAACATGTCTCTGGAGTCTACTGTGAAACAGTTATATGATGCCATTACTGGGTTTCCTCATTCCTGATGTTTGTTTTAGCTTATGACTACAAAATTCTATTGGTTATTTGAGGAAGGAATGATTGGTGCTTTCCAAATATTTAGTACTGTGTGGAAAACTGGTGAGATAGTCATGATATTTTTTAATTCATAACATCACAAAAGTCTTAGGAGGTTAGATTAGAAATGGGATTATATATGTGTAAATCATAAGTTCTGTACCCATGTTAATTACTGCTGTTATTCTAATTATCACAATATCTCAATTGACAATATGGATAAATGTAACATAATTATCTAGTTATTTTGGCTATTTAAGCATAAATTGAGTGCATGTCTCTAAAATGCTAATGCAAAATATTAATAAACAAAACTGAAGAATCAAAATGAAGCAAAGATTTGGTTTGATTGAATGCTGGTTTTTGTGTGATAAAATGATAATTTAATACTTTCCATTTATCAATGTGTAAGTCTTTACACTGTTACTTCCTAATTTTGTCCTTGGCCACTAAAGAAGACTGGGTCAGCCTTCCCCCGCACATTCAACAGTAATGCTCT
This sequence comes from Tolypeutes matacus, assembly GCA_026826555.1. Lineage (NCBI taxonomy): Eukaryota > Metazoa > Chordata > Mammalia > Cingulata > Chlamyphoridae > Tolypeutes > Tolypeutes matacus. The sequence continues at coordinate 1,481,760 of JAKSZT010038682.1, forward strand.
CTTTTTCCATCAGCCTCAGTCAATGCCAGGGGATAGCACACCATCAATGGGCAAACATCTTCCCCCAAATCTATCACTTAGTAGCCTTGTACCTTTGAGTAGGTTACTAACCCTCACTGGGCCTCAGTTTCCTTGTCTATGATAAAGGAAATGAAGATACTAAAATTACAAATGATCATTTCACAGACATCTGAAGCTTATGTGAAAAGCAGGAGTCCCAAGAGGGTGACCTGGGGAAGGCTCCTAGTCCAAACAGGCCCAGCATTTAAAGGACAATAGGACTCACTGGAATGCACAGCTCTGCTAATCATGTTCATTAGTGAATTCACTAATCAAATACCAATTGTGTGCATTTTGAAAAGCATAAGACATAGAGGGAAGACATTGGTTCTGCAGGAGACCAAGGATGCCTGGGTCTGACCAGAGCCCAGGGAGACTTCCCAAAGTGAGAGGTAGTTCATGGGGATCTGTAGAAGAAGGGAGGGAAGCCAGGCAGGGAGTGAGAACTGGGGACTTGATCTAGAAGGGTTTTCCAGGTAGGGGGAAAAACTCCTGCAAAGATGCAGGTTGGAAGAAAAAATGTTAATCAGGAGAAAATATCTGATGCTGGGCCTTTCTGGAGCTCAGGTAGATTGTGGAATTGGTGGCAGACTCTCTGGGCCATGGCATGGAAGCCCTTGCTGTCACCTGTGAGAATCTGCAGTTTAGTCTGTAGGCCATGGAAAGCACCGATGAATGATAAGTTCTTGATGAGGGGAATGGAGGTCTGCAAACAGGTAAATCACTCTGGGAGGAGTGAGGTTAGGTTGAAAGGACAAGGGACCAAAGGAGGAACATTCATAAGCAATTATTGTTAGAGTTCAGGAAGAAAAATGGAGAATATGATAAAGGGTTAATGGACACTACTCACTGTATCTCTGGGTGGACAAATGTAAAAGCTATTTGAAGGTTGTTACACCTGTCTCTGTTTCATTGGTTCAACGGGCTGGAATTATTGGACATTTCATTGGTACAAAGGAAAGTTGGAAAATTTTGGGTCTCATATAAGCTACTTTATTTTCATCCCAAGAACTCCTTTTCATATATTTCACTTATTTTCTTACTAAAAAAAAGGGAGACCTGACAATTTCCATTGCAGGAGACACCAATGAAGTGAGCTCATGGGTTGGGGAAAACAGGACAGTGAGAGTCTCAACTGATTTTATTGGACCCTGCATTTCCCCAGTGAAACTTTATGAAATTTTATGTCCACTCAGTGAGATAGTAATCTACTTTGAAATGGTGCACCTCCCCCGCACCTTCCTCAGTGCACCCAACACTTCCTTATTTCTCAGGCTGTAGATGAGGGAGTTCAGCATGGAGGTGAGGAAGGTATCGAATATAAAAAGTTCCTGGTTCAGCATGGGGGTGTAGGAAGATCCAGGCCTCAAGTTTATCAACATTGATGGATCCTAGTAAAAGGTTACAACACTCAAATGGGAGGAACAGGTGACCAGGGCTTTGTTTCTCCCTTCAGGAGAGTTCATTTGTAGAACTGCCAGAAAGATGAAGATGTAAGAAGTCAGAATGAGGCTTACAGGGACAAAAACCACAGCAATGCTGGTCACCACTACCCCTTTCTCATATGCAGAAATGCCTTTGCAAGATAGTTTCAAGATGGCATTGACCTCACAGAAGAAGTGGTTGAGCTCAGAGGCCACAAAAGAGAAAGTGCATGTAATAGACTGTGTGGACTAGAGATGCCAGAGCCCCTCCCACCCAAGACCCAAAGACCATCTACTGGGAGAACTGATGGCTTTTGATGACTGGGTATTTCAGAGGGTGACAGATGTCCACATAGCAGTCATAAACTATGAAGGTAAGTAGGAGGGACTCAGTGGTTCCCGGGGTCAGGGTGAAGAATATCTGGGTCCCACAGCCATCCAAGGAGATTTTCCTCCTGCTCAAGAAAAAGTTAATCACTATTTTGGGGACTGTGCTGGAGATGAAAGCCAAGTCAATGAGGGAGAGTTGGCTAAGAAGGAAATCAGGGAGGTGTGGAAGTGGGGATCTATCCAGATAAAAAGGATCAGGGCTGTATTTCCTGTGATGGCAATGGTATAGATCAGAAGGATAACAGGGACAAAGACAGTAATATGTCTCATTCCAGGGAATAAGCCAGGAGAATAAAGTCTGTGCTTAGTGTCTTGTTGCCCGTCTCCATGGTTTCTCTTTATCAGCTTCACGTGAAAGATACTGGAATGTTTCAAAACATGTCTCTAGAAGACAAGGGAATTAAACCAGTCCTATAATATATAGTAACTGATTCCATATCATGAAAGCTTTTTTATTTTGGAACTGGAAACAGAATTTTCTCCATAAAGTGTTGAAAAGCAGGAGAGGAATTAACTACTGCATAGGAAATGACACTTACTAGATTTTCTTCCATCACAGTTTTAACCTCTTATATCTCTACTTTTTGCATTCATCATTTAATTCTCCACTTTTGAGAATCTTTATATTAATGGTTTTTTTTCTTTGTATTCACGATTGTATTTAAAGTCAATTATGGCATAACACAAGGGGTTCTTTAGTAAAAGTCTAATAAATTCTGGGCTACAATAAACTAGAAAAAACATGTCTTCTTATTTTTTAAAATCCTGTATTTTGGGAAACCCCAATATCAGATTCTTCACTTGGTGTTCAAGTTCCTTCAAGGCAGGGACCTTGACACATTGTGTATCCTCAATAACATTTATTGGCTCAATAGACTGTGGTCTTATAGTCTCTCCATCACCAACTGTATTCAGAGATGCAGCAAAGGACAAAGCTTAAATTTGAAGTCTTCAAGAAAAAGGGTGAGAAAGGACACACTTTTAAAAGATGATGTATATATTTACTGCATTTTAGGGTCAACATAAATCAAGCTTTATTTTATTTATAGTTAGAGAAACAAGGAACTTCCATTAAAGGTTTTCCTGTTTCCACCATGCTGCCCTTTTCATTTCTATCCTGCTATCCAGATCCACCAGAAAAAGGGATTCCCAAATATCTGAGGGAAGAGAGTAACTACTGGGAGTATTTCATGCAGATGAAGTGTTTTATCAGGCCCTGGAGAGTTCCTGAATATCTGCTCTGCAGTTAGCAGTCACTCAGCTAGTAGGTGGGAGCTACTGCCCAACCCTGTTCTGTTTTAATTTGCTAAGTGGCCGAAATGCAATATATGAGAAATGGGATGGCTTTTACAATGGGTATATTTTAAATTGCAAGCTTCCAGTTCTAAGGCCATGGGGATGTCCAAATCAGGGCATCACCAGGTAATTAGTTTTTTTCCCAAAGACAGGCTGCTGGTGATCCTGGACTCCACTGTCATATGGCAAGCTATATGGCAGCATCTGCTGGTCTCTCCCTTGCTCTGGGTTTTGTTGATTCAGCTTCTTGCTTCTCACTCTCCTTTCTCAATTTTATTCTCTTATAAAGGACTCCATTAAGAGGATTAATACACACCCTGGGCCTTTTCTTACTGAAGTAACCTAATAAAAAGATCCATACCCACAAAAATAGATTCACTTTAAGAATGTAATCTTCTGGTGTCCATCCACCTTTAAACCATCACATGTTCTTTTTAGTTAGTTACTTGAAGGTCTTTGAAATCTTGACTCATGACCCTTGATCTTAACTGTGGTCAAGGACCACATGGAATACATGTTAAAATGCAAGTTTCAGGACACATTCCTAGAGAGAGATTTGGATGTTTAGATCTAGGATGGGCCCCAAAAACCTGCATTTCCCAGGAGTCCTCAAGTGAATCTGATCTTGATGACATGTACCATGCTGTAAGAAGTTTGGCTCCAGCCCAAGATGTGGGTCCCCTTAGTGAGTAGTGACATCTGTGGGTTCTGTTACATTCTTCTCATAGCCAAACAGGCACATGGATTAATTGGCTTCCATACTTTTTCCTAACTGCTTTATTAACTGAATTGCCTGGCACCTTTTGATGAATGAACCTTTAACCAATTAGAATAATCACAATTTTTCTATGTCATTTGTTCACATTGATGAGTTGAAACTTATACCTGACAGAATTATGTTACATATCCTGATGTACATACATCATGGATGCCCAAATGATCAACATGCTATGCATTAGTGTTATATAAGGATTTGCTCAAATAGGCTTATTTCTTGCATGGGAGAAATTAACATGATACAGAGAGAAAGAGAGAAAAAAGAAAGCAATTTTTTGCAGGAGCAATTGCAACTTGATGTCTACTTTCTCAAAATCTAATACTGAAATTTCAAATATCTAACATAATTATAATTGATCTACATTGATGTATCAGGTAAGACCATGAAAGGCAGTTCAAGTCACTTTAAGACATTCTTGGCCAATCCCAATAGTTAGAGTCATAAAAACTCCCACACATGGCTGGTCATGCCACCTGCTTAGGAATCTGTGAGTCCTTAAAGATAAACTAGATGCAAGTGGTGAATGTAGAAGCAAGAGCTATGCAGATATTCTGGGTTCCATAAGTTATTGTGCATCATAACCATTTCTACACTGAAACATTTCTGGATGCTCTCTGGTTACCACTCACCCATGATGTATGGAGATTTTCATATTTACTAACAATTACAGTTGCAGTCCTGAGGGAATGATAATAACATTTTGCAAATAAATGTAGTTTAATGGTAACCAAAACCAGTATTCTTCATTTCTGTTCATTATGCTTCAGATGGACTGTTAAATACTATTGTTAAATAACAATGGATCCCAAACCATGAATTTTTCCCACATTCAAAATACATTGCTTTGTATTTAGATTTGCTCAATAAAACTTAATGCTTCAAATTAATGGGTTCAATTCAATGATAATTGACATCTTACTGTGTTTTTCTCATATGATCTTCCAGATCAAGCTAGCAGACTAAGACATAATGCAAGGAAATGGATCCATCACTTCAGAGTTCATTTTCTTGGGCCTCTTCTCTAGCTCCAAGCATCATGTCTTCCTCATCATCATTGTCCTCCTGATACTCTGGTTGCCATCAATGGAAACTCAACCCTGGCCCTGTTGATCTGAGGTTATGTTCACCTCCACAACCCCATGTACTTCCTGCTCAGACAACTCTCTCTCTTGGACCTGACATTCATCTCTAGCACTTTCCCCAAATAGTCACTGACTTCTCAGGACATAGAGGTGTCTCTCACATCAGCTGTGGAGTCCAATCCTTCTTTATTTGATGCTAGGAGTGGCTGAATGTGTTTTTCTGGCACTCTTGGCCTTTGACAACTACTTGGCTATCTGTAGCCAGGGAAAAAACAGTTTGTGTGCAAATGGCTGCTGGGTCATGGACTGGGGTGTATTCTCATCTCCTTAATGCACACATTTTATGCTTTGCATTTCTCTACTTGTGGCTCCAGGAAAATTCATCATTTCTTCTGTGAAGTTATGGCCCTTCTGAAGCTCTCTTGTGAGGACACCTCACCCTATGGGAAAGTGGTAGTGGTGTCAGGCACAGATTTCCTTGTCATCCCTTTTGGACTCATCATGACCTACTACACCCTCATCATCCTTGCTGTCTTCCACATGAACTCTCCTGAGGGCAAGGGACAAAGCTCTGGTCACCTTTATATGTTCCCACCTTTGTATGGTAAGCCTCTACTTTGCTCCAGCCATGATTATCTACATGACTCCAGGTTCTTTTCTCCCAGAGATGTAGATGTAGACCATCATGTCTTTCTGTTTGATATTATCGTCACTCCCATGCTGAACCCCTTCACCTATAGCCTGAGAAACAAAGAGGTGCTGGCAGCTTTAAAGAATGTGCTGGCAAGAAAGCTAATGTTTAAACAGTAAAGGAGAAACTACTTTGTCTTGAAATACCCAGATTCTGTATTGTTCTCCCACTTAGTGTGAGTGCAATTATGAAACACTGAACTATGGATTTCAATTTTCAACCAGAAAAGATAAATTATGTTACTCCTGTCTTTTCAGCTTTCTAATAAGTTGAACTATGCTACAATGGGGAGAGAGGGTAGTAGTTATCACCCACTTGATGTCCTTGCAGAAGCTCCTATTTAATAGTGTTACCCAAATTGACTGATCATAAAATAAATATCCAGACTCCTGAGTACTATCCTAGACTTCATGAATCAAACCCTGTCAGAAAGAGGGCTAAGCATATGGATTTTAACAAATTTTACATGATTTGAGATACCCTGCTGAATAATAAGGCCCTAAGGTATCTTTTCAATCCTATGTCCAACATTCATCTTCAATACACTTTATACTGCAGCCATATTCACTTATTCAGCCTTGAACATTTAGGTGATTTCATGAGTTACCATTTTTGTTCTTCAGCACAAAATGACCTCTGCTGCCTGTATGCATCTACTTAAGTGTTCCTCTTCAATAAAGCTGTCTCTAGACTTTTACCTGGTTTTACTAGCTTCTTCATTACTGCTTCCACCAGATTTCCCTTTGCCTCTGACTTAGAGTTTTTTATGCTGTCTTGTATTATTATTTTTTCATCGATCTGCAGCCGTAATGGCTTATAATCTCCTTGCACAAAGAAGCTTAAGTTTCAGTCATCTTTGAGTGTTCCATAGACTTTTTTTTGCACTTAGCTTCTCAATAAATGCTCGTGAAACTCAAATAATATCAATTCAATTCATAATATATTACTTGAGAGCAGAAGTTTGATCTCCTGCTGTTTTCTGCATCTAATTATATATAACTCAGGATTGTCTGGAACTGAACTAACTTATTGGGTAGGGCTCAAATCTAGAAAGACTCTGAAAGTAAACTGAGCATATTTTTGTTTATTCTAGTATTTATAATACATTATAAAATGCACTTGTACATCTATCACATATTCTTAAGTATTCATCTATATGCTTTTGATTATTTAAATTTTAATATATGATTAAGTTAAGATGTTTGTTAAATTAAGCGTTCAACAATGATCCAAAGATTTCACCCTGTTTTTGACCTAAATGAAACAGCAAAATTTTGGAGACAGAGAATGTGGTCAAAGTTTGGAGCAGAATCAAGAAATAAAACATTCACATAAGAAAAACAATCCATGTAAAAGAAGCAGTAGCATCATTAGCATGGGTTGAAAGATCTGCTATGCATTTGACTTCATCTACTTATGTTAAGAATATATCAATTCTAAATGTCTCAACTTGGCATTCACCATTCTCCATAATCTTCCTTCTCACTCTTTTCAACATGAGCCTTCTGATTTACTTATTCAGGTCTATCTTTTTGTTATTGTTCTTCATTCTTTCTTGTGGAAGGAAAATTTTCAAATCTGTTATTTGATTACCTGATAACTTTCTACTTATAAGAAAAAAGATCTCAATGCTTAGGAGAGAGTCGATATATTCTACAGAGAGACACTAAATGTATTAACTTTTTAATGTACTAATTTATTAAAATTCACTTGAAAAATTTTTAAATATTTAATCCCATGGTCTAACCCCCTGAGTTTCTAATTCAGGATATCTTGACTGGGGCTTGAAAATCATAATTTTTAACAAGCATGCAAAGTGATCCTATTTCTGGTGTTCTGAGGACCATAGTTTGAATAAAGTTGACCTAGAATTTGAAGATTGTAGAAGGAGGTGCTGATTATTTGGCTCTGAAATATTTTAATTAATGAGCTTCATGGGTTATTCTAATGGTCACAAAAGTTTGAACAGTAACTACTCTAGTGAAACTCTGTATTTTTGCAAGTGAAAATATCAAGGATTAATGAAATTGTGACTCCGCTGAGTGACTTTTTCTACTCAGTGAAAATTCCTATATTTGTGCTCTAATATTCTGAGTCCTGAAATAGTGAGCTTTCTATCTCACAACACAGCCAAAGCATCTTCATAAAGTACATCATCACATCTATCATGTCAACACAATATTTAATTATTTGATACTGTATAGGCTCCAAAGAGATAACCACATAGCTCCTGGGCCTCTTCTCTGACTCCTGATATCCTGGCTTCCTCATCACAATTGCCCTTTTGATTCTCACAGTGATTTCAAAGTTGTCATAATATCTGGTATTCAATCAAAATGTGTAAGTTAAATGTTTACCATTTTGATTGTTTATTGTCTTTCATTGTGTAAATGGGTGGACAGAAGAATATGAGAAGTTCATGTTAATGTCAAAGGACTAACCTGTTGTATCTAAAATGTATCATGAGCAACACTCAACTGCCAATCAGTAGAGACAATTAAATTCTGTCATCAGAAAAAGCAATAGGCTATGCATTTCCAATGTGGCAACATGATGATGCTTCCTGGTACTTCTCATAATCATTGACCTCAGGAATTAAATGGTGATCTGAAAAAGTATATCTTTATAATAGGAATGTCATTTTGGAGGCAACTCTTGGGCTCCAAATGTTCCTGAATTCATTTGGAATTATTTTTGCAGCTTTTAGAATGCAGATATTTAAAAAGAGCTATTGGGACCCACCACAGTACTCTTCAATGGAGAGTAGTATAAGAATATATATTCCATTATTACCTCCAATTCTTTAAAGTTACTCCTCCACTTTCAACCTCTGTTTTCCACAGTTATACAATCATGAATAAGTCACAGAGGCAGCCTTCCACATTTCAAGGATTTTCTGAATAATAAACTTTAATTTCAGAGCACTTTTGTTTTACAGGAAATACAGAGTTCTTATATACTTCTGCACCTCTACACATTATTACCCCTAGGAGTAACAGCTTGTTTAGTGTGGGATATTTATTACAGTTGATGAACCAATGTTGATACATTTTGAGTAAGAAAAGTCCATTATTTACTGAGGGTTCACTCTTTGTGTTGTACAGTTATATGGTTTTTGACAAGTATGTAATGTCATGTATCTGCCATTATAGTATCATACACCCCTCATTCTTTATGACACTGAAACAATGTTTGTTGAGTGCCTACTATGTGACAGGCACTGTACTGCTTATCTTCAAACAGGAGAAATATAAGACACAACAGCCCTCAACCCAAGTAAGCTCATAGTCTGGTTAAGGCTGACTGACATAGTACAGAAGGACCTGTGTCAGAAGGCAGTCAGGAGGGAGTGGGAAGTGACAGGCTGGCAAACCTCTACCAAGAACCATTTGGGAATGTCAGGCATTCTTAATTAGCTAGGTAACAATTAGCATGATGTACTTTCCAAGTAAGGATAAACCCAAAGATTTAGGGGACTGACTTGGCAACAAGAAAGTTCAAAGAAAAAGAATCAAGTGTGTTTGACACAAAGGAATGTGTGAGGGCAAGTACTTCATTTTTTAAAATGACCCAACTTTTGTATCTCAAGCTGTTATCATGGCCTTAGGGAGCCATTTCTAATAAAACAGTGTGTGTACAAATGGGAGGTCTGAGTGATCTAGGAGCATGCCCAAAAAGCAGCTTTAAGAACCCTTTGTGGAGACAAGTCACTTCAAGTAAAAGACATTCCATATAAGCCAATAGACCAAACATATATTCTAGGAGAAGAATTATATCCCCTATCTGAAGGTCCCATCATGTGCTCAGAACCAAGATCTCATCTGATGGCAGACAACTCTTCACTTTCCAGGCTCTCTCTGTGTCTTGGCTTCAGTTGCTAGCTCCAATACCAGGTTCAGACCTGTCCAGACCCTGAGCTGGCAGAGCACAGGCAGCCTAAGTTGATAACCAGGTCTTGCACCTGTTGCCTGGTTCCAGTGACCAGCCTGGGCCCATAGGCAAGCCACTGCATGACTACATGACTCCCAGTGCCAGCCATGGTCACATCACAACTCCTGCATCAATCCCTTCTCCTACTGCTTCAGAGCCGCTGAACCATACCTGGTAGTTGTCTTTCACAAGCTTTATGTGCTCTCATGAAAGCCTCATAAAACAACCCCCACAAGTTGTGAAGAATTACACCACATTGCAGATGAAGAAATAAGGCCCCAGGAGGTAAGATAAAGTACCCAAGATTACCCAGCTGCTAAGCAGTAGAGGTGGGATTCAACCTGAGTTGAATCCTAAAGACTCTGCTTTCCCCACTCTTCTGTACCATTTCTCTTGTATTCAGCCAAGCTTGCCCCAGGTCCTTTGCCCAGTGAGATTGGCTCTGCCAAGGCTCCTGATTGGCATTCCCTGATGGAGAGTCTTGAACCCCAAGGACTGTGATGAAGCTTAATTTTCCTATACTCAACAAATATTTATTGAATATCTATTCCATGCTAGGAACTGTGCTGAACCATCATGGTATTTTCTGGCTGTCTGAACTCACCCACCACTGGGCCTAGCCCTGCACTCCATCTCCTAGGGCCATTGCTATGTCCTCAGGGCACCATGGAAAATGTATGTCATTCTTATATGGTGTTAATAATAGTGTAGCATATGCAAAAAATTCAACTAAAGCAAACTGTGTGCTATAGTTAACAATATTTTAAGATTCTTTCATCAATTGTAACAAAGGTACCACACCAATGCTAAGTGCCAATAACAGGAGGTTATAAGGGGTATGGGATTTTCATTTCAGAGCACAGAATACTTTCTAAAATTGATTGTGGTAATGAATGTCCAACTCTTTGATTATGCTGAAAGCCATTGATTGGACACTTTGGATGGATTGTATGGTGTGTTAAAACTGATTTAAAATAATAATGAAATAAATATATATATGAAAAAAAATTCAAGACATCATACATCATATGCCTAAATGCATTAAGCAGAGTGACCCTGAGAGATAGGAAAGAAATGAGGTGAACCATACAATTGCGACCAGTTAATTTTGTTCAGAGAGTTTCCATGCTGTGGTGCAGGGAGGGAAAACACAGAATATGTGGACTTTCTAAGGTGAAGAGGAAGAGCTCATAGTTAAGTGAGACCAAGGTGGCTAGACATCACAGAACACAGTATGGGAGGAAAGACAATAACTCAAAGAGAAACCTCGGGTATTATGGGTAAAAATCAAAATTCTCACAATACATACAAACATTTGCAAAATGATATATAAATATATATGCATATATGTGTATTTGCTTACAAAAATGTTATATATATATATATACATATATTTTAAGAGGTGCTTAGATTACCCAAACTATTACACGGAACCCACTGGGATTCCCATGTTGCCCACCTCTCACACCTCCCACCACATCTCTGAAAACAGGATGGAACTACCTCACTCTTCAACTGCTGGGGTAAACTCACATTCTCTATACACATGCATGAAATTCCTCTCTTAGCCCAAGGAAATTAATTCCAGACCTCAGCTTCCATGGTTTTCCTCTTAAGGTCATTTTCCCTTCCATCTCTCCCCTGCATGTCTCTTTTAGTCCAGGCTGACAATTATTTTGTTCATACAGCTCTCTCAAAACGCTGGTTTAGAATGCAGGAAGCAGGGGTCCAAGCCAACAGACAGTAAAATTTTCCACAAGTCCTTTCTAGAATACTGCATTTTCAATCCTAGCTTACAAGTTCCAAGTTTAGTTAATTCCTAAAATGGGTCAATATCATCTAGGGGCTTGATTTCCAGAAGCTTGGAATTTCCAGAATCAGTTTCTGATTTCTTTGTGCTCAATAATTCAGTTCTTGGCTTATCTCTTTTGTCTAGCATTTTGCTATAAGCTGCAAGGAGAAGCTGTATTAGTCAGGGTTCTCTAGGAAAACAGAATCAAGAGGAGATATCTGTATATAGTATGAGATTTTATAAAATCCTCTCATGTGACCATGGGATGCATAAGTCCAGATTCCGCAGGCAGTCTACAAACCAGGGGCCCCAATAAAGATCTGATGATGGTCCCAGGAGATGTTGGCTGTCAAAAGATGATGAAAGTCCATAAATGTCCTTGTATTACAATTAGCCCAGAGCTTGCTTGACCAAACAAATGGTCACAGTTACCTGGCCAGGTTCACACATTACCCTAAATATCTCAATGCACCCCTTGTCAACTTGGCAACCATACACATCACCTTAAACCATATGTAGTCTCTAAATAAAAACAATAACAAACATGCATATTGTATTAGTCAACCAAAAGGTTACTGATGATGCAAAATACCAGAAATCTGTTGGCTTTTATAAAGGATATTTATTTGGGATAAAATGTTATAATTACCAGGTCATAAAGCATAAGTTACTTCCCTCACCAAAGTCTATTGTCATGTGTTGGAGCAGGATGGCTGCCAATGTCTGCCAAGAGTTAAGGTTTCCTGGGTTCCTTTCTTCCCAGGGCTTGTTTCTATCTGGGATCAGCTACCAAGCTAGCTCCACAAGGCCAGCTTTAGACTATCAGGCAACAAGCTCTGATTCTTTCTCTCAGGGGTTGATAGTCTCCAGACTCAGCTGCTCTGCTCCCTTTGTTCTTAATTCTCAGGTTCCAGCTGAAAACTCCAACCAACTCCTCTTCTCTGCCATGTACTCTTCTCTGTGAGTCCCTCCTTACGAAGGGGGTAGGGACTCAATGTCTTACTGACATGGCTCAATTAAAATCTTAATCCTAATTTAATTAAGTAAAACTAAAATCTCTGAATCCAATACATTATAATATGCCAAGAGGAAAAGACCAGTTCACAAACATAATCCAATATCTATTTTTTGAATTTGTAAACATTATCAAACTGCTATACATATACATATACATATTTCTGCCTAACAATATTCAAATGCTCTGTGTACAACAAGAAACATCTTAATTCCCTACAAAATAGTATGCAAGTTCATGGGTAATATTCAGTCTTAAACTTGACATCCTTAAATATTATGACAAGAAAATAACACAACTTGTCATATGATAAGGAAAAGTTTAGGGAAGAAAAAAAATTCATTTTATATATATATATATATACACAATCCTACTCATAACAAAACAAGGTAAAAAGATTCAAGACCATTACAATCCTCATTTCTGTAACTGGTCACATACTTAAAGTTCATATTTATCACTGTGTTCTTCCACTATCCATTCCAAGTTCCCACTCCCCTAAGCAAGCAATTCAGCTGGCTGTGGTTGGTTGCCTGGTGGGGTGAACCAAATTTTCATTTCTGAAGATTTTGGGCCATGGTTAGTCCTGCTTGGATTGGGTTTTTGCGGTTTTCCATTGACTTTAATTGCAGGTTATGGTAGTACTAAGAGATACCTTAGAGGATCTCCTGTATTCCAGCAAACTCTTCTATTTCCCCTTGATAGTCAGGATCAGTCACCACAATCAGTCAGTAATTCCCATTTTTGCCTGTTGATTCAAAGGTGAAAGGAGCCCAAATGGTCAGGCAGCAATCTTAACTTTCAGCACAGCAAATCATTGTTGTGTTCCCTGGTGGAAGCACCCCTCCTTTTGGAACTAAGTCTTGTAGACCAGCAATGCTTAAGGTTTCAGGGACAAGAAGAAACATTTTCCTAGTGGGTCACTAGGAGATTCCACACTCATTTCCACCCCTTGAATCCTGGGCCCATGAATCCTGGCTATGGGAGAAACAACACCATAGAGTGGACACTGATTTAAAACATACTCAGTCTCCTGGAGAACATTGCACCAGCCCTGCAAGGTATTGTTACCTATTTGACAGCTTAAACGAGTCTTCTAAAGGCCATTCCACAATTCTATCAATCCAGTTCCTTCAGGATGATGGGGAACATGGTAAGACCTGTGAATTCTATGAGCATGTACACATTCCTGAACATCAATTACTGAGAAATGGGTTCTTTGATCTGAAGCAATGCTGTGTAGAATGCCATGACAATGGATAAGACATTCATTAAGCCCAAGTATGGTATTTTTGGAAGAAGTATTGTGTGCAGGGAAAGCAAACCCATATCCAGAGTATGTGTCTATTCCAGTTTAAAAAAACCACTTCCCTTTCCGTGATGGAAGTGGTCTAATGTAATGAACGTACAAGAAGGTAGCAGGCTGATAACCTCAGGAATGGTGCCATATTCGGGCTTGAGTGTGAGACTCTGATGCTGGCATATTCGGCACTCAGCAGTGGCTATAGCCAAGTCATCCTTGGTCAGGAGAAGTCCTTGTTGCTGATCCAATGCATATCCTCCATCTCTACCTTCATGCCCACTTTTTTCATAAGCCCATTGGTCAATGACAGGAGTGGCTAGGAAAAGAGGGTGAGTGTGAGCCACAGAGTGGGTCATCTTATCCACTTGGTTATTAAAATCTTCCCCTGCTGAAGTCACCATCTGGTAAGCATTCATGTGGGACACAAATATTTTCATGTTTTTGCCCACTCAGAAATGCCTATCCACACACCCTTTCCCAAGACCTTATTGTCGCCAATTTTCCAATCATGTTTCTTCCAAGTCTTTCATAATACAACCAAACTATTGGCAACAGCCCATGAAACAGTGTAAAAATGCACCTCTGGCCATTTCTTTTTTCAGGCAAAATGAACAACCATGTGCACTGCATGACATTCTGTACAATGGGAGAATTTGACCTCACCACTGTCTTTCAGGTATTTGCCAGAAAAGGGTTGCACTTCTGTAGCTGTCCACTTGCAGGTGGTACCTGCATATCATGCAGAACCATTTGTAAACTAGGCCCGAGTTTTCTCTTTCTCAGTCAACTGATTGTAAGGGACTCCCCAAGAGGCCAAAGATGTGGACTTGGAAAAGAGCAGGTAAAATAGCAGGGGTGGTGACCATGGCCATTTTGTCTACTTCCTCATGTAACTTACCTGTGTTTTCAGGACAGCTCAAGCCTTACCTTGTATATACCACTTACATTTTATTAGGGAGTGCTGCTGTGCACACCCAACTTTATGGATTGGTGGGTCATACAATACCAAGTTCATGATAGACAACTCAGGTCTCATGGTAACTTGATGGCCCATGGTTAAGCGTTTGGTCTCTACTAAGGCCCAGTAGAAGGCCAAAATCTGTTTCTCAAAAGGAAAGTAGTTATCTGCAGAAGATGGCAGGGCTTTGCTGCCAAATTCTAAGGGTCTGCATTGTGATTCCCCTATAGAGACCTATCAAAAGCTGCAGACAGAATCTCTATTTTCCACTAAAACTTCCAGCACCACTGGATCTGCTGGATCATATGGCCCAAGTGATAAAGGAGCTTGCAGAGCAGCCTGGACCTATGGCAGTGCCTTCTCTTGTTTTCATCCCCAATCAAATCTAGCAGCTTTTCTGGTCACATTTCAACACTAGGCTAAGTTGCAATTTCAGGAGCAAAAGCTCATAAGCATAGTCATCAATATCAAGGTCCCATCAATGGATCTTACTTCTTCACTAGTCATTGCCCACATACTTGGGGGATTGTTGTGGTTCCCTTAGAGAATGTGGCAAACCTCCCCAGGATAGGAATTCAATATCCTTTTGTTTATTGTATGAATCTCTATCCACAGTGACAATATCCCATGAGCATTTGAATACTTTTATATACCTCCTCTGCATGCCCAGCGGAACTTCCTCTCATGTATCCCCCTTTACTGACTCCCCACACCAATTTTCTACCACTGCAACAGTTGTACCCTTCTATGATCCAAAACTTCTACAAAAATGAAGCCAAGAATATTAATACAATTAATAGGAAAATGAAATAATAATGATAAGTTTAAAATAAGAAATGAAATAAATAATAATTTTGAAAAATTAAAACTAAAATAAAATTTAAAAATTTAAAAATTGGGATATAAAAAAATCATGGAAAATATTTTTTTTAAAATTTTGACATTTTTCCTTTCATCACTCTAATAACTGTTCTCCTGTATGTACAGTGGTAATTTTTTCCATTTCTTCCCAAGTGCCTTACTTTTTAAAATTTTGTCTTCAAAGAAGTTTTAGGACACAGTAAAGTCACATACAGAATATAGGTGACTCCCATATACCCAACATTCTCTCCCTTTTCCTCTTCCCGTATTAATAATCTTTTTATATATAGATGGTACATTTGTTACAACCGATGTACAATTATTGAAACATAGCTACTGACAATGATCAATGGTTTACATTATAGTTTACATTTTAGAAAATACACTTTCATAAATTTTTTATGAAATTTAACATAACTTGTATCCATCATTGCAAGATCATGCTGAACATTTCCATTGCCCCTTAAATACCCTCTCTTCTCTCTATTCCATTTCTCCCTAATCCTCCCCTCAGGGCCCATGGCAACCATCAGGATTCACTCCTTGAAGGACAAGATAATAGTTACTTGCAACAACACTGAGATCTTGATATACTGATTCCTATTAGGAACCACCCATGCACTCAAGAGACACCCAAACCTCTGAGAACATATCGGGCCTTCCCAGGAAGGGAGTCCAACTCCTTCCCACTCATTATATGGGTCTTCACTCTCTGATACAGCACAGTATCACAAAATGATCCCTTGCACCTTGCATTTCCCCAAATGCACCCTCTCCTGAATGCACCCCCATCCAATACCCTAAACCAGTAACCCTTCCTTGTCATATTCTCAAAAAAGCTTTCTCAACATTACAGATTCAACCCTGTACCTGCCAAGCCCATGCTCATTTGCTCCCTCCCCTTTCCCTCCCTTCAGTTCAATGGACCATCCAACCCATTCTATCCATGCTACCTCCCAGTCAAGTTTGCATCACCCAATCCAGTAGTATCACTACATCCCTGTAATAGCCCTTCACTGTAGAACTACTCATTCCCACCTTATCATAGATTTCACCAATATGGTTGTTGGCTAAGAACCTTCTTCTCCCGTTATATTTCCTATAAACCAATCTTTGAGGATCTGGCTCTCTGAGTCTGCTCAATTTGCTTAATTCATTTCAGAGAGATAATGTACTATTTGTCCTTCAATGCCTGGCTTGCTTCACTCAGCATTAGGTCCTCAAGATTCATCCATGTTATCCTGTGTGTTAATACTACATTCCTTCTTACAGCTGAGTAATATTTCATTGTATGTATATACTATATTCTGTTTATCCATTCATTTGTTGGTGGGTATTTGGGTTGGTTGCAGCTTTCGGCAATAAGGAATAATGCTGCTATGAACCTTGGTATACATATATGTTTGTATTCTTGCTTTCAAATCATCTGAGTATATACCCAGAAGTTGATTTGCTGGATCATATGGCAGATCTATAGTTAGTGTTTTGAGGAACTGCCAAACTGTCCTCCAGAATGACTGGACCATTCAACATTCCCACTAGCAGTAAATGAGAGTTCCCATTCTTCCACATTTTCTCCAACACTTGAAGTCCTCTGTTTTTTTTAATGGCCTCCAGTCCAATGGGTGTAAGATGATATCTAATTGTAGTTTTTATTTGCATTTTTGTAATAGCTACTGATGTTAAGCATCTTTTCAAGTGCTTTATATTCATTTGTATTTTTCTTTGGAGAAGTGTTTTGTCAAATCACTTTCCCATTTTTAAATGGGTTGTTTGTCTTTTTATTTTTGAAATAGAGGACTTCTTTATATATGCTGGATATTAGGCTTCTATCAGATATATGTTTACCAAACATTTCTCCCATTGGGTAGGCTGTCTTTTCACTTTCTTGACAGACTCTTTTGGGGTGCAAAAGCTTTTAATTTTGTGGAGGTACCATTTATCTGTATTTTTTTCTTTTCAATGCTCATGCTTTGGGTGCGAAGTTCATGAAAACATTTCATATTGCAATATCCTGTAGATGCTTCCCTACATTATCTTCCAAGGTCTTAATTATCTTGGATCTTGTATTTAGATATTTGATCCCTCTTGAGTTGATTTTTTTATTAAGGCGTGAGTTGATGTTCTTATCTCATTCTTTTGGATATTGATATCCATGTTTCCAAGCACCATTTGTTGTAGAGGCCGTTCTTTCCCAAATGAGTGAGCTTGGCAGCCTTGTCAAATATCAGGTGACTATATATGCAAGGCTCGATATCAAAACTTTCAATTCAGTTCCTTTGTTTGGTATGTCTATCCTTGTGTTAATACCATGCAGTTTTGATCCCTGTAGTTTTGTATTATGGCTTACAGTCAGGTAGTGTGATTCCTCCAGTTTCATTTGTCTTTTTCAATAAGTCTTTGGTTATTTGGGGCCTCTTGCCCTTCAAAATAAATTTCATAGTTAGTTTTCCAATTTGGTAAAAAATATTGTTTTGATATTCATTGGGATTGCATTTAATCTGCAGATTAATTTGGGTAGGATAGACATCTTAATGGTGTTTAGTCTTCCCATCCATGAACAGGAAATATTTTTCCATTTATTTAAGACTCCTTCAATTTCCTTTAACAGTGTTGTGTAGTTTTCTGTGTATAATTCGTTTATATTTTTAGTTAAATTTATTCATAGGTATTTGATTCTTTTAATTACTATTGTAAATAGTATTTTTTTCTTGATTTCCTTTCACATTGCTCATTATTGGTGTACAGAAATGCTACTGATATTTGTGCCTTTATATCATAACCTGCAACTTTATTGAACTCATTTTTAAACTCTAGAAGCTTTGTTTCAGATTTCTCAGGGCTTCTATGTACATGATCATATGTTCTGTAAATATTGATATTTTTTCTTCTTCCTTTCCAATTTGGATGCCTTGTATATCTTTTTCTTGCCTAAGTGCTTGAGCAAGTACTTCAAACACAATGTTAAATAGGAGCTGTGATAGTGGCCATCCTGTCTTGTTCCCAGTCTTAGAGGGAAAGCTTTTAGCATTTCACCATTGAATGTGATGTTAGCTGTGGCTTTTTCATGTATACCCTTTATTATGTTGACAAAATTTCCTTCTATTCTTATCCTTTGTAGTGTTTTTATCCAGAAAGAGTGCTGTATTTTTTCTATTGCTTTTTCTGCATCTATACAGATGATCATTTGATTATTTTTTCTTTCAATGTGTTTATGTGGTGGATTACATTGATTGATTTTCTTATGTTAAAACATCCTTGCATACCAGGGATGAAACCACCTGATCATGGTGTATAATTCATTTTGGTGTGTTGTTGAATACTATTAGCAAGAATTTTGTTGAAGAATTTAGCATCTGGGTTCATTAAAGTGATTGGTCTGTGATTTTCCTTTCTTGTTGTATCTTTGGCTTTGGTATTAGGGTAAATTAGGCATCATAGAATGAGTTAGGAAATGTTCCTTTGACATCTATCTGTGGAAGAATACAAGAATCATTCTTGTTAGTTTTTCTGGAATGTTTGGTAGAATTCAGCTATGAAGATGTCTGGACCTGAGCTCTTGTAGTTGGGAGGTTTTTGATGACTAATTCAATCTCATTACTTGTGATTGTTATGTTGAGTTAATCATTTCTCCTTTCATCAATGTAGGTTTCTTCTGTGTTTCCAGGCATTCATCCATTTCCTCTAAATTATCCTTCTTGTGGACATGTAATTTTCCAAAGTATCCTCTTATGATACTCTTTATTTCTGTGGTGTCAGTGGTGATATGCCCCTCTTTGTTTCTTATTTTGTGTGTTTGCATCTCCCCTCATTTTTCTTTGTTAATCTCACTAAGATTTTGTCAATATTTTGATCTTCTGGAAGAATCAGCTTTTGGTTTCCTTTACATTTTCTTGTGATTTATATTCTATTTCATCTAGTTCTGCTCTAATCTTTGTTATTTCCTTCTTTCTATTTCCTTTGGGGTTAGTTTTTTTTTCTTTTTCTTTTTCTTTTTTAATTCCTCTATATGTGCAGTTAACTCTTCAATTTTAGTTCTCTCTAGTTTTTGATATATTCATTTATCGCTATGAATTTCCCCCTCAATATAGCTTTTGCTGTATCCCACAGATTTCGATATGCCGTGTTATCATTTTTATTCATTTCAGGGTATTTACCAATTTCTTTTGTAATTTCCTGCTTGGTAAACTGTTTGTCTAAAAGTGTGTTGTTTTACTTCCATATCTTTGTGCCTAATCTGGTTCTCTGGCACTTATTAATTTCCAGATCATTCCATTGTGGTCAGAAAAATTTCTTTGTATAATTTCAATCTTCCTGAATTCTTTGCTTGTTGTTCTGTGGCCTAGCATGTGGTTTATCTTGGTGAATGATCTATGTGCTATCTAGAAGAAATTATATCCTGCTGTATTTTAGTGTTGTGATTTTTATATATCTATTAGGTTCGGATCCTCAAATGTATTTTTCAAAGTCTTTGTTTTCTTATTTATTCTCTGTTGAGATTTTCTGTCTAATGGTGATAACGATGTATTAAAGACCCCAATGTAATTGTAGAGACATCTATTTCTCCACTTATTTTTTTACCAATATTTGCCTCATGTATTATGAGGTGCCATGTTTAGGTGCATAAATGTATATGATTTTTCTTTCTTCTTGAAAGATTGCCACTTTTACTAATATATACTGTCCATCTTTGTCTTTTAAAATAATTTTGCTATTAAAGTCTATTTTGTCTGATATTAGTATAGCTACTCCTGCCCTTTTTCATTCTTTTAGCACCTTCACTAGGTCATACCACAGCTTTCTTGCCTCCATGGTTTCAGATGAGAAAGCAGCACATGGTCTAATTAAGCTTCCCTTTTATGTGACAGTTCTCTTTTCTCTTGCTGCTTTCAGTATTCTCTCTTTGTCCTGAGCATTGGACAATTTGACATGTATATGTCTGGGAGTATACCTGTTGGGATTAATACTGTTTTGGATATCCTGCACTTCCTGGACATGTACATCCATCTTCCCTCAATAGGGTTGGGGAGTTTTCAGCTATAATTTCCTCCAACAGTCCTTCTTTCCCCTTTCCCTTCTCTTCTCCCTCTGTGATATCTATAATGCATATGTTTTTGTGTTTTGTGTTGTTGTTCATATCCCTAAGTTACTGCTGGATTTTTTCTATCTTTTTATCTATCTTTTCTGCTATCTGTTTGATTTCAGATGTACTGTCTTCCACATCACTAATTCTTTTCTCTGCCTGTTCAAATCTACTGTTATGTGCTCATAGTGTCTTTTTCATTTATTTGATTGTGCCTTTCATCATCATTATATCTGTTACCTTTTCATGTATGTTTACAACTTCTTCAGTATGCTCTCCTAGTGTCCTCTTAATATCCTTAATCTCTTCCTGCACTTCATTAAGTTAGCTGATGATATTTGTTTGGACATCTCTGATTAGTTGTCCCATGTTCTGCATCTCCTTCTGTTTTTAGTTTGTTCATTGGACTGGTCCATGTCTTCTTCTATCTTAGTATGGTTTATAATTTTTGTTTATGTTTAGGCATCTCTTTATCTTAATGTGTTTATACAGTTGATTAGTTTCTCTCTTTACTCTAGAGTTTTAATTAGTTACTGTTTCTGTATATATGATAAATTTTCACTTGACACTTTGTTCTTCTTTTTGTATTTCCTTGCTGTTGTCTCTATTCCCTTGAAAGAAAAAGATTAGTTCCAGGGAATAGGAAAGAGGTAAGAAGAGAAAAAAAATAGTTGTAATAATAATTGCAAAATGTAGAAGAAGAACTTTATAAGACCTAGGGAAATGAATAATTAACTCATGTAGGAAGTGCAGAGGAATAACAATAAAGAAGTGGGGTAAAAACAGTGAAATGAAAAACCAGATACAGAAAAATATCTAGAATGATTTATGAGGACAGAATGACAAGAAGTGAGGGAAAAAGAAATGACAATAAGCACATTATTTTTTTAAAAAAAAGAAAATAGAGAATAAAGATGGTAAAAACAAAAAAATACAAGAACATTTGAATACTAAGCAAAGAGAAGTGGAATGCAAGAAAAACAGAAAGCATAATAGAGGAAGATGCAAGAAGTAAAAAAAAATAGCATAGGTATGCAAAATTGGCACAAAAAAAGGCAGGGGGAGAAGGGAGAAATACAGCAAAGAAGAAACAAGACAGCAACACCTAATTTTAAAAATGGATAGGGGAGAAAGAGGGAGAAAAAGAACAACAACAACAAAAAAAAACACTCAAGCAAGCAATCAATGAAAAAGTTAGGAAAAACAACCTTTCCTCTTAGGGCCCCGAGGAGCTTCTCAGGATGCCAGTGTTCAATCAATTATCCTGCAGCCTTCCCTCTGCATGTTTTCAATAGGGTTTAACTGAGGAAAGTAAGTCAATTTTTTTTTAAAAAGAACATTTTTTAAAGAAAAGTATGAAAACCAAGAGAAGCTAATACAAAAATATTATCTATGTGTCCCTGTCCTAAAGTATCATCTGGATGTTTGATAATTCAGTGGATCACTACTCTAAGGAGAGCTGGGAATTGAACCAGGGAGCTCATATATCCAAAGCAGAGACACCTCCACTGAGGTAAATTTTTTCACTGGGTCAGTTATCTATAGAGCTATCCAGTCATTTATCCTAGGGAAGGTTTGACTCTTTGAAGTTGGGTAGATTCCTGCTGATTTGGCCATGTCTGTCTCTTCCCCATTTCTATTCTTATTGCTTTTTCTCCCAGCACAGCAGGATGCAATAGGCTGTGTAATGAGATCCTCTCTCACCTCTCCTGGTCAAGTTGAGTTCCCTTCTGAAATTCAAATGGGACCCTGATATCCAAACTCACCACAGAGAAATGACTTTCAACCCTCTTCCAGACCTCCCCCTCTTCCCAGGGGACCCTAAATAGGACTTTGGAAGGTTAAGTGCTTCCTACTGCCTGATTCCATTATGGGAATTGTAAATTTGATAATTTTCAGCACAGGACTAGTCAATTTCCTGATTCCACCCTCTACCAGCCCAAGTTCTTCTTTCTGAGGTTAGCTAGGTGAATCAGGCTGCCTAGGCAGATTTGTCACTCCCCCTCTTCCCAGGGTCACCTCTTGCCAGCTGGTATGCTCCCTAAAGTTCATTAAGGGTCTGGGTAATGATATCAACAGAAATAAAACCCTACTCCACCCTTCATCATACCCTTTTACACTCAGGGAAGGCTTGAGGGTGAGGCTTAGCCACCAGCCATTTCCAGCCACTGGGGTGAAAAAAACATGGTTTTCACTTGAGCTTGATCATTGACCTGAAGCATCCTGCTCTGTGGATTCCCAAAGCAGCTCACTTTGGCAGGATCTTGCCCCTTCTCACCATTGATTTGCAAAAGAGATGTTGAGTGTCCACTTTATCCAACACCATCTTCCTGCTGTCCTGATCTTGCTTTTGATTTACTATTTTGCTAGGCAGTGACAGTTCTAGTGGCTTCTATTTGGCCTTTCCCACCATAATAGCCCTCATTCCA
Organism: Tolypeutes matacus; assembly: GCA_026826555.1. NCBI lineage: Eukaryota > Metazoa > Chordata > Mammalia > Cingulata > Chlamyphoridae > Tolypeutes > Tolypeutes matacus. The sequence goes on from JAKSZT010038682.1 coordinate 1,504,852, forward strand.
CAATTCAGAGACCTAATGTGGGATTATGCCAGTTACTGAGTATGTCTATTCCAATTAGGCATTCTGGAACTGGGGAAATAACGACAGAATGGGTCTTGGGCACCACAGGACTCACTGTGAGGTGGACCTGAGCTAAAACTTCATCAATCACTTGGCCTCCACAGCTGCTACTCTGAATGGTGGACCACAGTGATGTTTTGTGTACCCTGGAATTAATGTCACTTCTGAGTCAGTGCTTAATAATCCCCCAAATGATTAATCATTTCCTTTTCCCCAATGCACATTACTCTGGTCAAAGGCCAAAGGACTTCTTGGGGAAAGCTAAGAGAAAGAATAACAGTAAAAATTTTTGTCAGCATAACAGGATCCTTCCCCAAGGGGACCTGTCCTTCTCCATATATAAGGACTGTCTCAAGTCTGGGAATCAATTAAGGGACAATGATTCTCATGTCAGTAATTCAAGTTAAGGTTTTGTTTACTCAACTTAGAACCCGTCTGCTTATACAGACTCTGAAGGAATCTGGTAGACTGTCCATGTATTTTCACTTCTAGGTCCCCCATGATCTATTTGCCAATGCCACAACTCTATGTGACACAGATTATTTTAATTGCTGCTTTGAGACTGCCTTTCATTGCAGTAGCTTCACCCACCTTGTCTTTGGTGATTAATTGCTGATACTTGACTATTACCAGCCTAAGACCTGATCATACCTATGATATTTAACAATTCTGGTTCCATTATAGCAGTCTCTAGAGTAATAAATGGACTACAGAGAAGAGGAGCTACAGAGCTCTCCAGGAAAGATGGAGTTAGTCTTAAAAATTTATTCCTTACAGTCCTTATTAAAGTAGTGTCCTCTGGAAATACCTGGGCTTGGTAGGCAGGTCATAAATGGTAAATACTTTATAGCATTCCAATTTCTCTGAGCCTTTGAATTCTCTCTTCTACTGCATACCAGGGCAAATCAGGCTCCTTAACATCAAACATCAAACATCTTTTGTTTTCTGTTTCAGTCAGCCACCTGAACAACCTGCTAGAGACCTTTCTATCCCCTTGAGCTACAGCATTGAATCCAGAATTTCTGCCTAATCAATTTATTTATCAATCAATTCAAACTTGTTCAACTTTATATTCCTTCCACCATTATCCCTCACCCTTAGTAGACATTCCTACACATATTCTCCTGAATTCTGTCTGTAAAAGTTGGAAACTCAGGCAGTTCTTTAGAGTATAACATATTTATTCATGGGTCACACTTTGTATTTTGTCTTTGGGGGTTTGTTGTTGTTTTATTCTAGTAATAACACTCAAAGGGAATAGGGGTGATGGGAGTGGATAAGGAGAAGGATTAGAAATGCCTTGCAAGCTACTGATCTCAGGGCATTCCTTGGCATTTTGATCTACTAGGACAGGATTAATCTCTTCATGCAGGCGTTAGAAGACAGATTCCTAAGAACAGAGTAGAGGTTTGCCAATGTATGCTGGAATTTGGCTGATATGTTCCTCAGAGCTGAGAGGAGGTTTAGTCTCCCTGGGGCAGGCCAGAAGTTTGGCAGTGAAGTGTTTAGTTTGGCTTGTATCCACTTCAGGGCTGGAAGGAGGTCCAGATTTCCTGTGGCAGGCTAAAGCTTGGGTGATACAAGATTGAAATTGTGTGGTTTCAACAGGGCAGACAATCACAAGTTTATTTGGCAAAACCTTAACAGAATTTTGAGTTCCAATGACCCCACCAATATGACCATCCCATATGTCTCCATTCCAATCCTCAGGGTTCCACTCCTTTACAATCAATGCCTTCAATTTAACAGTAGACACCCTGTGAGGTTGAGATTTTAGCTTCTTTTGTATCTCTGCTACATATACACTGAGAGTCTGAGGCTGGTTTTCAGAGATCTCAAGCCTGTGGCTAAATGAAACAAGATTTTCTACCAGAGCAGACATAGAAATTTCACATCATTCAGGCAGTATTTAAGTTGCATATATAGATGCTTAGATTACATAAAAGTTACACAAAAATCACAGGGATTCCCATGTTCCCGACTTCCCACACCTCCCATAACTTCCCACATAAACATATTTCATTAGTGTGGGACATCACCTGCAATGGATATACTCATCCTGGGACTTTGCCACTAAGCATCGGCCATAGTTCACATTGTAGACCACACTCTCTCCCACAGAGTTCTGCATGTTATATGATGATGTAAAATAGCCTATGTCTGTCCTTGTATTTTCACTCAGGATAATTCCCAAGTCCCAAAAACGGCCATGTATTACAAATGTTTTTCCCTCTCATGGTCCCAAAAGCATCCAGTGCCACTGGCTCTACCTCAATGTTCTAATTTCTTACATTACTTGAATCACAATATGTCTACAACAGAATACCTGTAAGTTCACTCTAGTCCTTAGCTCTTCCCCCAATCCTGAAGAGTTTGGGATGGTAATGTCCACTCTACCTCCAAGGGAGAGGGGTCTTATATTCCATGGATAAGATGGAAGGGATTATCTTGCCTGCAGCTGAAGACACTCAACATTCCCTAGTATTTCCATTGTCCATCATCATCTCCTCACCAGGTGACTTGGTTGAGACCATTGAACTGTAGCATAGGAGTTTCATCTCCACTGAGATTCCAGGCACACCTGGCACATGGGCAAGCCTAAGGCTCCAGTCCCTAAGAAGTACACCTACAAACTCCAGCATCACATGTAGGTTTGACTAGAAGGGACTGATGTACCATGTGCAGGGAGGACTTTTTGAGTCCAGCTATGTCACCCTCAAGATCACAGATTCCAAAGTAGAGCCCACTACCATATGTTGCCGGTCAGTGTAGCTGGTCAGGCCCTGGGTCCATGAAAATGGTGCTGTGGAAGAGAAAGAAAGAATAAGACAAGAAGAGAAACTGGGATCAGGGGACTATCTGTCTGATATCAATCTCTGGAGATATCCCCTCTTATACAGGACCAGGGTATCACCAGAATCCTCAGGAGCCCCTCTATGTGGTATGATATCCACTTTGGTGTTCTATGAGATACTACTGAGGTGCATGCAAGCATGACTTCTGGGATGACCTCTTGATACTCTTTGAAGTCTCTTAGCCATATGAACTAATTTGTCTTTAACTTTTCCCCCTTTTTCAAAGTTTTTTTTTCCAGTCATATTGCCATTTGGCACATGGTATTAATCCCTCATTGCCAGGGAGGCTCATCCCTGGGAGTCATGTCCCATACTGGGGGGAAGGTAATGAATTCATATCTGAGTTTGGCTTAGAGAGAAGCAACATTTGAGCAACAAGGAGGATCTCAGGTGGCAACCCTTAGGCACCCCATAACAGTAGGCTAAATTTCGATTACAAGAGCAAAGACTCATAAGACTAGTCATCAATAACAAGAAACTATTAGTGGAACATCCTCTTTTGTGAGACACTGCCCCTGCAGTTAAGGGACTGTTGCTGCTCCCTTGGAGAATGTGGTAGAGCCCTCCAGCATGGGAATTCAGTATTCCTACATTTATTGATTGATTCTCCATCTACTGTGGCCATGCCCACCCCTTGATCATTTGAAAAATTTTATATAGCTTTCATATATATTCAGGTGAAATTCCTCCCAGGAAACACCCATCCCAGACACCCCACACCAATGATCCTCACCTACCCCCATTATAACCCTTCTGTGATCTAAAACTTCCTTGAAGATGAAGCCCATATAATCGCCAAAATACAGTCAATAGTTAAATAGTAATGATAAGCTTAAATGTAAGAGATAAAATATTTGGAAATTAAAAAAAAAAACACTAAAATGAAATAAAATTAAAGGATTGGGACATTCAAAAAAAGGGAAAAAATATTTTATTTTTTAAATTAAGTGAATTTTCCTTTAACCACTGCATTATCGGTTGTCCAGTCTGTACCATGGCACCTTCACCCTCTCACTCCCCAGTGTCTCCCAAATTTTCATTTAATTTTTGAAGAAATTTCAGGTCACAGCAAAGTCACATACAGAATACTACAAACACTCATATATCCAACCTCCTACCCTTTTCATCACTCCATATTAAAACCTTTTTAAATGTGGATGTTAGCATTTTAATGGTATTACAGATAGTGAAACATAGCTACTAAACATTGTCAATGATTTACAATATAGCTTACAATTTAGATGGTACATTTGAATAATTTTTGATGATATTTATCATGTCATATGTCAATCAATGTAAGGTAATGAAAAACACTTCCCCTGACCACTAAGTACCCTCTGTTTGATCTTTTCTATTCCTTCACCCCCATCCCCCTGGGGCACATGACACCCCCTTGTCTTGACTAATTGTATATCAAGATTCATAGTTACATGCATCAAGAGGTCTTGACACGCTGATTGTCCTACCCTATTAGGATCCACCCTTGCTCCTAAGAGACACCCACCTGTCTGTTTTTGGGGGAATCAGTCCTCTGAAAGATGGGGGTTCGTTTCACTCACCATGTGTGTCTCCACTCCCTGACACAACACATTATGACAGGATGAACACTCACCCACCCCACAGAAGCCTACTCCACATGCACCCCATCCTGAATGCAACCCAACCAAAACCCTAAATCCGTGACACTACCTTGTCATATTGCCATAAGAGCATTCCCACTCCTGCACTTTCAACCTCATACACAAAAATTCTGTGTTCACCTGTTTCCTGTCCCATCTCTCTGCCCATTATCCTGGGTATTCTAACCTGCCCTTCCTAATCTACACACATGTCAACCCTGAACCACCAAACCCACTAATATCATTCTCCACCTGTCCTAGCCTTCAATATGCAACTATACTCTATCATTTTACCATAGATTAGGTCCATATAGGTGATGTCTTACAACCTTCTCTGCTCTTTCTCTAACTTGTTAACCTATCTTTCAGACAGTGGTTCTCAGAGACAGCTCACCTTCCTCAATTCAAATCAATGAGGTCATGTATGGTTCATCTTTCAATGCCTGGCTTCCTTTACCTAACATATGGTCTTCCAGATTCACCATGTTATTCTATGTATAAACACTTTATTCCTTCTTTCAGCTGAGTAATATTCCATTGTATGAATGTACCACATTTTGTTTATCCATTCCTCTGTTGATGGGCACCAGGGTTGATTCCAACTTTTGGCAATTGTGAACAATGCTGCTATGAACATTGGTGTGCATATATCTGTTTGTGTCTTTGCCTCCAATTCTTCTAGGTATATACCCAGCAGTGGAATCACTGAATCATACGGAAGATCTTTTGTTAATTTTCTGAGGAACCACCAATCTATGCTCCACAGTGGCTGGACATTTCCACAATCCCACCAGCAGTGGATCAGGGTTCTTTTTCCTCCAAATCCTCTCCAACACTTATAGTTTGCTGTTTTATTAATAGCTGCCATTCTAATGGGTGTAAGATGGTATCTCATTGTAGTTTTGATTTGCATTTCCCTAATAGATAGCGATTTTTTCCTTGTGCTATTTAGCCATTTGTATTTCTTCCGTGGAGAAGGGTCTTTTCAGGTCACTTGAACATTTTTTAAATGGGTCGTTTTTCTTTTTCTTTTCGAGGTGTAGGGTTTCTTTATATATGTAGGATATTAGGTTCCTATCAGATATATGGTTGCCAAATATTCTTTCCCATTGGGTGAGCTGCTTTTTTATTTTCTTAATAATGTCCTTTGAGGTGCAGAAGTTTTCAATTTTGAGGAGATTCTATTTATCAATTTTTTATTTTTTTTTTTGCTGCTCATGCTTTGGGTGTGAACTTTATGAAGTGATTTCCTATTACAAAGCCCTGTAGATGCTTCCCTACATTATCTTCCTAAGTCTTTATCATCTTGACTCTTATTTTTATAGCTCAGAACCATCTTGAGTTTATTTTTGTATAAGTGTGAGATGGTATTCCTCTCTCATTCTTTTGGATATGGATATCAAGTTCGCAAAGCACCACTTGTTAAAGAGGCCAGCCTTTCCCAACCAATTGGGCTTGGTGGCTTTGTCAAATATCAGATTACTGTATATGCGAGGATCTATATCATACCTCTCAATTTGGTTCCATTGGTCACTATGTCTAACCTTGAGTCAATACCATGCAGTTTTGAGCACTGTAGCTTTGTAGTATATTATAAAGGCAGGTGTGTGATACTTCCAACTTCATTTTAATTTTTTAATAAGTCTTTGTCGATTCAGGGTCTCTTACCTTTGTTAATATATTTTGTAGATAGGTTTTCAAGTTCCTTAAAAAATACATTGTTGATTTGCATTGCGATTGCACTAAATCTGTACATTACTTTGGGTTGGGTAGACATCTTGATGAAGTTTAGTCTTCATATTCATGAACAGGGAATATTATTCCATTTATTTAAATCTTCTTTGATTTCCTTTAACAGTGTCGTGTACTTTTCTGTATATAAGTCTTTACATCTTTAGTTAAATTTATTCTTAGGTATTTGATTCTTTTAGTTACTATAGCAAATGGTATTTTTTTCTTGATTTCCTCCTCAGATTGCTCCTTATTGGTGTACAGAAAAGCTATTGATTTTTAAGCATTGATCCTATAGCCAGCGAAATTACTGAACTCCTTTATTAGTTCTAGAAGGTTTATTTTAGATTTCTCAGGGCTTTCTAGGTATAGGATCATGTCGTCTGCAAATAATGAAATTTTTACTTCTTCTTTTCCAATTTGGTGACTTTTATATCTTTTTCTTGCCTCAGTGTTCAATCAAGTACTTCTAAGACAACGTTAAATAGGAGGAGTGGTAGTGGGCATCCTTTTTTGTTCCCAATCTCAGAGGGAAGGCTTTTAGGATTTCACCATTGAAGATAATGTTAACTTTGGGTTTTTCATATATACCCTTTATCATATTCAGAAAGTTTCCTTCTATTCCTGTCTTTTGCAGTGTTTTTATCAGGAAAGAGTGCTGTATTGTGTCAAATACTTTTTCTGCATCGATAGAGATGATCATGTGATTTTTTTCTTTCAATCTGTTTATGTGGTGTATTTCCTTGATTGATTTTCTTATATTGAATCATCCTTGCATACCCAGGATGAAACCCACTTGGTCATAGTGTATAATTCTTTTGATATGTTGTTGAATGTGATTAGTAAGTATTTTGTTGAGGGTTTTAGCATCTGGGTTCATTAGAGGAAGTGGTCTGCAATTTTCCATTCTTGTGATATCTTGATTTGGCTTTGGTTTTAGGGTAATGTTGGCATCAGAGAATGAGTTAGTCAATATTCCTTCTTCTTCTATTTTTGGAAGAGCTTATGGAGGATTGATGTTAGCTCTTTCAGGAATGTTTGGTAGAACTCAGCTGTGAAGCCGTCTGGGCTCTTCTTAGTTGAGAGGTTTTTGATGACTGAGTCTATCTCTTTACTTGTAATTGGACTGCTGAGTTCATCAATTTCTTTTTTCATCAAAGTAAGCTGTTTGTGAGCGTCTAGAAATTTGCCCATTTCCTATCAATTATCATTCTTGTTGGCATATAATTTTTCAAAGTATCCTCCTACGATATTCTTTGTTTCTGTGGGGTCAGTAGTGATATCCCCTTTCTCTTTCCTTATTTTGTGTATTTGCATCTGCTCTCTCTTTTTCATTGGTAGTCTGGCTAAGAGTTTGCCAATTTTGTTGATATTCTTGAAGAACCTGCTTTTGGTTTTGTTTATTTTTTCTATTGCTTTCTTATTCTCTATTTCATTTAGTTCTGTTCTAATCTTATTTTCTTCTTTCTGCTTCCTTTAGGTATACTTTGTTTTTGTTTTTCCAGTCCTTCTAAGTGTGCAGTTACATCTTCAATTTTAGATCTTTCTTCTTTTTTAATACATGTATTTTTTGCTATGAACTTCCCTCTCAGTACAACTTTGGCTGCATCCCATAGGTTGTGATATTTTGTGTTTTCATTTTCATTATTTTCAAGGTAGTTACTGATTTCTTTTGAGATTTCCTCCTTGACCCACTGTTTGTCAAAGTGTGTGTTGTTTAACATCCATATCTTTGGACCTAATCTGTTTCTCTGGCCCTTAGTGATTTCCAATTTTATTCCATTGTGGTCAAAGAAATCACTTTGTATAATCCCAATCTTTCTGAAATCATTGAGAGTTGTTCTGTGGCCTCGCATGTGGTCTATCTTGGAGTACTATCCATGAGCACGCCAGAAGAATGTAAATCCTGATGTATTTGGGTGTAGTGTTCTGTATATGTCTATTATGTCCAGGTCTTCTAATCTATTTTTCAGAGTCTTTTTTTCTATATTGATTCTCTATCTAGATGTCTTGTTTAATGGTCATAATGGTGTATTAAATTCCCCAAATATAATTGTAGAGGCATTTATATCTCCACTTGGTTTTGCCAGAGTTTGCCTCATGTGTTTGGAGGCACCCCAATTAGGTGTATAAATTAGGTGTTTATGATTGTTCTCTCTTCTTAACAGATTACCACTTTTACTAATACATAGTGTCCATCTTTGTCTCTTACAGTAGTTTTGCATTTAAAGTCTATTTTGTCTGATATCAGGAGAGCTACTCCTGCCCTTTTTTGACTACTGTTTCCTTGTAAAATTGTTTTCCATCCCTTCACTTTCAGCCTCCTTGAATCTGTGGGTTGAAGGTGGATTTCTTGTTGACAGCATATAGATGGATCATATTTCTTTATCCATTCTGCAGATCTGTGTCACTTGAGTGATGAATTTAATCCATTAATATTCCATGTTTTTATTCTCAGTGCTTTTCTTACTTCAGCCATATTTTCTTTGTTTTAATGTATGTCATAAGTTGTTTTTGTCTCTCTTTTTGTCATTTTAATTGTTTTTAAACATTTCTCCAACTCTCTTTTCCCTGTTTTTTTCCTTTCAACCTGCAGAACTCCCTTTAGTATGTCCTGAAGGGCAGGTTTCTTATTGGAATATTTTCGTAAGTTCTGTTTGTCTGTGAATATTTCGAATTCTCCATCATTTTTGAATGCCAGTTTTGCTGGATAGAGAATTTGTAGCTGGAAATTTTTTTTCTTTTAGTACTTTGACTATGTAATACCACTGTCTTCTTGCTTCCATGGTTTCAAATAAGAAATCAGCACTTAATCTTATTGTGCTTCCCTGGTATGTGATGTTTCTCTTTTCTCTTGCTGCCTTGAGTATTTTCTCTTTGTCTTGAGCATTGGACATTTTGACAAGTATATGTCTTGAAGTTGGTTTGTGGGATTTATACTGTTTGGGGTGTGCTGGGCTTCCTGGACTTGTACATCCCCCTCTCTCAATAGGATTAGGAAGTTTTCAGCCATTATTTCCTTCAACACTCCTTCTGTTCCTGTTCCCTTCTCTTCTCCTTCTGGGATGCCTATAATGCATATGTTTGTGTGTTTTGTATTGTCAGTTAAATCCCTGAGTCCCTGTTGGATTTTTTCTATATTTTTATCTATCTGTTCTGCTATCTAATTTCAGATGTATTGCCCTCCACATCACTATTTTTTCCTCTGCCTGTTCAAATCTGCTGTTATATGAATCAAGTGTGTTTTTTATTTCTTTGATTTTGCCATTGATCACCATCACATCTGCTACCTTTTTACATATGTGTACAATTTCTTCAGTATGTTCTCCCAGTGTTTTCTTAATATCCTTAATCTCTTGCTTAACTTCATTAAGTTTGTCTGTGATATTTGTTTGGAAAACTTTTAATAGTTGTTCAATGTTCTGCATCTCTTCCTGGTTTTTAGTTTGTTCATTGGACTTATCCATATCTTCTTGTTTCTCAGTGTGGTTTGTAATTTTTTGTTGCCTTCTAGTCCTCATTTTATCTTGTTGGGTTTATTTAGTTGATTAGCTTCTCTCTCCTCTCTTGAGTTTTATTTAGCTAGTAGTTATCTGTGTGTTTTAAGTTTTATCTTTGAGACTTTGTTCTTATTTTATTTCCTTGTCCCTTTCTATTTTCCCTTGAAGGCAAAATATTAGGGCCAGAGGAATTAAAAGATGTGCAAAAGGAAGAAGGATAATGGTAATATTGATAAAAGTTAGAAGTGGGACCATATAAGGCTTAGTAAAATGAATATTTAACTCATGTAAGCAGTGTAGAGTCATTAGAAAATAAGTGAATTACCTACAACGGACTGGAAAACCAAATAGTGTAAAAAATATATAATGATTTAGAAGACTAGAAAGATGAGGAAAGAAAGAAAGAGTAAAGTAAGTTCTGAAAGGAAAAAGTTAATAATAATAATAAAAAGAAAATGAAATAGATAGAATAAAAATTGACACCCTTAAATTGTGAGCTAATGAAAAAACGTGGTATGTAAGTACCAAAACTGAAAGCATAAGGCAGAAACATGAAGGAAGTAAAAGAGATAGTATTGGGAGATAAAATCAATATAGTCAGAGAATGGGAAATCACTGAAGAAGAAGCACAGCAAAAAGCGACAAACCAGCAGCACCTAATTTAAAAAAAGAGAGAGAGAAAAGAAGGGGGGGAGGAAAGGGGAAGAAAAAGCAAGAGACAACAGATAAACAAAGAAAAACCAAACAACCACACAAGCAAGCAGTCAAACAAAGGTAAGGAAGAAAAGTGTTCTCTCTTGGGCCCTTGTGGAACCTCTCAGCTTACTTATGTTCATCAGTCAATTGCCCTGCAGGGTTCTATCTGCAGGTTTTGAGGCAGATTTTAGTGATTAAACTAAGTCTAAAAATTTTTCCTTTTTTTTTTTTAAAGTGACTGTCTTTTTTTTTTTTTTTTTGCTTTATAAAGTTCCAAAAAGAAGTCCTGTTGTAGATCATCCCCTTCACTAAGGGGACCCTAAATAGGCTGGTGGAAATTAATCAAGCACTTCCTATTTCCTGGCCTCCCCAGGGGAGCTGAAGCTTTGATGATTGTCATTGCACAATGATAAAATTGGCAGACATTGCCCCCTCTTGAGCAAAGCCACAGTAGCACCTGGTTATTGGGTGAATCAGGCTTTCTTAGCAGATTCGCCTCTCTCTTTGGCCTGGTTCTTCTTAAAGCCAGTTTATCTGCTCCCCAAAGCTATGAGGAGGTCCACAGAACCAAATCCACACAAAGGAAACCCCTCTCCACTTTCTTTCAGAACCCTCCCACTTTCAGAGAATGCTCTGTCTCACCAGGTGGCAGATGGCAGTTGTGGCCTATCCCTGGGCAGCTAGGTAAATCAACCTTCTTCAGCAGATTCCCCACTCCCTTCAGCCTGGTGCCACTTCAAGGCAGCTATTTTGTTCCCCAAAGCTGGAAGGGTTCCAGGCCCCCAAATCCACAGAAAGAAAATCCCTCTCGACCCTCTGTCAGAACTCTCCCACTCTTGGAGGATGCTCCCTCTCACTGGGGTGCTTTTGGAAGTCACAGCCCAAACCAGCCTTTTTCCATAAGGATGGCACTCAGCCATCTGTGTTAACCACAAAAGGAAGGGGGAAAACTTATGAATCTCTGTTGAGCAATCCAGCTCCCTCCAGATTGAAGTCCCCGAGGTTCTTGCTCCATGTGCACCCAGCACAGACCCCCTAGACAGGACCCTGTTCCCAATCAGCCATCCTCAGAGAGTGAGTCAGTGAGTCCCTTCCTAAACCAATGCCATCTTGCCCCTCATCATCATAGTAACTTTTGACTCCACAAAACTCTTTTAAGTTATTGAAAACACTCTCAATCAGATCCTTGCTTCTTATAAGCTTGGAAGTAGGGGAATCCAGTGATGATATTTTGCATATCTCTATTGACAAATCATGCCAATGACTGTTAGTGCCCTCTTCATTATTGGAAATGGAGTCATTACTGCCCTTAATTTCAATTAGAACAAAGAACCAATTTCAAAACTCCCCAAACCACTTCAGAAATCCCATATTTAAGATTCTTTTCATCAAAAGTACTCCCAGTACCAAGCTGTATAATTCAGGGGTCTCAAGGGAAACAGAATCAACAAGGGATATCTGTAAATAGCATGATATTTTATAAAATTTTCTCATGTGACTATGGAGATGCATAAGTCCAGATTCAGCAGGCAGGCTGCAAACCAGAGGCTCCGATGAAGGTCCAAGGAAGTTCCCAAGATACTTTGGCTGTCCAAAGACAAGCTGGAAAATAGCCTCTGAATGCTGAAACCACTTACCCTTTAAGACATTCAACTGGTCGGATAAATCTTCACTCATTGTTGATGGTAATCCCCCTTGTTGATTGTAGATGTAATCAGCCATCTCTGCAGTAAAATCACTGATGGCTAAGTCCATAAATATCCTTGAATTAAATTAGCCAATCCATGCTTGACCAAACAATTGGACACAATTACCTGGATGAGTTGATACATTAGCCTAACCATTACAGAAGTCCAGCCACATTCTCCAAATTTAGTTTGGAAAGCTCTTCAGCTAAATTAACTTGCTCATCACTTTCAAATTCTTCCTTTTATATAACATTGGGAGTCAATCATGCTCAGTTCTCCGCAATTTTAAAACATGGATCACCTTTTCCTCCAATTTCCAATAACAGATTCATCATTTAATTCTAAGACCTCATTAAAAGTCTCTTTAGTGTCCATATTCTTACCAACAGTCTATTCAAGGCAATCTAGGCCTTTTCCTTCAAGCATCTCACAATTTTGCCAAAAAATACTCCTTTCTCATTTTTAAAACTGTTCCAGCATTTTGGTAATGGCAAAAGCAACACCCCATTCCCAGTACCAAATTCTGTATTAGTCAGCCAAAGGGGTACTGACACAAAGTACCAGAAATCTGTTGGTTTTTGTAAAGGATATTTATTTTGGGTAGAAGCTAAGTGTTACAAGACCATAAAGAATCCAACTCAAGGTACTGTAAGAGGAAATTTCTTATCAAATGTCTGTTACCACATGATGAAGCAAGATGGCTCCTGATATCTGCGAAGGTTCAGGCTTACTCTTTCCTCTTAAGGCTCCATGGGTCCAGTTTCTTCTGATCTCAGCTTAGGCTGGAGGGTTCATTTCTTTCTGAGCTCAGTTGCTCTGTTCTCTTCACAAGTCAACCATAAACTATCTGGTGAATGGATCTTTTCTCTTCCAAATGCCACAGGATCAAATCTCTGAAGTTCTCTCTTCTTCCATGCCTATGAACCTCTTTCAGTTCCTCTGTGTATATCTTCTTCTGTCCTCTTGGCTTAGCATTCATTTATATAACCCACCAAAGGGGCAAGAATTCAATCTTGCTTGTCATAATGATGTGGTCAAATCAAAGCCCTAATCTTGATTTAATCAAGTAAATGTAAAGCCTTTGAATTTAAATCAAATGGTATCATGCCCAATGGAACAGACCATAATACAAACATAATATCTCATTGTGCAATTCATAAATAAGATCAATTTGCCACAAAACTTAACAGAATAACTAAAATAAAAAATAGTGACAAAACCAAATTCTGTCAAGGGCACAGAGAAACTGGATCACTCATACATTGCTTTGTGGCAGGTGCATTGTACCAATGCAAAATGATACTGCCACTCTTAAAAGTGTTTTAAACACTTTGGCAGTGCTTTAAAAAGTAAACATGCAAGTTCCACATGACCCAGCATTTGCATTCCTGGGCATTTATCCCAGAGAAATGAACACTAATGTTCAAAGGGATTTTTCCTTCAATCTGTACCATTTCTTTTCCTTTTAGTCCAGTCTGGCATTGGCTGTATTCATATAGATCTCACCCAAAATTATGTTGCCTTTGCTGTAAAACACAGGGGTCTAATTCATTAGATAATGGGACTTTCCACAGATCATTCTTGGATAACTGCACCTACAATCCTGACTTGAATAAAATGACTGCCTGGATAAATTTTCAGTTAAACACTCACATGGGGCAGTCTTCTCTGGGGACACTATAAGTGAAGCTCAGAATTTTCAAAACCATTAATTTCTGGTTTCTTTGTGCCTGTGAGCTCAATTCTCAGCTTATTACTTTCATGTCACATTTTACTATAATTTGCAAGAAGAAACTAGGCTGCACTTTCCATTCTTAGCTTGGAAATATTGGCTAAATATCCAAGCTCTTTCCTTTCAAATTCCTCCATTCATTTGACATCAGAAATCAATTTTTCCCAGTTCCCTGCCACTTAAAAAAAAGGGACACCTGTCCTCCAGTTTCCAATAATACATTCATCATTTCTGCCTAAGACCTCGTCAGAGGTACGTTTAGCATCCATATTTCCACCAACAGTCTCTTCAAAGTAATCTCAGCTTTTTCTGTCAATCAGATCACAATTCTCCCAACATTTATGTATAACAAATACCAAAGCCATTTCCTCATTTTTGGTTTTTGCAACAGGAGAACCCCACTCTCCTGGTAGCAAAATCTGTTTTAGTTTCCTAGGCTGCTGAAAATGGGCAACCTAAAATGGATTGGCTTAAACAGTGGAAATTTATTAACTTGCACTTTGAGGTTGAGAAAATGTGCAAATCAAGACATCATCACGACAATATTTTATTCCCAAAGACTGGTTGCCACTGATCCTTAGCTCTTCATCAACAGAGAAACTGGATCATGGCAAGGCACATGGTAGTATCTGCTGCTCTCTCCCTTCTCTTCCAGGTTTCACTATTTTCAATTTCTTTCATCCATACCTTTCTCATTATCTTTTTCCTAATTTCATTATTTTATAAAGGACTCCAGTAAGAGGATTAATACTCATTCAGTTTGAGGTGGGGTGAAACCTTTTGAACTAGTCTCATTAAAAAGTCCTATTGCAAAGGGTCCACACCCACAGGAATGGAATAAATTTAAGAACATGTTTTTCTCAGGCAAATATTGCTCCAAACCACCACACTTCCCACTGCAGAAAACTGGTTCAGTGTACATGGGATCCCTCTGTATTTCTATGTATCAATGTGTGAATCTATAATTATCTCAATAAAAACATCAATTAAATAAATACATAAACATTAAAAAGTTTATACAAATAAATTCAACAACTTAGATGAAATAGAAAAATTATTTGAATGGCACAAACTATTAAAACTCATTCATGAAAAAATAAATAAATTGAATAATAATATTTCTATTAAAATTAGAATTTATATTTAAAAAAACTTCTAACAAAGAGAAACCGAGGTCAGAATAACTTCACTGTTTAAATTTAACACACACTTAAGGAAGTAATAATACCAATTCTCACAAACTCTTCCAGATAATTGTAAAGGGAGAAATCATTTTCAATTAATTCTATGATGTCAGCAATGTCCTAATAGCAAAATCAGATAAAGATATTATAAGAAAACAATTGAACAGACCAACACTCTTCAATAATATAGATGAAGAAATTCTAAAGTTTTAACAAATCAAATCCAACAATATAAAGGAAAGGGGGTTTAACATTAAAAAATCATTCAATATATTACAGCATATTAAAAAACAAAATAAAAGAAAAACATATGATTGTATAAGTACATGCAGAAAAAGTATATCACAAAATCCTAAAAACAACTCTCCTACAACTAGGAAGAGAAGGCAACTTACTCAACTGATAAGGACCATCCACACAAAAAACCTACATCTAATTTAGACTTAATTGTGAAAGGCTAAAAGCTTTCTCTGTAATATTAGGAATAAGAGAGTATCTTCTTTCTCCACTTTTCTTCAATATTGTACTTGATGTTCTTGAACTTGCAATCAGGCAAGAAAAAAATAAATAAAAAACATCTATATTAGATATCCAGACAAGGTGTAAAGGGAACTTGTTGGATAACAGTGCTGAAATATTTAGATTCATCTATACAAAAAAAAAATCAACTTTCATCCACATGCAAAAGTTAACTCTAAATGTAAAATCTAAAACTGAAGGTAAAACCAAGAACTTCTAGAAAAAGTCACAGGAGAAAACCTTTGTGATCTTGAGCTAAGCAAAGATTTCTTGGATGACACAAAAGAAGAACCCTAAAAGAACAAAATGATAAATTTAAAACTTTTGCTCTTTGAAAGGCATTATTAAGATAATGATAATACAAACCACAGGCAGGCAGAAAAACTTCCTGGGCATAATATTTTTGGTATTAAAATCAAGAAAGTCCTAGACAAAGCAGGAAAAACAAACCACAGACTGATGGAAAACATTTATGAGTAAATAAATATCTCTCAAAATTCAATAATAATAAAATAACCTGATTTAAAATAGACAAATTATTAAAGTATACATTACATCAAAGAAGATATATAAAATGTAAATAAGCACATGAAAGGATACTCAACATCAGTAATCATTAAGAAGATGTAAATTATAACCACATTGTGTGGGAGTGTATGTGGTTCAAGCAGTTGAACACCTGATTCCCACATTGATATTCCTGTGTTCAGTTCCTAGTGCTTCCTAAAAAAATAGCAAACAAAACACCAACACAGGGGAGCCAATGTGGTTCAGTGATTGAACACCAGCTTCCCACACACAAGGTCCAGAGTTCAATCCCTGGTCCCAGGACCTCAAAAAACAAAAACAAAATAAAACAAAAAAACACTTTATAATATCATAAGCCTTCTATCAAACTAAGTTGAAAAGACTAACCATACCAAATAGAAGATGTGGAAGACCTGCAATCAAATTCAGAGTGATGGGAATGTAAAACTGTACAATCACTTTGGAAACCTGTTTAACAGTTTCTTATAAACTTAAACATACACCTACCATATTATACAACATTACATTCCCAGGATTTACCCAAGAGAAATGAAATTATGTTATCTGAAAAAGGTTTGTATGTGGATGTGTATGGTAGCTTGATTTGTGATAAACTAAATCTGGAAACAACCCTAATATCTTTAATATGTGAAATGATAAATTGTGATATATTCATATAATGGAAAAGTAATCAGCAATAGAAATAAATGAACTATTGATACACTCAAAAGCACAGATGAATCTCAAAATATTCATGCTAAGTAAAAGGACCCAGAGAAAATACTGCATGATTCTAGTTTTATAAATAAAAAATATTTTTAATGCAAATTGGTCTATAATGATAAAAAGTACTTCAGTGGATGCCTGGTAATGGATGTAGGATGGGGTGGATCAGGAGGAAAGTTGCCTTCACAGGGCAACTGCATGCCCTTTCAGCCTAAATGGATTAGAATGTTAGGAAATACAGAAGGTCAATCACCGACTTGGTAGGGGAGGATGAGGGTTGATGCTATGTCAGTCTATCTGGGCAACTGCAGTCAGTTTTGACCCACATGGCTTAGCTTGCTGGCCACAACTGGGGCTTTATCCCTACCCCAGGCAGGGGAGGAAGGGGTATGAAGCTTCATCAGTCTCTGGGTAACTGCCAATGGTCTAGGCCTGCACAGCTTGGATTACTACACATAGCTGTGTCTCTGCCCCTAAAACTGGCAGAGGAGAAAGTTGGGAGGAATTTCGTTGGTTCCTGGGGTAATGCAGGCAACTTCAGCCTCCACAGCAAACAGCACCAACTACATGCTCAACCCATACTATGCAACCAGCAAGGGAGAAAGGGCAAGAAACCCCTAAACTAAAGAGAGAAACTGCACCCAGAATAAATGCATCTATTAAGCCAGAAGAAAAAATTACAATCCATACCAAGGAACAGGAAGATATGGCCCAGTCAAAAGAACAAGGTAGGACTCCAGATGACATAAAGAAGTTGAGACAACTAATCATAGATATTCAAACAAATATAATTAATAAATTCAATGGGATGGCTAAAGAGAATACGGATATTAAGAAGACACTGAGTTAGCACAAAGAAGAATTTGAAAGCATACATAGAAAAATAGCAGATCTTATGGGAATGAAAGTCACAATAAATGAATTTAAATATTTGGAAATCATATATCTGATATCTGATAAGGATTTGATTTCTCTTCTGTACAAAAAATTGTACTACTCAACAATAAAAGGGCAAGAAATACAATTAAAGCAGGAAATAGACATTTCTCCAAAAAGGAAATACAAATGACCAAAAATCACATGAAGAAATGTTCAATATCACTAGATATTAGGGAAGCACAAATTTAAATGACAGTGAGAGATCCTCTCAGAGGGCATAGAATGGCCATTAATTAAAAAACAAACAAACAACAACAAAAAAACAGAAAACAATAAGTGCTGGAGAGGGCGTGGAGAAATAGAAACATTCCTTTACTGTTGGTGGGATTATAAAATGGTGCAGCCTCTGTAGAAGACAATTTGGCAGTTCCTCAGGAATCTAATTATAGATCTGCCATATTATCCAGCAATTCTTCTACTAGGATTATGTCCAGAACTGAAAACTCTGATGAGAACAGACATTTGCACATTGTTCATAGCTGTATTATATAAAATTCCAAAAGTTGGAAACAACATGTGCCCATCAACCAATGAATGGGTAGACAAAATGTGGTACATAAAAATGATGGAATACTACCATGCTCTAAAAAGAAATAAAATTGGGATGCATATGATAGCATAGATTAACCTTGAGACATTATGTTAAGTGAAATAAACCAGACACTAAAGGACAAATATTGCATGGTTTCACTAATATAAACTAAATGTGAAGAATAAATGCATGGCATTAAAATATAGAGCATAGAATATTTGGAGATAGGAAAAGGGCTGAGAAGGGGCACTGATGCTTAATGTATGTAGATTTAATTAATTTCACTGTATAAGTGTGGAAATGGATAGAGTTGATGGTAACACGTTATACTGAGTAGAATTAACACAACTCTATAAATGGGATTGTGGTTGAAAGGAGTAATCTACGGATGTAAATGTCAATTGAAAGAAAGCTAGAGAATAATCTAGGGACTGAATAACATGGTGAATTCAGAGGTGGATGAACATTATGGTTAATAGTAAAAATAAATACAAGAATGCCCTTCTATGAACTAGAACATATGTACATCATTATTGCAAGGTGTTAAGAATGTGGAGAGGGAAGCAGCTGTGGCTCAATTGGTAGGGCTCCTGTTTACCATATGGGAGGCCCCGGGTTTGGTTCCTGGGGCTTCCTGGTGAAGGCAAGCCCGCCTGCACAGCGTGGTTAGCTGACCCAGGGAGCACAAGCAGCAAGGGGGGGATAAATGAATAAATAAATAAAATCTTAAAAAAAAAAAAAAGAATGTGGAAAAGCATGAGAAAAAATACAATTAATGTAACTTATATGGATTATAGTTAACAGCAATGTTGTAATGTTATTGCATCAAAGCCAAATATATACTGTGTTAATAATAGGCATTGTGGAAAAATATACAAAATCTATGCCATATAACATAGTGATAAGAATCTGATGATATTATCTCATAATTTGTAAAAAATGTTCCACAACCATGTAGTGTGTAGGTAGAGTGGTGTTGTATGTGAATTCCACACAAGTACATGATTGTTTTCTAAGTTCACAAATTCTGTAAAAATATATATATTTTAAAAGATAGCATTACAATTGAAAATGCAGACTTAAATCTTTGAGCTCTGAATCTCAGCAGAGTTGCAACACCTACTGTCCAGTTCATTGGACTCACCCAGGAAAACTAAAAAAAAGTTGATAGTGAACAAAAACTTACAATCCATACCAAGAAAGAAGATGATATGGCCTAATAAAAAGAACAAGATAAGTTCCCAGATGACATAAAGTAGATGATATCACTAATCAATAGATGTTCAAACAAATGTCCTTCATAAATTCAATGAAATGGGTAAAGAGATTAAGGATGTTAAGAAGACATGGGGGCATCAACGTAGCTTAATGATGAGCACCTGCTTCACATGTCTGAGGTCTCAAGTTCAAACCCAGTACCTCCTAAAAAATAAAAATAAAAACACAAATAAACTTTAAAATAACTCTCATTGGGGAAAAGATGTTCCTCAGTGTATGAGCACCTGCTTCCCATGCACAAGTTCCTGAGTTCACTGGATTCAATCCCTGGAACCTCCAAAAAAAAAAAAAAAAAAGCAAAAAAGACACTGGGTATGTACAAAGAAGAATTTGAAATCATACACATAAAAATAGCAGATCTTATGGGAATGAAAGGAACAATGAATGAAATTAAAAACACTTTGGAAGCATAAAACAACATATTTGAGGAGGTAAAAGAAAGGATTAGTGAGCTTGAAATCATGGCCTCCAAATTGAACAATGACAACAATGACCAAAAAATAAATAAAAATAAACAGAAAAGTGAAGAATGCAAAAAATGAACAGGGTCCCAGGAAACTATATAACAGCAAAGGGATATGCAACCATACATGTCACGGCTATCCCAGATGGAGAAGAGAAGTGAAAAGAGGAAGAAGGAATATTTGAAGATATAATGGTAGAAAATTTCCCAACCCAATTGAAGTACATAGATATCTGTGTCCAAGAAGCACAATGCACTCCCATCCAAATAAATTAGAATAGACCCACTCTGAGACACTAATCAAAAGGTCAAATGCCAAAGACCTAAAGAGAACTCTGAGAACAGCAAGGGGAAAATAATACATCACATACAAGTGCTGATTTCTTATCAGAAACCATAGAGGCAAGAAGGCAGTATTATGATATATTTAAGATACTGCTAGAGAAAAACTGCCAGCAAAGAATATCATACCTGGAGAGACTGTCTTTCACAAGTGAGGGTGAGTTTAGAGTATTCACAAATAAACAAACTGAGAGAGTTTTTGTATTAGATAGCCAAAAGGGTACTGATGCAAATTACCAGAAAACTGTTAGCTTTTATAAAAGGGTATTTAATTGGAGTAGAAGCCCAGACACCAGGCCATAAAACATAAATTACTTCCCTCACCATGGTTTGTTGTCACATGGTGGAGCAAGATGGTTGCCAACATCTGTGAGGGTTAAGGTTTCTTGAGTTCCTCTCTTCCTGTTGCTTGCATGTCTCTGGACTCAGCTCCTCTGTTATCTCCATAGGGTCACCTGTACACTATGAGTCTCTCTAGGGTTTGACTCTCTCCACAAGGTGATTTGTAAACTATCAGGTAAATGGCTCATCTCTTTTCCTGGGGCCTTCTTTCCCTCCTCATGACCAAGCTTCTGTGTGTGCTTACTTCCCCAGGCTCCAGCATTAAAAATCAGCAACAGAACTTCAAATCAAATCTCCAAATAATTCCTTTAACATTGAGTTTTATCTCTGAGTCCCTGCTTACCAATGGGGTGGGGACTCATCATCCTACTAAAGTGGCTCAATCAAAGCCCTAATCATAATTTAATCATGCCCAGAGGAACAAAAATGTTTACAAGCATAATTGAATATTTATTTTTGGAATTCATAAATATTGCCCAATTACTAAAGTTTGTTACAAAAAAGACCTGCTTTGCAGGAAATATTTAAAGGACTGGTACTACCTGAAAAGCAAAGACAGGAGAGAACAAACTGGAAGAGGTTCTAGAAATGAATATTATATCAGCAAAAGTAACAAAAAGAGTAAAAAGAGTAGTAAAAATAAAATTTGAAAAATAAAACCCAAAGTTCCAATGTTTGAAGAAAGAACTGACTTTTTAGTTATAAAACTGAATGTTAATGGAATAAATACCCCAATCAAGAGACAGACTGTGGGGAAGTGGATGTGGCTCAGTCATTTGGTCACACACTGGCCACAAGGGGGGAAGATCTTGATTAGGTTCCATATTTCTCCTAAAGAAGGATAGTAGATACAATAAGAAATAATCTGATGAAATGAGCTTATTACTTATTTGATTAAGTAATATTTGAGTCTTGATTGGGCCGTGTCAGTAGGACATTGTGTCCCTACCTCCTTGGTTGGTGGGGACTCACAGAGAAACCACACTGCAGAAAAGGGACATTGGAGTTTTGAGCTGGAGCCTGGGAAGTAAACACATGAGAGAGAGCAGAGGAGTTGAGCCCAGAGAGAATTGAGCCCTGGGGAGAAAGACAAAGCCTAGAGAACCTGATAGTCTACAGTTGCCCTTATGGAGAGAAAAGAGTAGCTGAGTCCAGAGAGAATTGAGCCCTGGGAGAGAGACAAGCCTTATCAAAGCCTACAGTTGATATTGGAGGAAGCTGGGACCATGGAGTCTTAAGTGGAAGAGGAAGACTGAAAGTCAGAAGCCATCTTGCTGCAACACATGGCAACAGGCTTTAGTGAGGGAAATAACTTACACTTTTTGGCCTGGTAACTGTAAGATTCTACCCAAAATAAATATCATTTATAAAAGCCAACAGATTTCTGGTATTTTGCATCAGCACCCCTTTGCCTGACTAATACAGAATTTAGTACTGGAGACTGGGGAAATGCTTTTACAATTACCAAAATGCTGGGATGGTTTTATAAATGGGTAAGGGGTATTTTTTTGGAAGAATTGAGAGATGCTTGATAGAAAAGGCCCAGATTGCTTTGCAGAGACTCTTGTTAGCAATATAAATGAAAAGAGACTTTTTATGATATCTTAGAAGTAAATGAAACTATTATTGGAAACTGCTTGAAAGGAAATCTGTGTTTTAAAGTTGCAGAAAACCTAGGAAGATTGACTCCTGATATTATATGGAAGGCAGAATATGAATATGCCAAGCCAGGGCATTTATCCGAAGAACATTCCAAAGTAATCTCTGAAAATGCAGTTTGCCTTCTCCTTGCAGCTTATAGCAAAATGCTAAATGAGCTAGATAAGCCAAGAACTGGACTGTTGTGCACAAAGGAAAACAAACTGATTCCAGAAATTCCAAGCATCTGGAAATCAAGTCCCCAATTGATAGTACCCCATTTCAGGACTTAGCTAAACTTGGAAGTTGTAAATCAGAATTGAAACTGCAGTTATCTAGAAAAGACTTGTGGAAAGTCTCACTGTCTGATGGCTTGGAACACTGCCTCTTGCATGCTAAACCAACAAGGTTTTGAGAGAGCTGTATGAACAAAACCACTGTCAGCTTGAACCAAGAAGAATGTGGAAGGGAGAGATTGAAGGATAAACAACTTTAAGAGGAAAACCATGGAAACTGAGACCTGGAATTAAGACTTCACCTTTGGCCAATAGAGGAACCACATTCATATGTACAGAGAGGGTAAGTTTGCCACGGCAGTTGAAGAGAGTGGATTTTCCCACCCAATGTTCAAGGAGAGTTTTGCTGTCCAAGGGTACAGAGAGGGTGGAGCACATTCCCCCAAATTTAGGGAGGTTGAGGTCTATGCTTCATTGTTTTGAGTGAGTTGGGCCTGTCCCACAAGGATTAGGGAAAGCCAGGTTACCAACTCATAGCTCTGAGAGAGTTGAACCTGTATGCCAAAGGTTAGGGAGAATGTTGTCATCCCTGCAGTGTACTAGTTGGGTTAAGACTCCAACCCAAATATTGGGTAAAGGTGGCATTTACCCCAATGCTCTTGAAGGATGAGGCATAGAGCTTGGAGGACACCAAGATGTTTGATAAGGATGGAACCAAGAAAATGGCTTTTTGGCATTCTTGGGGAAAGGGTGGATCCTCATGAGCCCTCAGGGAGAAGAAACCATCATCTTAAGAATGACTATCAGACTTTGAAATCGAATGGAGGATACCTTGTAGGTTTTTTGAACAGTAGAGGACCCATGACTCATGTTTCCTTTCCAATTTCTCCTTATGGTAAAGAAAATGTTTAGCCTTTGTCCATTTGGAAAAGATAAAAGGTTTCATAAATTACAGAGGTCTACATTAAATGGTACTTTTCCACAAGACAAACTCTTTTATTAAACTGATTGTGATATAATTCTGTATTTAGTATTGAAATGACTTAAGTTTTTAAAAAATATTGTAATGTCTTTTTTGAATTCAGAGGATGCAGTGTAGCAGTTTGATATTGTTTAGGAATTTCAAAAATATATATTGGATGATGTTTGTAAATTGGTATGCTCCTCGGGGCATATTAGATTATACTGCTTCAGAGGTTTCACTTTTACTTGAATAAACAATGATTAAGGAGAGGAGGGGCCAAGATGGCATTAGTGTAGGAGGGCACACACCACAAGCTCCCAGAGCAAGGCAGATTGTGGAAGGGGTCCTGCCCAGGGGTCTGTGCTGTGCGCACATGTAGTGAGAAGCTTGGGACATCTATCTGCATGGATCAATGGTGTGGAAGGAACGGTAGAGATTCAGAACATAGAAAGAAGCAAGGAAATAAAGTAAGAAGAAAAAAAGTGCCAAAGAGAAAACTTAACACACACGCTGAACCACCAGCTAAATAAAACTCTAGAGCATAGAGAAAAGCAAATCAACTAAATAAACCCATCAAGATAATATGATGAAACGAGGGTAACAAAAAAATACAAATGACACTGAGAAACAGGAAAACATGGACCAGTCCACTGAACAAATTAAAAACGAGGAAGTGATGCAGAACATCAAACAACTAATCAAAGCTATCCAAACAAATATCATGGACTAACTTAAAGAAGTGAAGGAAGAGATTAAGGATATAAAGAAGACATTGGGAGAACATAATGAAGAAATTGCAACATGCCTAAAAAAATAATGAATATGATGGTGAACAATGGCACAATCCAAGAAACAAAAAGACGCTGGATTCACATAACAGCAGATTTGAACAGGCAGAGGAAAGAATTAGTGATATGGAAGACAATACAGCTGAAATCAAAGAGATAGTAGAACAGATAGACAAAAAGAAAAAAATCCAGCAGGGTCTCAGAGAATTAACTGACAACACAAAATGCAGAAACATATGCATTATGGGCATCCCAGAAGGAGAAGAGAATGGAAAGGGAAAAGAAGGAGTGTTGAAGGAAATAATGGCTGAAAACGTCCCAACCCTATTGAGAGAGATGGATGTGCAGATCCAGGAAGCACAGTGCATCCCAAATAGTATAAATCCCAACAGGTCAACTACAAGACATATACTTGTCAAAATGTCCAATGCTCAAGACAAAGAGAAAGTACTCAAGGCAGCAAAAGAAAAGAGAACCATCACATACAAGGGAAGCACAATAAGATTAAGTGCTGATTTCTGAAGTGAAACGATGGAGGCAAGAAGACAGTGGTATGATATAGTCAAATAATAAAAGAATAAAACCTTCCAACCACGAATTCTCAATCCAGCAAAACTGGTTCTCAAAAATGATGGAAAGTTCAAAATATTCACAGATAAAGAGAAATTAAGAGTATGTCAATAAGAAACCTGCACTTCAAGAAATAGTAAAGGAATCCTTACAAGTTTAAAGGCAAAAACAAGGGAGAGAGAGTTGGAGGAGAATTTAAAAACAACTGAAAAGAAAAAAAAACAGAAACAAAACAACATATGACATACATTAACCCAAAGAAAAAATGGCTGAAATAAGAAATTCATTACGAGTAATAACACTGAATGTTAATTGATTAAATTTACCAACCAAGAGACAAAGATTGGCACATTGGATAAGAAAATATGATCCATCTATATGCTGTCTACAAGAAAACCACCTTAGACCTAGGGATTCAAGGACGTTGAATGTGAATGACTGGAAAAATATTATACAAACTAACAATAGCCAAAAAAGGGCAGGAGTAGCTATTCCAATATCAGACAAAATAGACTTTAAATGCAAAACTATTTTAAGAGGCAAAGATGGATACTACATATTAGTAAAAGGGGTAATCTCACAAGAAAAGAGAACAATAATCAACATTCATGCACCTAATCAGGGTGCCTCAAAATATGTGTGGCAAACTCTGGAAAAATTAAGAGGAGAAATAAATGTCTCTACAATTATAGCAGGGGACATCAATACACCATTATCATCATTAGACAGAACATCTAGATGGTGAATCAATAAAGAAACAAAGACACTCAACAATACATTAGAAGACCTGGACTTAATAGAAATACACTACAACCAAATACAGCAGGATTTACATTCTTCTCGAGTGCATATGGATCATACTCCAAAACAGATTACATGCTAGGCCACAGTACAACTCTCTATGAATTCAGAAAGATTGAGATTATACAAAGTAATTTCTCTGACCCCAATGGAATGAAATTGGAAATCACTAAGGGCCAGAGAAACAGGTTAGGCACAAGGATATGGAAATTAAACAACACACTCTTAGACAAACAGTGGGTCAAAGAGGAAATCTCAAAAGAAATCAGTAACTACTTTGAAACTAATGAAAACTACAAGACAACATATCAAAACCTATGGGATGCAGCGAAAGTATTCCTGAGAGGGAAGTTCATGGTCATAAATTCATATATTAAAAAAGAAGAAAGAGCTAAAATTGAAGACCTAATAGCATACTTGGAGGAAATGGAAAAACAACAACAAAGTAACCTAAAGGAAGTAGAAAGAAGAAAATAACAAAGATTAGAGCAGAACTAAATGAAATAGAGAATAAGTAATCACTGGAAACAATAAACAAAAGCAAAAGTTGGTTCTTCAAGAATATCAATAAAACTGACAAACCCTTAGACAGACTAACAAAGAAAAAGAGAGAACAGATGCAAATACATAAAATAAAGTATGATCAAGGGGATATCACTACTGACCCCACAGAAATAAAGAGTATCATAAGAGGATACTTTGAAAAATTATATGCCAACAAGAATTTAGAGGAAATGGACAAACTTCTAGAAACTCACAAACAGCCTACATTGATGAAAGAAGAAATAGATGAACTCAACAGTCCCAATTACAAATAAAGAGATAGACTCAGTCATCAAAAACCTCATACCTAAGAAGAGCCCAGGACCAGATGGTTTCACAGCTGAATTCTAACAAACATTCCGGAAAGAGAAAACACCACTTCTACTTAAGCTCTTCCAAAAAATAGAAGTAGAAGGAATATTGACTAACTCATTCTATGATGCCAACATTACCCTAATACCTAAACCAAATAAAGATACCACAAGAAAGGAAAATTACAGACCAATTTCTCTAATGAATCTAGATTCTAAAATCCTCAACAAAATACTTGCTAATTGCATTCAACAACATATGAAAAGGATTATACACCATGACAAAGTGGGTTTCATCCCTGGTATGCAAGGATGGTTCAATATAAGAAAATCAATCAATGTAATACACCACATAAACAGATTGAAAGAAAAAGAATCACATGATCATCTCTATAAATGCAGAAAAAACATTTGACAAAATACAGCACACTTTCCTCATAAAAACACTACAAAATATTGGAATAGATGGAAACTTTCTGAATATGATAAAGGGTATATATGAAAAACCCAAAGCTAACATCATTTTCAAAGGTGAAATCCTAAAAGCCTTCCCTCTGAGATCGGGAACTAGACAAGGATGCCCACTAACACCATTCCTATTTAACATTGCCTTAGAAGTATTTGCACGAGCACTGAGGCAAGAAAAGGACATAAAAGGCATCCAGACTGGAAAAGAAGAAGTAAAAATTTCATTATTTGCAGATGACATGATCCTATACACAGAAAGCCCTGAGAAATCTACAACAAGGCTTCTAGAACTTGAAAAGGAGTTCAGTAATGTTGCAGGTTTTAAGACCAATGCTCAAAAATCAGTAGCATTTCTGTACACCAATAATGAACAAACTGAGGAGGAAATCAAGAAAAAGTACCATTTACAATAGTAACTAAAAGAATCAAATACCTAGGGATAAATTTAACTAAAGATGTAAAGGACTTATATATAGAAAACTATGCAACACTGTTAAAGGAAATCAAAGAAGACTTAAATAAATGGAAAAATATTCCCTGTTCATGGATAGGAAGACAAAACATCAAGATGTCTATCCTACCCAAACTATTCTACCGATTCAATGCAATCCCAATAAAAGTCAACACTGTATTATTTAAGGAACTGGAAAACATATCACAAAATATATTTGGAGAGGCAGGAGGCCCGGAAATGCCAAAGACATATTGAAAAGGAGAAATGAAGTTGGAGGTATCACACTACCAGCCTTTAAAATATACTACAAAGCTACAGTGATCAAAACTGTATGGTATTGGCACAAGGATAGACCTACAGACCAATGGAACCTAATTGAGAGTTCTGATATATATCCTCACATATACAGTCACCTGATATTTGCAAGGCCATGAAGCCCACTCAGTTGGGAAAGAATGGTCTGTTTAACAAGTGGTGCTTGGAGAACTGGATATCCATATCCAAAAGAATGAGGGAAGAATACAATCTCACACCTTATACAAAAATCAACTCAAGTTGGATCAAAAATCTAAATATAAGAGCCAAAACCATAAAGACCTTGGAAGATAATGTAGGGAAGCATCTACAGGACCTTGTAACAGGAAATGGTTTAAAGAACTTCACAGCCAAACACAAGCAGCAAGAGAAAAAATAGATAAACGGGATCTCATCAAAATTAAAAACTTCAGCATCTCAAAGGATGTTATTAAGGCAGCCAACCCAATGGGAGAAAATATTTGGCAACCATATATCTGATAGGAGCCTAGTAACCTGCATATATAAGAAATCCTACACCTGGAAAATAAAAAGACAAAAAATCCATTTAAAGAATGGGCAAGTTACCTGAAAAGACACTTCTCCAAATAAGAAATACAAATGGCTAAAAAGCATATGAAAAAAATGCTCAATATCGCTTTATATCAGGGAAATACAAATCAAAACTACAATGAAATATTATCTTACACCCATCAGAACGGCAGCTATTAAAAAAACAGCAGAGAGTAAGTGTTGGAGAGGATGTGGAGAAATAGGCACCCTCATCCACTGCTGGTGGGACTGTGGTATGGTCCAGCCACTGTGGAGGACAGTTTGGCTGTTCCTCAGAGAAATACAATAGATCTTTCATATCGTCCAGCAATTCCACTGCTGGGTATATATCCAGAAGAACTGAAAGCAAAGACACAAACAGATATATGCACACCAGTGTTCATAGCGGCATTGTCCACCATTGCCAAAAGTTGGAATCAGCCTCGGTGCCCATCAACAGATGAATGGATAAGCAAAATGTGGTACATAAATACAATGGAATATTACTCAGCTGTAAGAAGCAATAAAGTGCTAACACTTGGAATAACGTGGATGAATCCTGAAGACCTTATGTTGAGTGAAGCAAGCCAGACACTGAAGGATGAACAGTA
Organism: Tolypeutes matacus; assembly: GCA_026826555.1. Taxonomy (NCBI): domain Eukaryota; kingdom Metazoa; phylum Chordata; class Mammalia; order Cingulata; family Chlamyphoridae; genus Tolypeutes; species Tolypeutes matacus. The sequence continues at coordinate 1,533,816 of JAKSZT010038682.1, forward strand.
TATACCTAGTGATTTGAACTGAGGAGAGTGAGCAGTCTCTGATAACCATTGTCTGAATGATAGGTTAACAAGGGAGAGGAAGAGAAGAGTAGGCTGTGAACCATCACCTATATGGACATAATCTGTGGTAAAGGATAGAGTATAGTTGCATGTCAAAGACAGGACAGATGGGTAATGATATTACTGGGTGTTGTGGTGCAGGTTTCACAGGTGGGTAGATTAGGAAGGGCAGGTTGGAATACCCAAGGTCTGTAACTATGAATCTTGTCATTCCATGAGTCAAGAGAGCGGTATGTCATATGCCCCTGGGTGAGGGGGAGGAAAGAACAGAAAAAAAAGCAACCAGAAGGTATTTAGTGGTCTCGGGAAAGATTTTTCATTACCTTAAAGTAATGGACACAGGGCATGGTAAATATCATCAAAACTTATTAAACTGTATCATCTAAATTGTAAACTATACTGTAAACCATTGACAATGTTTAGTTGTTATATTTTGCTACCTGTATAACAGTTAAGACAATGATAACATCCAAAAAAAAAAAAAAAGAGGTTTGAATATGGGACGGGGAAGGGGGTGATGGTTTGGTATTAGGGAGTCTCTCATATTGCGTGAGTGATTGTGCTATGACCTAAAACTTTTTTGAAATTTAAATGAAAATTTGGGAGACACTGGGGTTTGAGGGGGGAAGGTGTCATGGTACACTGGACATCCAATAATACAGTGATAAAAGGAAAAAATAATATATTTTTTTAAAGGTATTTCTTTTTTTTTTCATTTTTTTGAATGTCCCAATCTGCTAATATAATTTGTTTTGTTTTGTTGTTTGATTGTTTCTTTGTTTTAGTGTTTGTTTTTTCTGAGTTTCCTTGTGTTTATGTCTTACATTTAAGCTTATCATTGTTGTTTCTTTTACCTATTAAGTGTATTTGATTATTATATGGGCTACAAGTTAAGGTAAGATTTGGATCACAGAAGGTTTACAATGGGTGCTGCAGAGGATTATTGGTAGGGGGTGTCTGGGTGTGGGGATACATGGAGTAAGTTCATCTGAATATACATGAAAGATATACAAAATTGTTCAAATGATCAAAGGATGGGGCATGTTCATGGTGGGTGGGCAATCACTCAGTAAATGAGGGAATCCGAATTCCCAGCCTAGAGAGCTCTGCCACATTCTCCAAGGGAGCAGCAACAGTCTTCTGAGTGCTGGGACAGTGTCTGTCAAAAGAGGATGGCCCACTGATGAGTTCTTCCTATTGATGACTACCCTTATGAGTCTTTGCTCTTGTAACTGAAACGTAGCCTATGTTATGGGATACCTATGGGTTGCCCCCTGAGATCCTCCTTGTTGCTCAAATGTGGCCTCTCTCTAAGCCAAATTCAACATATGAATGCATTACATTTTCCCCAACATGGGACATGACTCCCAGGGATGAGCCTCTCTGGTAATGAGGGATTAATACCAATACCAACTGGCAACACAACTGGAAAAAGACCTTGAATAAAAGGGAGAAAATGTAAAGACAAATGAGTTCAATTGGCTAAGAGACTTCAAAGGGAGTTGGCAGGTCATCCCATTGGAACTCATAGAACACCAAAGTGCATATCACCCCACACAGAGGGGCTCCTGAGGGCTCTGGAGACATCCAGGTCCCTTATAAGGGGGGATAGCCACAAAGACTGACGCCTTATCAGTGGCCGCTATTTTGGAATCTGTGCTTCTGAGAGTGACAGAATTGGACTCAAATAATTCCTACCTGCACATGGTTCATCAGTCCTTTCTACTCAAACCTATATGTGATGATGGAGTTTTTAGCTGTACTTCCAGAGACTGCAGCCTCTGGCCTAGCTATGTGCCAGGAGTGCATGGAATGTTGGTGGAGCTGCAACTCCTACCCTACAGCTCAATGGACTCACACAAGTCACCTGGCAAGGAGATGACAGTGGGTAACGGCCATCCCAGGGAATGGAGATGACCTGCAGCTGTAGGCAGGATAATCCCACCCACCATATCCATGGGATATAAGCCTTCTCTTACTTGGAAGTGGAGTGGACATCACCATCCCAGTCACCTCAGGATTGGGGTAAGATCTATGGACTAGAGTGGACTTAATAGTATTCTGTTGTACACATATGGTGATTCTAGCAATGGAAGAAATTATAACAGTGAGGTGGAGCTGGAAGCCACTGGACACTTTCAGGGCAGGGAGGGGATGTGCAGTTGAAATACAGGGGCTTTTTCAGTACTTGGGGGGTTGTCCTGAGTGCTGTTGTGGCAATGGATATAGGCCATTTTAAATCAGCACACACCATTCAGAACTGTGTGGGAGAGAGTGTGGTCTACGATGCGAACTGTGGACTATGGTTGATGACAAAGCCCCAGGTTGTGTAGGTCTATTGAGGGTGATGGGCCACACTTGTGGGAAATGTTTGTGTGGGATGTTGTAGGAGGTGTGGGTCTTGGGGAACATGGGAATCCCTGTAGTTTCTGTGTGATATTTAGGCAATCTAAGCACCTTTAAAAAAATATGTGTATATATATATAACTTTTTTGTAAGCAAAAGCACATGTAGGCATATATATTTATATATCATTTTACAAATATTGATATGTATTGTGAAAAATTTGATTTTTGCCCACAATAATAAACAAATAAATGCAGTGGGAAGGCTCTGGAGGATTCTGACACAGTAAAAAAAAATACATTGATTAAGGCTTTGATTGGGGCACATGAGCAGTTGAGCCCCCACCTCCTTGGTAGGCAGGGACTCACAGGGAAAATGCATCACAGAGAAGGGAGGTTGGAATTTTAAGCTAAAGCCTAGGGAGTAAACACATGGGAAAGAGCAGAGCAGCTGAGCTAAGAGAGAAACAAACTATGGGGAGAGTCACAAAGCCTAGAGAGCCTGATAGTGTACAGCTGAACTTGTGGAGAGAAGAGAATAGCCAAACCTGAAGAGAAATGAGCCCTGGGAGGGAGAAGACTTATTCCAGCTTACAGCTGATATTGGGAAAACCTGGGACCATGGAGTCTTAAGAGGAAGAGAAATGCTGAATATAAGCAGCCCTCTTGCTCCAACATTTGGCAACAAACTTTGGTAAGGGATGTAAGTTGCTTTATGACCTGGTAACTGGGGCTTCTACCCCAAATAAATACCCTTTCTAAAAACCAACAGATTTCTGGTATTTTTGCATCAGCACCTCTTTGGCTGATCTCATACAGACATATACATACATTGCACAATGAAACAGAAGGATATACAATCTTCTCAAGTGCTCATAGATCTTTCTACAGGATAGGCTATATGTTGAGTCACAAAGCATATCTCTATAAATTCAATAAGATTAAATTTTACAAAGCACTTTCTCTGATAATGGAATGAAGCTGTAAATCAACAACAGGTGGGAAAATGAAAATTCAGAAATATATGGAGATTAAACAACACAAATAATCAGTGGGTTAAAGAAGAAATTGTTAGAGAAATCAATAAATATCTCAAGATTAATGAAAATGAAAACCTAATGTATCAGGCCCTATGGGATGCAGTGAAGGCAGTGATGAAAGGGAAATTTATAGAACTTAATGCTTACATTAAAAAAGAATAAAGAGCTAAAATCAATGACTTAACCACACAGCTGGAGGAACTAGAAAAAAGAACAGCAAACTATTCCCATAGCAAGCAGAAGGAATGAAATAACAAAAGTCAGATTGGAAATAAATGAAATTGAGAAAAAAATAGAGAGAATTATCAAAACCAAAAGTTTTTTCTTCAAGATTAACAAAATCAACAAAATTTTAGCTAGACAGACATAGAAAAAAAAGATAGATTAGGTAAATAAATAAAATCAAAAATGAAAATGGGAACTTTACTACTAAGTCCACAGAAATAAAAGAGTTCATAAGAGGGTACTATGAACAACTGTGTACAAACAAACAAGACAATTTAGATGAAATGGAAAAATTCTTATAAATGTATAAACAACTTACACTGACCCTAGAATAAATAGAAGACCTAAAAAACCTATCACAAGTAAAGAGAATGAAATGGGGATCAAAAAACTCCTCAAAATGAAAATCCCAGGACCAAATGGCTTCACAAGTGACTTCTATCAATCATTCAAAAAAGATTTAATACCACTATTGCTCAAAATCTTCCAAAAAAAATTGAACAGGAAGAAACTGCTACCAACCTCTTTTTTATGAAGATAAAATCACCCTAAAACCAAAACCATATAAAGATATTACTAAAAAGGAAAAATAGAGACCCATTTCCATAATGAATATGAATGCAAAAATCCTCAAAAAAATATGTGCTAATCGAATCCATCAACACATTAAAAGAATTATTCCACATGATCAAGTGTGTTGTATACAAGGCATGCATGGGTGGTTCAATAAAAACAATCAATCAGGATAATACACCATATTATAAATCAAAGAAGAAAAATCACATGATCCTATTGATGGATGCTGAAAAGACATTTGACAGAATATAGCATCATTTCTTAATTGAAAATACTACAAATAATAGGAATTGAAGGAAACTTTCTGAATATGATAAAGGCCATATATGAAAAGTGCAGAGCTAACATTATACTCAATGGTGAAAAACTGAAAACTTTTCTGTTGAGATCATTACTAGGCAGGGATGCCCACTGTCAACACTGTTATTCAATATACTGCTACATGTTCTAGCTAGAACAATCGGGCAATAAAAAGAACTAAAAGTCATCCAAATCAGAAAGGAAGTAATAAAAATTTCACTCTTCACTGATGATAGATCCTATGCCTAGAAAGTCCCCCCAAAAATCTACAACAAGGCAGCTAGACCTAATAAATCATTTCAGCAGAGTGGTAGGATCCAAGATTACTCAGCAAAAATCAGTAGCGTTTCTATACATGAGTAATACACAATCTAAGGAGGAATTCAAAGAAAATATTGCATTTGCAATACTGACTAATAGAATCAAATATTTAGGAATAAACTTAACCGAGGACAAAAAGCACATGTATTCTGAAAACTACAATGCATTGCTAAAAGAAACTTTAAAAGACCGAAATAAATGGAAGAACATTCCATGCTTATGGCTTGGAAGACTAAATATAATTATGATGTTAAATTCTATTAACATTGATATATAGATTCAATGCAATCCTGATAAAACTCCATCAATATTTTTCCATTTCTTTAAAATGGAAAACACAATTATGAAATTTGTTCGGAAGGGTAAGGGACCCCAAATGGCCAGAAACATCTTTAAAAGGAAGAATGGGAGAAGATGTGGCTCATGAAGTTGGGTGCTCACCTACTACAATGAAGGTCATGGTTTCAGTTCCCGATGCATCCTAAAGAAGGCAAGCAAGACAACGAGCTGATGTAATGGGTTTTCACAATGAGCTAATGAAATTAGATGACACTATGAGGAGACAATTAGAAGACACAATGAGAGATACAACAAGCAGGGAAAAGATGTAGATCAAGTGATTGGATGCCTCCCTCCCACATGGAAGGCCATTTGTATGATTTCGAGTGCCTCCTAAAAGAAGATGAGCAGTCACGGAAAGCACACAATGAACAGGCATAGAGATTAGAAAGTGAGCACAAACAATGGGGCAGGGGGGAGAAATAATCTTAAGAAAAAAAAAAAGTAAAGAAGAGTCTCACTTCCAGACTTTAAATCATATTACCTAGCTACAGTTTGTAAAAACAGCATGGTACTGGCATAAAGACTCATACATAGTAAACATCATTGGTTTAGGTGGGCACTAACCATTTCTCTCACAGAGCACAGCTGATTGGGGACAAGATCCACCCTGGGTGGTCTGATCTGGGAGCATGCAGAACAAGAACCTTGAGGACATCGATCTGGAGGGAGCTAGACAGGGAGGTAGACTGCTCAATATAAAATAGTGATTTTTTTCCCCAAGTGGAAATTGTGGATGCAGATGGCTAAGCCCCACCCTCCTGTCAATCCAGTGAGAGGGACCACTCTCCAAGAGTGGGAGGGTCCCAGCAAAGGGTGAGAGGGGATTTTCCATAGGTATCTCTCCCTGGACCCCCTTGCAGCTTTCTGGGAGCAAACCAGTTAGCTAGAAATGCTGCCAGGATGAGGGGAGAGGCAAATATGCTGAGGAAGCCTGATTTCCCTAACAGCCCAGGGACACAAAGGTTTGGCTCAGGAGGCACAGTGTCAGCCAATTTTATTGTCCCACACTGCATATCAGAGTCTCAGCTCCCCTGGAGGTGGTCAGGCAGTGAGAAGTGTTTGATAAGTTTCCACAAGCCTATTTAGGGTCCCCATGGCAGAGGGGTGATCAAGAAGAAGTCTTCTGATGAGTCCCTTATTTCTTCAAAAAAAATTTTTAAACTTAATTTAATCATTAAAATCTGCCCCAAAACCTGCCTAGAGAAGGCTACAGGGTAGTTGATTGATGAACACTGGGTGAGAGGCTCCACAAGGGCCCAAGAAGGAACACTGTTCTTCATTAGTTTGTTTGCCTGCGTGCTTGTGTGTTTGTTTGGTTTTACTTTGTTTGTTTGGTTTTTCTTTGTTTGTTTGTTTCTTGCTTTTCTTTTCTCTTTTCTCCCCACCCCCACCATTTTATTTAAATTAGATGCTGCTAGCTTGTTTCTTCTTTGCTGTGCTTCTTCTTTCTTGATTTTCAATTTTCTGTGTATGGTGATTTTGTCTACCAATGCTATCTCTTTTCTTCCCTTCATCTTTCCACCTTCTGCTTTCTTTTCTGGTTCTTACATTCCAACTTTTTTCATTAGTCCTCAACTTCACAGCTGTCAGATTCTATCAAGTCTTTTCTGTTTTCTTTTTTTTTATTATTTTAACTTTTTTCTTTTCAGCTCTTTCTTTACTCTTTCCCACTCTCCTCATCATTCTGTCCTTTTAAAACATTCTATATATTTTTCTGTATTTGTTTTCCCATTCCATTATAGGTTATCAACTTTTTCCCCCTATTACTCTGCACTGCCTACATAAGTTAAATATTTATTTTACTAAGTCTATGTGGTCCCACTTCTAACTTTTATCAATATTACTATTATCCTTTTTCCTTTCTTACCTCCTTTGATTCCTCTGGCCCTAATGTTTTTCCTTCAAGGGAACATAGAAAAAAGCAAGGAAATACAACAAGAAGAACAAAGTGTCAAATAGTATACTTAATAAACACACAAAAACACCAGCTAAATAAAACTCTAGAGCACAGAGAGAAGGTAATCAACTGAATAATTTCATCAAGATAAAATGATGACCAGAGCGCAATAAAAAATTACAAACAACACTGGTAAATAAGAAAACATGGACTATTCCAAGGAACAAACTTAAAACCCAGGAAGAAATGCAGAACATTGAACAGTTATTCAAAGCTGTCCAAATAAATATCATGGACCAACTTAAGGAAGTGAGGGAAGAGATTAAGGACTTTAAGAAGACACTGGGAGAACATACTGAAGAAATTGTAAACATACATGAAAAGATAATGAATATGATGGTGATGAACAGCATAATCCAACAATTAAAAAAGATGCTTGATTCACATAACAGCAGATTTGAACAGGCAGAATAAAGAATTAGTGATGTGGAAGACAGTACATCTGAAATCAAATCGATAGTAGTACTGAGAGATAAAAAAGATAGAAAAAATCAAGCAGGTACACAAGGATTTAACCAACAACACAAAATGTACAAACATATGCATTGCTGGCATCCCAGAAGGAGAAGAGAAAGGAAAAGGAAGAGAATGTGTGTGGAAGGAAATAATGGCTGAAAACTCCTCAGTCTTATTGATGGAGATGGATGTACATGTCTATGAAGAAAAACACACCCCTAACAGTATAAATCCCAACAAGACTGATCCAAGATATATAATTATCAAAATGTCCAATGCTCAAGACTGGCAACACAACTGGAAAAAGGCCTTGAATAAAAGGGGGAAATGGTAAAGACAAATGAGTTCAAGTGGCTAAGAGACTTCAAAGAGAGTCGGGAGGTCATCCCAGAGGTAACTCTTACGCACACCTCAGTAGGAGCTTATAGAACATCTAAGTGCCTATCACCCCACTCAGTGGGGTTCCTGAGAGCTCTGGAGACACCCTGGTCCTATATAAGGGGGGATAGCCCCAGAGACTGATGCCTTATCAGTGGGTTCTATTTTGGAATCTGTGCTCCTGAGAGTGACAGAATTAGACTCAAATAAGTCCTCCCTGCACATGGTTCACCAGTCCCTTCTATTCAAACCTACATGTGATGCTGGAGTTTCTTAGGTATACTTCCAGAGACTGGAGCCTCCCATCTACCTATGTGCCAGGTGTGCAGGAAATCTAGGTGGAACTGCAACTCCTACCCTACAGCTCAATGGACTCATCCAAGTCACCTGGTGAGGAGACAACGATGGGAAATGGCCATCCCAGGGAATGGAGAGGGCCTGCATCTGCAGGCAGGATCATCCCACCCACCATATCCATGGGATATAA